>CM042693.1:100910969-101391456 GCA_023614405.1 Avena insularis
TTGTAGATGCAAGCTTCGTAGCAATTTGGAACAAATCCAAAGCTCTTGATCACTTGATCAAAACGAAGGTTCCAACTCCGAGATGCTTGCTTCAGTCCATAAATGGAACGCTGAAGTTTGCATACTTTATCAGCACCCTTAGGATCGACAAAACCTTCGGGTTGCATCATATACAACTCTTCATCAATGTTGCCATTGAGGAAAGTAGTCTTGACATCCATTTGCCATATTTCATAATCATGAAACGCAGCAATTGCCAATAAAATCCGAATGGACTTAAACATCGCTACGGGAGAGAAAGTCTCATCATAGTCAACACCTTGAACTTGTCGAAAACCTTTCGCAACAAGCCGTGCTTTATAGACGGTAACATTACCATCCGCGTCCATTTTCTTCTTGAAGATCCATTTGCACTCAACGGCCTTTCGGTCGCTAGGAGGGTCCACCAAAGTCCATACTTGGTTTTCGCTCATGGATCCCAATTCGGATTTCATGGCTTCTAGCCATTTCTCAGAGTCTGGGCTCATCATTGCTTCCTCATAGTTCGTAGGTTCACTGTCTTCTACTAACAAGACAACAAGACAGGTTGCTGCATTACCACTCAGGAGGGGCACGCGACCTTGTCGACCTGCGACGTTCAGTAGCAGCATCGTCTGAAGCTTCATGATCCTTGTCATTTGCTTCCTCTATTGTTGGTGCAGGGGGCACTGGAACAATTTCAGGTGCTGCGCTACTCTCCAATTCAAGAGAAGGTTCAATAACCTCGTCAAGCTCTTCTTTCCTCCCACTCACTTCTTTCGAGAGAAACTCCTTCTCAAGAAAGGAACCGTTCTTTGCGACAAACACTTTGCCTTCGGTTCTGTGATAGAAGGTATACCCAATAGTTTCCTTAGGGTATCCTATGAAGACGCATTTCTCAGCTTTGGGTTCGAGCTTGTCCGGCATCAACTTCTTGACATAAGCTTCGCATCCCCAAACTTTAAGAAACGACAACTTAGGTTTAGCACCAAACCACAGTTCATACTGTGTCGTCTCAACGGATTTAGATGGAGCCCTATTTAAAGTGAATGCAGCGGTTTCTAATGCATAACCCCAAAATGATAACGGCAAATCAGTAAGAGACATCATCGATCGGACCATATCTAATAGGGTTCGATTCCGGCTCGACACACCATTGCGCTGTGGTGTTCGGTGGCGTGAGTTGCGAAACGATTCCGCTTGCTTTAAGATGCGTGAGAAAATCATAACTCAAATATTCCCCCACGATCGGATCGTAGAAACTTAATCTTTACATTACGATGGTTCTCCACTTCATTCTGAAATTCTTTGAACTTTTCAAACATTTCAGATTTATGTTTCATTAAATAGATATACCCATATCTACTTAAGTCATCGGTAAAATTGAGAAAAAAGCGATATCCACCGCATTCAAACACTCATCGGTCCGCATACATCGGTATGTATGATTTCCAACAAGTCCGTTGCTCGCTCCATCATACCGAGAACGGGTTTTGATCATCTTGCCCATGAGGCATGGTTCGACGTGTCAAATGATTCAAAATCAAGAGACTCCAAAGTCCATCGAATGGAGTTTCTTCATGCGCTTTACACCAATATGACCTAGACGATTGCCACAAATAAGTAGTCTTATCACTATCGACCTTACATCTCTTAGCCTCAATGTTATGGATGTGTGTTTCATCCCTTTCGAGATTGAGAAGAAATAAACCATTCACAAGAGGTGCATGACCATAAAAGATGTTACTCAGATAAATAGAACAACCATTATTCTCCGATTTAAATGAATAACCGTCTTGCAATAAACACGATCCAGAAATAATGTTCATGCTCAACGCAGCACATAATAACATTTATTAAGGTTTAAAACTAATCCCGAAGGTAAAACTAAGGAGAGCGTGACGGCCATCACATCAACTCTTGATCCGCCAACGCGCATCGTCACCTCATCCTCGCAAGCACCGTCTATTCCGTAGCTCTGCTTCGAGTTATAAATATTAGCAACCAACCGTATCAAATACCCGTGCACTACAACGAGGGCTAGTAAGGAAAACATCAATAACATGTATATCAAATTTACCTTTGATGGTGCCAGCCTTCTTGTCCGCTAAGTACTTTGGACAGTTCGCTTCGATGACCCTTGTCCTTGCAATAGAAGCACTCGGGTCCGGCTTGACACCGGACTGAGCTTCTTCTCAAGGGCATTGCGCTGCCGCCCTTCTTGAAGGGCTTCTTTGCACCTTTACCTTTCTTAAAGGAGGGCTTGTTGACCATCAACACATGATTATCCTTCTTGATGTCCACCTCTGCAGCCTTGACTTTGCGAAGAGCTGGTGATCGTGTCAGTGGAACCAATCTGGTTATGAGTCACTACAAAACTTTTGTAGCTGAGGGAGTGATTGCAGAACCTGTCAATCTTGAGCTCCTCCGAATCTTGCGATCCAGTTGCTCAAGGCGTTGAGTGTAGCCCGACATCTTAATGGCGTGCTCACTAACGGAACTCCCTTCCTCCATCTTGCGATTAAAGAACTTCTCGTAGATCTCATATCTCGAACGGGCCTGAGTCTGAAACATGGTTTTCAGCTCTTCGAGAATCTCAAAGGGCCCGGGATAGTTTTCAAAACGATTTTGAAGTTCCGGTTCCATAGCAAACAACATGGTGCTCTTAATCACACAATAATTATCTTTGCGCCGAATGACAGACTTCTCATCGATGCCAGCGATTGTTAGGGGGTTACCTAACGCTTTCAAGGACATAGTCCTTTGTCCGCCGCATGTAATGATTCTCAGATTGCGGAACCAGTTGGTGAAGTTAGACCCATTGTTTCTAAGCTTTTCTTTCTCAGCAAAAACGTTGAAGTTGAAGTTGGACTTGGCCATGTGATCTACAGTATTTGCAAGTACAATTTAGACTATGTTCATGATAAATAGTTCAACTTAATCAAATTACTAGATGAACTCCCACTAAAATCAACATCCCTCAAGTTGTTTAGTGAACACGATCCAAATTCACCACACCTAATCTGATCATCACGAGAAGAGATGTGGTTTCAATGGTGGACAACGAAGTGTCGATCATATCATTCATATGACTCATGCTTAACCTTTCGGTTCTTGTGTTCCGAGGCCATGTCTCAGACATGCTAGGATCGTCAAGCTAGACCCAAGTATTTCCGCGTGTGCAAAACTGGCTTGCACCCGTTGTATGTGAGCGTAGAGTCTATAGCACCCGATCATCACGTGATGCTTGGACACGATGAACTTTCGCAACGGTGCATACTTGGGGAGAACACAGTTTTTATCTTGATCTTTAAGTGAGGAATCATCTTATAATGCTACCGTCGCGATCTAAGCAAAATAAGATACATAAAAGGATAAACATCACATGCATATAACTTTATGTGACATGGTATAGACAATCTTAAGCAATGATCTCCATCTTGTGCTTTGACATGATCTCCATCACTCCACCATGATTGCCTCCACCACGAATAGCAACTACAACTATTGCTAACTACTTAGCGATAAAGTAAAGCTATTACATGGCGATAAGAAGTTGACTTGGGTCATACACAATTATAAAGACAACCATATGGCTCCTGCCGCCAGTGTACTCATCGACATGCAAGTCGTGAAACATTACAAAACATGATCATCGCATACATTATACACATCACATCTTGGGCCATACCATATCACAGAAAACACTCTGCAAAAACAAGTTAGACGCCTACTTTGTTGTTGCATGTTTTACGTGGCTTATGGGAGTAGATGCTAAGAACGATTCTTACCTACGGAAAGCCACAACGGTGATATTATGGTTGCCAAACTCGTGTTAATCCCATGACAACTTTAGTGAGAGAAACTGACATCCACCAACCGCATGTGTGGTACAAGCCACACGTCAAGTGCGGAGCGGTCTCGCTGAACGGCGTCGCGTAAGGTTGGCCTGGACCGCTTCAATCTCACTATCCCGCGTCATAAGAAGAACACAAACAAGAGGCTTGCAACAGAAAACATCAACGCCCACAACAACCATGTTGCGTTCTACTCGTGAATCACATCTACGCATAGATCTAGCTCGATACCATCAAGGGTTTCGGCATAGTAAATCAAAATTTTCTACGCGAACAGAGGGAAAGCCAAGATCTAATCTAGGATATGCAAACAACGAGAGATTGGATTAGATCTTCATACCCTTGAAGATTCAAGACATGAACGCTCGCCGGAACGTGGGTGATGTAGTCGATCGCTTTCCTCCTCGCGATCCGATCCGATCTAGCACCACAAGTGGCGGTGCCTCCGTGAGATGCACACGCAGCACCTCGACGTCTCCTCCTTCCTCGGACCAGAAAGTATGGTGGAGAGATGGATTGGATCTACAACACGACGGCGTGGTGTATATGGTGGAGAATTTCTGCTGTAGGGCTTCGCCTACAAACAGTCGGGAGGGAGAGAGGAAGGGCAGCAGGGCAACTAGGGCTTGGAGGGAGATATGTGTGAGGGGGAGGGGGCGCACCAGACCTCTATATATAGAGGGGGTGGCGGAGGCCAGCCCTAGCCCCTCCTCCAAGCCTATCTCTAGTTTAAACGATTTAAACTCTCCCCTTATCTAGAAATTCTATCCCTAGATTTAAACGAGTTAAATCTATCTAGAATCGGCTGGGCCCTATGGGGCCTTGTGCCCCGGCCCAATGCGCCAGGACACTCCCTCATAGGCCCATGCCCTCCGGAAGGTGGGACCACGTTGGCCCCCTTCCGGAAGGTTCTAGAAGCTTCCAGACAATACCGATTAATCCGGAACAATTCAACTCCAAAACTGCACCGCCTTATATGAATCTTATTCTCCGGACCATTCGAACCTCTCGTGATGTCCCGGATCCCATCCGAGACTCAACAAAAATTCATAAACCAAGTATCCAATCTATCCTAGCGTCGAGACACGTTATGTGTGACCTGCTGGTTCGAGAATATGCGACATGATCTTCTATCAATAATCAAATGGGTCCGCACCCATATTGACTCCACACATTCATCGATGATCATATGGTTTTAACCATGATGCCAGGATTCAATCAATCCCATATATATATTCCCTTCTCTCGCGATATTTTACTTGCCGAGATTCGATCGTCGGTATTCGTCATACCTAGTTCAATCTCGTTCACAAAGAAGTACTTTACTCGTTCCGTAATCTGATATCAGTTTGTGATCAACTCCTTAACCACATGCTTGCAAGCGGTGTTGATATCGACACGAAAGGGCCAAGTATATCTCTCCGACTTGGGAGGACAAATCCCATCTCGATATATACAACCCAACAGATATTTTCCGATCACCTGAGAGACACCTTTATGATCACCCTCTCATAGGATGACGTTTGATGACCTCAAAGCTTTCTTCCGATACCAGGGAGTTGTATTATCTCATGGTCTAAGGAATACAATATTTGACATAGGAAAAGCTTCGCAAAGATGAACACAATGACACGATCTAATTGCTTCGCTTAGTTTGGTCTCATCCACCATATCATTCTCCCAATGATATGATCTCATTATCAATTGACAACTCATGTCTATGGTTAGGAAACCTTAACCATCATTGATCAATGAGCTAGTCCATAGAGGCGTACTAGGGACACGGTGTTGTTCACAAACCACACAAGTATTAATGTTTTCGCTTAATACAATTCTAGCATGGAATATAAACTTTATCATGAACAAGAATTATAATAATAACATCTTTATTATTGCCTCTAGGGCATAACTCCAACAGTTAAGAGGTTCGGGATCAAGGGCAAGTTAGCCCCACGATTCATAGGACCATATAAAGTTTTGGCCCGTAGAGGAGAAGTTGCTTATCAGTTGGAGTTGCCGGAAGGACTGACTGTTCATGATGTGTTTCATGTATCACAACTAAAGAAGTGTCACCCGAAGATGGCTGAAACACCGCTAAGATACACCGTTCCCCTAGATGAGGTTCAATTGGAGAATGACCTTACCTATGAGGAAAAACCCATCAAAATACTGGAAACAGCTGAAAGGATTACCCGCACCAAGACTATAAGGTTCTGCAAGGTACAATGGAACCACCACTCCGAGGAAGAAGCTACGTGGGAGCGTGAAGAAGACTTGTAGGCAGAACACCCACACCTATTTGCTAGCCAAAACGAATCTCGAGGACGAGATTCTTCCTAAGGGGGGCAGGTTTGTAACATCCCAGTTTCTGTATTAGGATGTTATTAGGGTCATGCATCATCCTTGCATCATTTGCATCCTACATTTGAAAAGTTGCAACAACAAAATCCTAACACATAAACCCATTTAAAAAAAACCTATTTAATATTCCCATGTGTGAGCACCCTTGTTGTAGTAGCATGACCCCTCTAAAAACCTTGTAAAACATTAAAAAACTATGGCCTATGTTGACCACCTCAATTTTATAAAAATTTAGAAACAAGATTCATCAAATTTGGACTTGGCTTGCAAAAGATATTGGAGTTTTTCTAAAACAGAAAAAGGGAAAATTGTTAAACAAAAAAAAAGAGGACAAGGGCCAACAGCTAACCCTAGCTGGGCCGGCTCGCCAGCCAGCCCCTAAGCGCCACAAGCAGCAGAAACCTACCCAGCGCCGCCCACCTTTCTCCCCCTCCACCACTAACGCGGGGGCCCCACCCCGTCGTCTCCCTCCTGGAGACCGCGGCGGACACGGCTGCCGGCCACGGACTCTGCTTATACTGGACTGGCCGAATCGGAGTAGAGACCGTGACCCCCTCGCCAAGAATCCGACGGCCATATAAGCCCGCAAACCCACCGCCTCGAAGCCCTAAAGTTTTGCTTTTCGCCAACACCGCCGTCGCGAACGCGCTACGGATCTCGCCGGAGTAACTCGAAGCAGAGGTTCCGAGCCTCGCCTCCACCTCTTCTCCCCCTCCGCGCGACCCTCGCGTTCAACTCTCTCCCCTCGCGCTAATCTTCCTCTCCCTCTCGCAGCGACGCGCTTGCAATTGCTCGCCGGAGCTTCGTCGGGGACGGAGAAGGACGGCAGGGCCCTACCGCCAGACGAGGAAGCAAGGAGGATCTAAGAGGCCACGAGCGCGACCGCGAGGACCAGGCGCTCAATGACCACGCCACCACCGCGGGGAGCCACCAGAGCGCCGCCAGCCATCACCGCCGACGCAACCGCCGCCCCATGCCGCCGTCACGCCCTGTAAGTCGCCACCGCCTCACATGACCGTCGGATCGAAGATGAACGCACAGGATTAGAAGTAGGACGAAGGGGTATCGGCGAATAGTGGCCCGCCACGTGGCCACGTGTGTCAGCACGCACGCACCAGCGCCGCGTCGCTCCAGCTGGCCCAATCAGACGGTGACACCTGGCTAGGTTTAAGTGAAATTTAGATCTGTTTGCAGATTGGAATTAAAACTTGAGAAAATCATATAAAATCAAATATTTGTCCAAATCTATCTTGTAATATACCGTTGTATTCCTAATTTTATGTAGAATCCAAATCTGTAGTAATATTGCAGGTTTGCAGTAATGTTTTAGGTGTAGATTTTAATCATTAGATTAGAGAGTTTAATCTATAGAAAAATAATTAAAGTTCTATTTTGTGTGATTCTTGTTGCTATAACTTTGTTTCCACAATACCTACCGATCCAAATCACTAAGCTTTGCTTAGGGTCGTTAGATCTAGCTTGAGGCTAATTAGATGGTTGATCTCCTTATAATCCTAGGATTTGTTTAGTGACACTATAGTAGATATAAACCCTTTGTAAATCAATCCTAGTGACACCTTTACACTATCACAACACAAACTTGCTACCTTGATCAACTTAACCAACCTTGCATAAACTACCATGTTGCATGCATGCATGATTTTCTTTGTGATATGCTTTGAGCAAGTCGTGATCAGATCTATGTTTGTGATTCGTTAGATTGCCCGGAGTGCGCTAAGGAGTGCTATTGTGTAGAGTGCTGCTCGGATCAAGGCAAGTTACACCACTTGTTCATAACTTTTGTCCCAGTTTTGATTCTATGCATGTGATCTTCAAAATTCTGTAGTATGCATGTGTAGGATGTTCTAGTAGAATTTTTCCTTAGTATTATTTTGCAAGTGCGATTATTTTATAGTATGCCATGAGTAGCTCTATACTTAGGATTTTTCCACTCCTAATAGGTTACCCCTGTTTTTACTAAGTATTGCTTGCTATGCTATATATACACAGTACCGTTGGGGGGTTCGAAAGACAAAGAATTTTCTAAGTATAAATGCTCTCTAGAGCAAACTTTTCTTCTCAAATCCACTTCAAAATAAAACTAAGTTTTCTTCTGGGCGGAATGGTTGTCGGGACAACGAGTGAGATTTTGGTGGAGGACGGCCGCCCAGGAATCAAAGAAGTCTGCCATGTTTCAGAATTCATTATCTTCAAGTGCAACCACAATACATTATGGGCTCTGTCTTGGCCTAGTACTTAGTGGGAAACCTCACCTGGGTACCAACATTTGGAGGTTCTTGGCACGGTTGGATCCGGAAGGTAGAGGGGCTACTAAGGGAAAGCCTCGCCATGGTCTTGTCTGTAAAAGGACTTGATCATGGATTGTGGGTAAAGTGCACAAACTCTCGAGAGTATTGCAATCTGATCGATCAGCCGTGTTCACGGTAACAGAACAACAATGAGCGTCTGAAAGATGGATCCTCTGAAGGATCTTCCTCTCTCTTTTCTAAAAACAAAGTTTTGAAACCCCATGGCGTGCGTAATATTGCTAATGGGTGGGAATTTGGGGAACTTGGTGTGTAATATCCAAGTGACGCTTGGTGCGTAATATCCAAGTGTTTGGTTGTTTGGACACTTGGTGCGTAATATCCTTGTGTGCCACTCGACCTTATTTTAACTAATCAAATGTTTACAAAGTAGGACAATCCTCTCTTCTTCTCTCTACTTAAGAAAACTAGCTTTATGCAAAAGAACTCCAAAGCCTAAACTAGCCTTGCATGTAGAGATAGTCTATTCTCTCCTTGGTGTAATTTGCCAATACATTCAAAGTATTGACCCAACTTGTTGGCTGCACGTCTTATGTGCAGAATCCGAAGATTGAAAGGTGCGAGGATCACGGGTCTACACTCGACAAGCACGGGCGTTGATGGACTCATCTTTGCTTTTATGTTTCATTAATTGAGCTAGCATAATGCTAAGCAATTTTGTAATAATTTCATACTGGATTCTCCGTGTAATAAAGACTTTGTGTTTTACATGATATTTCATCGACTGTGAGTGCTAGCTATTGATCCAGGGACTAGCATGTTAATCACAGGGACTTAGGATCCTTACCGATCCGAGGTCACTACACAAGCGTTCCCATTATGATGATAGTGGGAGTTCAGGATCCCACAAGCATGGTAAATTCAACAAACACCACAACCACAACAGTCATCATGACAACAAGCATCACCGTAGTCATGACAATGACAAGTACAAGAATCACAAGGGTGGATATAAGAGCCACCACAGTGGTAGTGGAAGTTGCAGTGGAAGCCAGCCTGTCAAGAAGGATCTTAGTCAGGTTGAGTGTTTCAAGTGCAAGAAGATGGGGCATTATGCAAATGAATGACCAGAAAAGAAAGTTGAAGGACCCAACAAGCCCAATCCTTTTCAGAAAGGACAAGTGAACCACATCAATGTGGAGGAAATTTATGAGGAGCCTGATACTGTTGCTGGTAAGTTCAAACTCAATTCTGTTCCAGCATTTGTTCTCTTTGATACTGGTGCATCTCATTCATTCATATCAAGAGAATTTGTTGAAATAATGAATTACCGGTAGAAACTATTGGGTGCCCTATAAAAGTAAGTTCTCCTGGCGGAGAAATGATAGTGAATTGAGGATGTCATGATCTAGTCATAGAGTTTGGGAAGTATAAGTTTCCCGTTAACTTGATAATCCTAAACTCCCAAGGATTGGATGTCATTTTGGGAATGGACTGGATGACTAAGCACAAGGGAGTGATAGATTGTGCCAACCATACTGTCTCACTCACAACTCCAGAAAATAAAAGGATCAGATTCAAGACCAACTTTGAATCAAAAAGGAGTAAGCTAAATTCTCTTAAGGGGGTTAGCATAGACAGTGTGCCTATTGTGAGTGAGTATCTAGACGTGTTTCCGGAAGAATTGCCGGGAATGCCACCGGATAGAGATGTGGAGTTTCTTATTGATTTTCTACCAGGATCTGGACCAATAGCAAAAAGACCATACAAGATGTCAGTTGATGAGTTGAAAGAACTCAAGAAGCAGCTTGGAGAATAGTTGCAGAAAGGTTTTATCCAACCAAGTTCTTCATCTTGGGGAGCACCAGTTTTGTTTGTGGAAAAGAAAGATAGAAGTCAAAGGTTATGCATAGATTACTGATCACTCAATGAGGTGACTATCAAGAACAAATACCCTTTGCCCAGAATCAATGACTTGTTTGATCAGCTAGAAGGAGCTTGTGTGTTCTCAAAGATTAATCTCCGGTCAGGTTATTTCTAGCTCAAGATAAGGGAACAAGATATACCTAAGACAGCTTTCACCACAAGGTATGGATTGTATGAGTATACCGTGATGCCATTTGGTTTGACCAATGCACCAGCATACTTCATGAATATGATGAACAAGGTGTTCATGGAATTTCTTGATAAGTTTGTTGTCATTTTCATCGATGACATTTTGATCTACTCCAAGAATAAGGAAGAGCATGAAGGACATCTACGTTTGATACTAGAGAAGCTTAGAGAGCATAAGTTATATGCCAAATTCAGCAAGTGTGAATTTTGGTTGAATGAAGTTGGTTTTCTTGGACATGTTGTGTCTGGTGATGGTGTAGCAGTTGATCCTGCTAAAGTTTCAGCTGGAACTGAATGGGAATCTCCCAAGTCAGTGAAAGAGATTCGTAGCTTCCTTGGCATAGCAGGTTACTACAGAAGGTTCATTGATAATTTCTCCAAGGTAGCAAAACCTATGACAGAATTGCTAAAGAAAGACAAGAAATTTGCTTGGTCTGAAGGTTGTGAACTCAGCTTTCAAGAATTGAAGAAGAGACTTGTGACAGCACCAGTATTGTGTTTACTAGATTTGGAGAAGGATTTCCAAGTGTATTGTGATGCATCTCATCATGGTTTACGTGCAGTACTTATGCAAGAAGGAAAAGTGGTGGCTTATGCCTCGAGACAACTCAAAACTCATGAGGTAAACTACCCCACCCATGATTTAGAGTTAGCTTCTGTTGTCCATGCACTCAAAACATGAAGACATTATCTTTTGGGAAAGCGTTGTGAAGTGTTCACAGATCACAAGAGTTTGAAGTATATCTTCACCCAGAAAGAAATTAACATGAGACAAACAAGATGGCTAGAACTCATCAAGGACTATGACTTGAGTTTGCATTACCACCCCGGTAAAGCAAATGTTGTAGCAGATGCTCTAAGCCGTAAGGTTTTTGTGAATGGCCTTACTAAGGGAGAATTGCCAGATGATGTGTGTGCCCAGTTTAGAGATCTCAGATTGGAGATTGTGCCTGAAGGACATGTCCGGACTTTGGATGTTCAACCCACTTTGTTGGACAAGATCAAAGAAGCCTAGAAGACTGATAAGGAAATTGAAGAGATTAAGGAAAAGATTGGCAAGGAAAAAGCCAAAGGATTCCATGAAGACGAATAGGGTACTTTATGGCATGGAAAACGTATCTGTGTTCCACAAGATCCGGAGCTTCGGAAGCTGATTTTACAAGAAGCACACAACTCACCGTATTCCATTCATCCGGGTAACACCAAAATGTACATGGATATGAAGGAAAGATTTTGGTGGAATAATCTCAAGAAGGACATCGCCGGACATATTGCTTTGTGTGATGTATGTAGCAGAGTGAAGGCGGAACACCAGAAACCAGCAGGGTTGCTTCAACCACTACCTATTCCTGATTGGAAGTGGGACAAGATTGGTATGGATTTCATTACCGGATTGCCAAGGACCAGGTCAGGATATGATTCTATATGGGTAGTAGTGGATCGCCTACCTAAAGTGTCTCATTTCATACCAGTGAAGACAACCTATACAGGTGCTAAGTTAGCCAAGATCTATATGAGCAGAATTGTGTGTCTACATGGAGTACCCAAGAGTATTGTGTCTGATAGGGGAACTTAATTCACTTCTCATTTTTGGAGACAGCTACATGAGTCATTGGGAATGAGGTTGGAATTCAGCACCGCTTTTCATCCTCAGACTGATGGACAGACAGGAAGGACTAATTAGATTCTTGAAGATATGTTGAGGGCATGTGCCCTAGACTATGGAGCCAGTTGGGATGAAAGTCTGCCTTACGCAGAATTATCTTACAATAACAGCTATGAAGCCAGTATTGAGATGGCACCATTTGAGTTTCTCTATGGGAGAAAGTGTACCACCCCATTACTATGGAATGGTGTGGGAGAAAGAAGTTTGTTCGGACCAGAACTAATCAAAGAGGCTTAAGAGAAATTCAAACTGGTTAAGGACAGATTGAAGATAGCACAATCCCGATAGAAGAGCTACGCAGATCCTAAGCGTAGAGAAGTCACCTATGAAGTCGGTGATAGAGCTTATCTTAGAGTGTCACCACTTCGTGGAGTGAAGAGGTTTGGAGTCAAAGGAAAATTGGCCCCAAGATATGTTGGACCATTCAAGATTTTGAGTCGTAAAGGATAAGATGCTTATGAGATAGAATTGCCAGAGTCTTTGTCTGCTGTTCATAATGTTTTCCATGTGAGTCAACTTAAGAAATGTCATCCAGAAATGGAAGAAACTTCTTTGAAGGATACTATACCTTTGGAAGAGGTTCAATTGGAGAGTGATCTCACTTATAAGGAGAAACCAATCAAGATTCTTGAGACTGCAGAAAGAGTTACTCGGACTAAGACTATCAAGTTCTGCAAAGTTCAATGGAACCATCATTCCGAAGAAGAAGCAACTGGGGAAAGAGAAGATGATCTTCGGAAAGACCACCCTCACCTATTTGCTAGCCAACCCGAATCTCGAGGGCGAGATTCATCTTAAGGGGGTTAGATTTGTAACATCCCTAAAATCATGTTTCAAAACTCATGCATATCATCCATGCATCCATGATCATGTAGGGTTTCATTTCAAAAAAAATCAATTCAAAAACAGGAGCATTTGAGCTCATTATTTTATGTGATCAACATTAAATCAAATGCTACTCTCCAATGAGAGATTGTTGTTCATGAGTCAAACTTTGTTACTCTCAGATGGTTTTGCTTGAGGGATAATACTTAAACAAAAATTACAAAACAAATTTGATTTGAAAACCATTTTCAAAACCTATTTAAAACTAGTGCTATGTCACTGTTTATTTTATTTTATTCCAAGTGACTAGGCAAGTGCAAAGTGACAACTTGGTTTTGTGCACAATTATATGAAGGTTGCACTCTGCAAAAATCCAGAACAATTTGAATTCAAATGGCATTTGAATTTGTTTGAAAATGGTTTCAGAAAAATCAAAACAGAAATAGAAAAAGAATTAAGAAAAGGAAAAAAGGCCGGCGCCAGTTATTTTGCCCAACAACAGAACCAGCCCGCTAAGCCCACCCGGGTTTCCCCTTCTCTCTCTCTCACTCGCAGACAAACCCACTGAGTCACTGACCACTTGGGCCCATTCCCTCTTTCTTACTCTCGCTGGCATGTGGACCTTGCGACCACGTCGTCGTCGTCCCCAATCAACACGCCGCCGAGGCGCTCCGCCGTTACCTCGCCGCAGTCACTGCATGCGTAATTGCCATTGATACCGCGCGTGATCCTTGCCCCCCTCCTGGCTATTTAATCCCCTCTGCACCGCGAGCATTTTCCCCCACTCAGTTTCCTCTCCACGCCACCAGGCTGCCCGTAGTCTTGCTCAAACCGCCGCAGCTCCGACGACCTCCGGCGTGCGATTCCGGTAAGACCCCGTCACCCCTTGCTGTCTAAGTTTGCCAGACTAATCATGGCATCCACGCGCATCTTCTCATCCTATTGGCACATGCTAGGACCGTCTGGAGACTCGCCAACGGCGACGACCGCAAGTGCCCGACGCTTTCTTCCTCTCCGGTGATCGATTACAGTAAGCACCGAGCGCCCCTTGACCCCTCTCGCATACGGCTAGGTTCGCCTTGTCCTTGCGCAACTACTGATGCCTCTGGTCGGTACTAGGAAGGCCCAGAGCATCGGCAACCACTTCATCTGGAACCACCCGACGCCGTGCACGACTCCGACGAGCTCCAGCGACCACCTCTACGCGCCCCTTCGCCAACGAAGCCCACCTTGAGCATCAGCAGCACACGGCGAGCTTGGTATGCCCCTTCTCCCTCTCCCGCGCGACCTAGAACTCCGGTAGCAGCTCTGACAGAGATGCCGCCGCCAGTCGCCGCCGCTAGCGCCTCCCGTATGTGTTCAATTAGATTAGGGTCGTAGGATTTAGATCTAACGAGTAAGATTAGATCTGTGTCGAAGAGGTACGCGTTAGATCTGGCCGTGCATCTTCATGTGGCTCTCGTTGATCGATCCGCCCGAACCGGTACCAACCAATAGGAACACGCCGCGTGGCTAGGGTTTAGATTTAAAATCAGAATTTGAATCTATTAGATGTTTAAACTTGTTTTAATCATAACTTTTGATTCCCACGTCCAGATTTGATGAATTTTATATCAATGGAATCAGGAGAGAAAGACCTTTCTATATATGCAATGTGTTTAATGTTTTGTTTCTGTTAAAATGGTTTTATTTGCAGAAACATGTGTAGGCCTATTTTGTATATTACAAATATTTAGGAAATGTTTTAGTGTCCAAATAAAGTTTGTTTGGCAAGTTTTGAACTTTTTTATGAACCAGTACTGTGCACTTGTCTTATTGAGTTTAGAAAATCATCACATATCATATTGCATGCATCCATATATTTTGTTTGTATTTATTTTGTATGTGATTTGGTGCTATGATTTTATGTGTAGATTTTGGTGCAAATAGTGATTGTGATTGTGAGGATTGTAACTGCTCTCCAAACTACCAAGGCAAGTGGTGCTTCATGATTTTATCCTTATGTTTTTCAACTATGCATTAGAAATATTTTGCTAATCTTGCATGGTTATATTTTGCTTATATGCTATGCTTGGGAAATCCTAGTAGTTGTAGAATTGCTAGAAATTTCTAAGTTAAGATGCTTATCTATGCCATGCTTAGCCTAGCTAGTAGAAACCAAGGGTGGCTATATGTTCATGCTATGAATAAATATTTCTAAGTCTTTGGACTATGTTTTTGCTTAAACAAAACAACTAACTGAATGAATCACCTGGGTGGAATGGTTGTGAATGGGTTATGTTGAGTGGTTACACAAGTCCCATTTCTATGGTTTACCTTGTGTATCTCACTTGTGGAAAGCCACCCAGGAACAAAGGGATTTGAGAGGCCAAATGTTAAGAAGCTTCTAGTGCAGCCACTTGGCAATATGGGCTCTGCCTGGATCACATAGGTTGCAATAACAGCCATTTGGACAGTTGGTGGTAGTGGGATGATAGGTTGGAACGCGTCCATTTGGTCTAAGGGAAGGCTTCTGAAAGGTCCTGTCTTGGTGAAAATCAAGTCTGGTGGGGAAAGTGCACAACCTCTGCAGATGGAAGAATCTAAGTACTTAGCCATGTCCCTGGTATTGGACAATTTGAGCATCAAGACATGGAAGCTATCAAGAATCTCCTCATCCCAATTTCTAAAGTAAAACTTGTGGTTGAACAAGGGTTAAGGACCCCAATATCTAATGGTGGTTCCTTGGGAAAAGTTTTGACAAAGAAAAACTTAGTGTTTTCAACTGATAGGCAAAACTTATTTTGAGCAAAGCAAGCCTAAGCTACACTTAGCCAAATTGCATATAGTGTCTAGTCCACCAATATTCTACTAAGGTATCACTTGCCAATACGATTCCAATGTATTGACCCACTGTGGCTGTAACTTGTGATGTTGCAGGTTATTCTGATGATGATTAGGAGTCATGAGTCTACACTCAACATGCTTGCCTGTGGCACATGAAGATGAAGACATATTTATCTTATTACTTATTTAAACTCTTGTACTAGGCCTGTGGCCATTGAGTTGTAAATACTATGTTGTCTCTGGAATGACTGTAATAATGACCTTTGTTTCTGTGTACTTCATCTTAAACTGTGGATGCTAGCATTGATCCAGGGACTAGCATTGCAATCACATGGATCCTTTTTCCTTTATAAAGGAGGGATCTTACAGGACAACTTAGGTTTAGCACCAAACCATAGTTCATACGGTGTCGTCTCAACGGATTTAGATGGTGCCCTATTTAAAGTGAATGCAGCGGTTTCTAGTGCATAACCCCAAAATGATAACGGAAAATCTGTAAGAGACATCATTGATCGCACCATATCTAATAGAGTTCGATTCGGGCGTTCGGACACACCATTGCGCTGTGGTGTTTCGGGTGGCGTGAGTTGCGAAACTATTCCGCTTGCTTTAAGATGCGTGAGAAAATCATAACTCAAATATTCACCTCCACGATCGGATCGGAGAAATTTAATTTTCTGTTACGATGGTTTTCCACTTCATTCTGAAATTCTTTGAACTTTTCAAATGTTTCAGATTTATGTTTAATTAAATAGATATACCCATATCTACTTAAGTCATCAGTAAAAGTGAGAAAATAGCGATAACCACCGCGCGTCGAAACACTCATTGGTCCGCATACATCGGTATGTATGATATCCATCAAGTCCGTTGCTCGCTCCATTATTTCGGAGAACGGGGTTTTGATCATCTTGCCCATGAGGCATGGCTCGCACGTGTCAAATGATTCAAAATCAAGAGACTCCAAAAGTCCATCAGAATGGAGTTTCTTCATGCGTTTTACACCAATATGACCTAGACGGCAGTGCCACAAATAAGTCGTATTATCACTATCTACCTTGCATCTCTTAGCCTCAATGTTATGGATGTGTGTTTCATTGATTTCGAGATTCAGAAGAAATAAACCATTCATAGAAGGTGCATGACCATAAAAGATGTTACTCATATAAATAGAACAACCATTATTCTATGATTTAAATGAATAACCGTCTTGTAATAAACACGATCCAGATATGATGTTCATGCTCAACGCAGGCACATAATAACATTTATTAAGGTTTAAAACTAATCCAGAAGGTAAAACTAAGGAGAGCATGCCGACGTCCATCACATCAACTCTTGATCCGTTGCCAACGCACATCATCACCTCATCCGTCGCTAGCCGCCATCTATTCCGTAGCTCCTGTTTTGAGTTACAAATATTAGCAACTGAACCAGTATCAAATACCTAGGCACTACAACGAGCGCTAGTAAGGTAAACATCAATAACATGTATATCAAATATACCTTTGATGGTGCCATCCTTCTTGTCCGCTAAGTACTTGGACAGTTGCGCTTCCAGTGACCCTTGTCCTTGCAATAGAAGCACTCAGTGTCCGGCTTAGGTCCAGACTTGGCAGTTCAATGTGTGCTTAAGGATGCTTCCTCATGGGCACGAGGGGTGATCCTAGTTGGTAGATGATGATGACTTGGTGGTTTTTAAGAGATGATGATCAATATTTTGGAGATGTCGCTCTCTTATCCCATTTTAAAATACTCTGATTAGACGAGATTCTTCTCTCTCTTGTTTTATAAACAAAAATGGCTTTATGAAAAACAACTCCACCAGCCATAAGTCTTGCGGAGTACACCATGTACTCACCCTTGCTTTGTTGATACTTTTAGCAGAGTAAGTGTTCCCCTGAAGACGAGTTCCGTACTACATCGACATCGACGAGTAGCTTGGGGTTCCCGGCCGACAGCCTGGAATCTATGGGCTAGGACGTCATCGTTATGCTTCAGGCCTCTTAGGCCATTTGTTAAGTTTGCTATACTTAATAGCATAATTTGCCTTCCGTTGTTTGATGTTTGTGGTCACTGACCTCTGCTTGTAATAATTTGGTTCTCTGCTCAGTTATGAGCTTGCTGTAATAAATTTTGTGTCGTAGGGTCACTGATGTGTTACCAATTTTTCACTGGATATCCTCGAGCTCAAGGTTAATCTTATGTCATACGGAAGTCTGGGATTTGTTTAGCCCTGATCCTGGGGGTGTCACAATTTTGCCTCGGATCTATGATAGAAGGTATACCCAATAGTTTCGTTCAGGTATCCTATGAAGACGCATTTTTCCGCTTTGGGTTCAAGCTTGTCGGGCTGTAACTTCTTTACATAAGCTTTGTAACCCCAAACTTTAAGGAACGACAATTTAGGTTTCTTCCCAAACCATAATTCATATGGTGTCATTTCAACGGATTTAGATGGTGCCCTATTTAAAGTGAATGCGGCTGTTTCTAATGCATAACCCCAAAATGATAGCGGCAAATCTGTAAGTGACATCATAGAACGAACCATATGTAAGAGAGTTTGATTATGATGTTCGGACACACCGTTACGTTGTGGTGTCCCGGCGGTGTCAATTGTGAAAGTATTCCGCATTTCTTCAAATGCTCGCCAAACTCGTAACTTAAATATTCACATCCACGATCAGATCTTAGAAATTTAATCTTTTTGTTAAGTTGATTCTCTACTTCACTTTAAAATTCCTTAAACTTCTCAAAAGTTTCGGACTTATGTTTCATGAAATAGATATACCCATATCTACTCAAGTGATTCGTGAAAGTAAGAACATAACGAGAACCACCGTGCGATGCTACACTCATTGGACCACACACATCGGTATGTATGATTTCCAATAATTCCGTAGCTTGCTCCATCATACCAGAAAATGGAGTCTTAGTCATTTTACCCATCATACATGTTTCGCATCTTTCAAGTGATTCGAAATCAAGTGATTCAAGAAGTCCGTCTGAATGGAGTTTCCTCATACGTTTCACTCCAATGTGACCAAGATGACAGTGCCACATATAGGTCGAGTTATCACTCAATTTCAAACGTTTAGCTTCAATAATATTAATGTGTGTATTTCTATAATCGAGATTCAATAAGAATAGACCAACTATCAAAGGTGCATGTGAATAAAACATATTACTCATATAAATCGAACAACCATTATTCTCGGACTTAAATAGGTAACCGTCTCGCAATAAACATGATCCTGATATAATGTTCATACTCAACGCAGGCACCAAATAACAATTATTTAAGTATAAAACTAATACCGATGGTAGATGAAGAGGTAGCGTGCCGACCGCGATAACATCAACCTTTGATCCATTTCCAACGCGCATCCTCACCTTGTTCTTCGCTAGTTTCCGTCTATTCTGAAGCACCTGTTTCGAGTTACAAATGTGAGCAACTGAACCAGTATCAAATACCCAGGCACTACTATGAGTACTAGTGAGATACACATAAGTAACATGTATATCGGATATACCTTTCTTCTTGATGTTGCTGTTCTGCAAATCCGCCAAGTACTTAGGGAAATTCCGCTTCCAGTGACCTTCTCCCTTGTAGTAAAAGCACTCAGTATCAGCCTTAGGCCCAGCCTTGGTCTTCTTAGACGGCGCAGTAACTTTCTTACCGCCCTTCTTGAAGTTTCCCTTTTTCTTAGACTTGCCTTTCTTCTTGAATTTGGTGGTCTTATTGACCAACAATACTTGGTGCTCTTTCTTGATCTCCACTTCCGCAGACTTTAACATGGCGAAGAGTTCGGGCA
This sequence comes from Avena insularis, assembly GCA_023614405.1. NCBI lineage: Eukaryota > Viridiplantae > Streptophyta > Magnoliopsida > Poales > Poaceae > Avena > Avena insularis. The sequence goes on from CM042693.1 coordinate 100,930,720, forward strand.
ACGACTTGTCCATGTTTTGCATATTGTAGTTCATCACAAAGTTCTTGTAACTTGGTGGTAGTGATTGGAGGACACGGTGAATCCCCAAAGCATTAGGAATCACTGTACCCAAGATTTGAAGCTTGCTTGCATGCCCAGACATCTTAAGCACGTGCTCACTGAAGGAGCTGCCCTCAACTGCCGCATGAGCCTCAAATATCATTTTGAGTTCATGGACAATATCATGTGGGTCATGGTTCTCATACCTTTTCTAAAGATCCGATTCCAAACCATACAAGATAGCACACTTAACTATGGTGTATTGATTCTTCCGAGCCAGGAAAACATTCTTTACCTCATCGGTAGCATCAGCTGCAGGTGGGTCACCCAGCGGTGCATCCAGCACATAGGTCAAATTACTAGCATTGAGGACAATCCTCAAATTTTGGAACCAATCCGCGAAGTTGCTTCCATTGTTTTTCATTTTTTCTTTCTCTAGGAACGCATGAAATTAGATGGTAGGGGCCGCCATTGATCTACAACATATTTGCAATAGTTTAGACTAAGTTTATGACAAATTGAGTTCTAATTAATAGTTAAATTAATATAGGTGCACTCCCACTCAAAACAATATCCCTCACATTGTTTTAGTGATCATACGAACCAAATCCACCACATCAAAACCGATCATCACGAGAGTTGATGTAGCTTCAATGGAGAACAATCAACATGTTCATCATATCTACTATATGACTCATGCTTTACCTTTCGGTGATCCGTGTTCCGAGACCATGTCTGTACATGCTAGGCTCGTCAAGATCAAACCCTAGCTTCTGCATGAGAAAATCTGGCTTTCTCCCGTTGTATACACTCGCAGAATCTAACACACCCAATCATCACGTGGTGCTTCGAAACAACAAGCTTTAGCAACGGTGCCTACTAAGGGTGAACACTTTATAACTTGAAATTTTGTGAGAGGGATTATCTTATAATGCTACCGTCGTGAACTAAGCAATACAAGATGCATAAAAGGATTAACATCACATGCAATTCACAATATGTGATATGATATGGCCTTTCTTCTTGTGCTTCCGATCTCTATCTTCAAGCACGAACATGATCTGCATCATCACCGGCAAGGCGTCAAGGTCAATGGCGCCGCTCCATGGTTGTCGTCCACCAGCATCAACTATTACAACTACTTTGAATAATAGACACGCAGGTCTTAAACGAAATTAAAAGACAACCATATGGCTCCTGCCGGTTGCCGACTTACAATAAGGAACATTGCATACATCATATATAATCACAATCATGGCCATATCATATCATAGAACACCCCTGCAAAACAAAGTTAGACGCCTCTAATTTTCTTTGCATGTTTTATGTGGTTTGGGGCTTTCATGAAGTGTCGTTCTAACTTACGAACAAGAACCACAACATTGATACTAGTATTGTAAATCACCCGTTGTAAATTGAATCTTAACTATGTTGCGAGAAACAGGCACCCGCAAAGCCACTTATGCAATACAAGTTGCATGTCAAGCGTGGAGCAAGTGTCATGAACGATGTCATGTAAGGTTAGCCCGGGCCGCTTCAACCCACCATCCCGCAAGATGCAAAGTACACAAGAAGTAATCGACAACAAAAGCATCAACGCCCACAATGACCATTGTGTTCTACTCGTGCAACAGATCTACATATAGACACAGCTCTGATACCACTGTAGGGGTTCGTAGCATGGAAAACAAAAAAATTCTACCGCATGCATACAAACAATCCAAGATCTATCTACTAGATTGTAGCAACGAGTCGATTGGAGTACTCACCCTCGAAGATTCCAAAGCGGTTAACGAGAGAAGATTCTCGTGGGTCATGTAGTCGTACACTTACCGATCTCAAGATCGCGTAGACGATCCTTCCGGTGTTGCGTTCCGGCAGCGCTTCCGCAATCGGTCACACGTTCGGTACTTGATGAAGACCTTCCTCTCCCTTGTTCCAGCAGGCAGTGGAGGATGTAGTTCTCCCCTCGCGATTCCGGTAGCATGACTACGTGGTGTTAGAAGTAGAGGGAAGATCCCGCAGGGCTTCGCCTAAGCCGGTGCTAGTTATGGTGGATCTAGGGTTTCTAGCAATCTAGGTTTAGAAGTCCGGAGAGGAGGAGGTGTTGTCGATGGCGGCGGCGCGGCATGGGTGGGGAGGGCAGGTTGTGTTGTTTGGGGCAGCCCTTCCCCTCGATTTATGAGAGGGGGGCAGCCTTGGGAGGGGAGAGTTTGAATCCAAACCCAAACCCAAGTTGGATAGAAGGAAGGACTCTTTCCTTCTTCCACTAGGAAACTATTGTTCCAGTTTGACTTTTCAAACCTCCCTTTTGACTTTCAATTTAGAGCTTTAATTCTCTCTCGTAAATGCCCAAACCAAGTGACCTAGGATATGATCCAATCATTTCACTTACCCATGAAACATTCATAGACCATTCCCCTTCCGGTCCGGTGAACCTTCTAGACCCTTCTAGAACCTCTCCGATGAAAACATCGAAATCATTCCCGAACTCCGGAATCGGACTTTCCTTATATGAATCTTATTCTCCGAACCATTCCGGATCTCCTCGTGATATCCCGGATCCCATCCGAGACTCCGAACAACATTCGGTATCCCTACTAATCATTCCATATCTACTAAACAACATCGAATCATTAAGTGTGTCTCCCTACGGTTTGTGAATTATGCGGACATGACCGAGGCACTTCTCCGATCAATAACCAATAGAGGAATCTGGAAATTCATATGGCTCCCACATATTTCTACGATTACTTTGCGATCGAATGAACCACTCACATACGATACCAATTTCCCTTTGTCTTGCGATAGTTTACTTATCCGAGGTTTGATCGTCGGTATCTCTGCATACCTAGTTCAACCTCGTTACCGATAAGTACTCTTTTCTCGTTCCCGTGACATGTGATCCCTTGTGAGCCAATCACATGCTTTCAAGCTAATTCGATGATATTCCACCGAGAGGGCCTAGAGTATATCTATCCGTCATATGGATGGACAAATCCCACTCTTGATCCATGTGCATCAACACATACTTTCTAAACACTCAATGCCACCTTTATAGCCACCTAGTTACGGTTTGGTGTTTGATGTCATCAAAGCATCCTTCCGGTGATGGTGATTAGCATGATCTCATGGTCGAAGGAATTAGGTTACTATGTATCAGAAAGCTTATAGCAAATGAACTATTTAAATGACTTGATCTTTATGCTATTCTTATATATAGGAGTATGTCCACCATACCATTCTCCTAATGATTCTTATATATAGGAGTATGTCCACCATACCATTCTCCTAATGATATGATCTCGTTGTTTAATAACACCTCAATGTTCATGATCGAGAAACCATGATCATCTATTAACCAACAAGCTAGTATTATAAAGAGGCTTTACCAGGGACTCTATTTTAGTTTACAAATCACACAAGTATTAATGTTTCTGGTTAATATTATTATAGCATGAATGTAAACATTTATCATAAACACAAAGATACAACAATAACCACTTATATTATTGCCTCTAGGGCATATCTCCAACAATGTGTTCATCTCTCTCTATCTATGCATGATCTTGTTGTGGTCATGAGCTTTGTAATCAAGTAGATCTACCTTGCTACTCAAGTGCTTTAATAGATCTCTGCTCTCCCCACGTGTGTGAAAGTGACAGCGTGCACGCCGTGGTGGCACTTAGGCTAGAGGTTACATAAATACTCAATTGCTTCAATAGATCTATGCTTTTCCCCACGTGTGTGAAAGTGACAGCGTGCGCGCCATGTGTGGCACTTAAGCTAGATTATATATATATTTATCATGAGTTACATTTGGAGTTGGATTTCTCTATGAAATTGTGGTGTTTGTTGGAACCATCTACCGCTCAAGGTGACAGTGTGGGGTTATCTAGATGGGAAGGCGGACTTTGAGGTGTGCTTTTGTAAGCCTACCGTGGATTAGAGTGTCCAACCGGAGAGTAGTTAAGAGTAGTATCATGAAGAGAGGATATTTATATGAGAGAGTGTTCACTAGTGAAAGTATGATCCCTAGGCCTTGTTTCTAACATTGAAACACCGTTTACAACTAGATCTGTTTCATGTTTGCTTGCTTCCATCTTTATTTCAGTTTTCTTTTAGTCTCTCCCATGTCAACAACAAGTCATAAGCTCTTTTCTGGCACCGTTACTACTTGTATTTCACTATCTATTCAAAGAAGTAGTGCACCTATACACCTGACAAGTGTATTGGGTGTGTTGGGGACACAAGAGACTTCTTGTATCTTGATTGCAGGGTTGCTTGAGAGGGATACCTTTGACCACTTTCTCCCTAAGTTTGATAAACCTTGGGTAATCTACTTAAGGGAAACTTGCTGTTGTTCTACAAACCTCTGCACTTGGAGGCCCAACAACTATTGCATTGACATCACCACGCCGTGGCGCCACCCCGCAACGCCGCCGCCTCTCTGTGCCGCCATCGTGCTGCCGCCGGCCCGCACCAAACACGTCGGTGGTAATTTGTAGCTTGTAATTTAGTTATGTTAGTAGTAATTTTTCTAGCTATTTGTTTATATATGTTAGTTATTAATATTTATTATTATTATTTGGGTTTTGTATATATAAATGCTATTATTTTTTAGTATATTATTAGTATATTATTAGGAAATGTTAGTAGTATATCATTAATATTGTTAGTATATATTATTATTATATTATTAGCAAATATTATTGTGTGCTAATATTATATTGTTAGGGTTTTGTATATTATTCTTAGTAGTATATTATTTGTGGTAATGTTGTTAGTAGTAATATTATTTGTGGTAATATTGTTAGTAGTATATTATTAGTATATATTATATAATTATTACATTATTAGAAAATGTTTATATAATATATTTTTTCTAACCTGTTTAACTGTCTTTCTGTTATAGTTAAGTCATGGATCATGATCGCAGTGGTGAAGGTCTTCTTCACGGCATGATAAGAGGTGAAATTCCTCTTATTACTACTAGTGAAGATATTTTTCTCGAGGAAGAGATTTCCTCATATCTGAATCCATCCGGTGATGGACTAGAGGAAAACCTGATGTACCAAGGGGAAGACCGGACGGATGAAGGGAAAACAAATAACAACAATGATGGCCCCTCGACAGGGTCCGGCGAGGTATATATATATATATAAAGTCGCGTGTTACCTCTATGCATTAATTGATCTGGATATATCAATATATATATATATTAATCACTCTCTCTTCTTCTTTTAGCCCACCAGATCGAAGAAATCGATAACTCGAACGAAGCGAGGGCGAACAGAAAGTTGGATAGTAATCAGAGGTTCACCATCGAAGAAATATATGATTATGGAGAACAGATTGCTCCAGAGAACCACCGGAGGATGTTTACAAATCAATGTGGGGTGCTTGTTAGGGACGACCTACCGATCACGATTCAAGAATGGAACAAGTCAAAGAAACCCTGTGAAGAATCCAACAGTTATGTCACCGATGATGCCAAAGATGACCTTTGGCAGAAGCTCATAGCGCATTTCATACTACCTCTAGAGTATGAAGAATTTGAGGCATATGGTATTACCCCAAGGCCGGGTGGGCTTGAAAGAAGAGCGAAGGTCAAGGAGTGAGCTTTGAGCAAGATGATCGAACTATACCGGAACCACAAGAAAAGTTTATACGCGAAATATGTCACGAAAAAGAAAACTCCAGACTTCTGAGGAGCAAACGAGAAGTTGAGAGAATAGTGGCCCGATTTTGTAACGTACAAGAAATCTGATTATGCAAAGGCAAAGTTGGCAAAGAATGCGTTAAATGCTGCCAAAAATAAATACCATCATAAAATGGGGACATGTGGCTACAAGAGTGCCGTCCCTAAGTGGGAAACTATGGAGTGGGACATGAGGACTAGAGGCATCACTCCTGGTACAGATGGATGGCCGAAGAGGTCAAAGCACTGGTGGTACGGGCACGGGGGATCGTTGGACCTAGAAACAGGGAAGACATCATTCCATGAAAAAATTCTAAAACCCTCTGAAGCCCTTGTTCAAGCAATGAATGATGCTCAATTGGGATTGTTTCGTCCCGAGAGAGAGAACGACGAGCTGACACGCGCCTTCGAGAATCCTGAAAAGGGTGGACGAACACGAGGCAAAGGCGCCGGTGTTACATGGAAGAAAGGGTTTCCTCAGTATGATGACAGTTATAGAAGTCGTCAGAGAAATAAAGACCGGGAGGCAGACCGGATCTTGAAGGTAGAGCATAACCTAGCTGATCTGAAGAAGCTCATGCAAGAAATTAGCCAAAGGTCGTCGTCAACTCACCCGCAGGTTGATGATCCTGCATTGGATCTTAGCCAGCGGAGAAGCCACGTGGCTTCCACGAAGGTCTGGGGTGATGATCAAGCACTGCTGGATGATGCACCGGCTCCTCGCTACCCCGTGGATGATGTCAGAGAGATGGCACAATGTGAGCTACATCAGCCAATGAAAAACATGTCCTTCAAGGTGGCGATCGACACTGCTTTACCTTCTCTACCTGGAGCACTCCACCATTCACTTCCGATTCCACCTGGCTATGCTCGTGTCATCATGGATGACATAGTGGAGGATTTTGCGGACCTAGAGATTGACATCGCTACGCCTGAAGGCCTTACGAAACTAGGAGATGTCAAGCACAACATCATTCTATGGAAGAAGAAGTACATCAAGTTTCTAGGCTCGGCGCCAAGGCCACCGACTCCGAGAAATCCAAGTCCACCCTGCCCCGATGATCGTCAACCTCCAAGTCCACCTCTCCCCGATTATCGCCAACCTCCAAGTCCACCCCACCCCGATTATCGTCAACCTCCAAGTCCACCCTGCCCCGATGTCGATCACCGCAGCATGAGTACATCAAGTCGATCTCCGCCTCCGCGCAATACTCGATCTCCTCCTCCGCCTCCGTGCAATACTACCTTGTTGAAGAAATGGAAGGTCGCCACTCCCCCGCGCCCCACATCGAAGAAGGGTCAAACGGCGAAGATAGTCGACATCCCGCTGGCTCTTCCAAAGAGACCTTATGACAAGACCGATGAGGAAAATGCCATGGATGTGGCTGCCCAAGTTAAGGCGCATTTTTCACCCAAAAATCCTGAGCCAAATCCGGTATATAATGAAAAACCAAAAAGTGGGCTAAGTCCTTTCTTGAGCAACCATCCCAGATATCGATGAATCTGGAATCATGCTATGACCGGGAGATTATTAAGTAAGCAAAGAAGAAAAAAAAAGCACGAGTGCAAAAAGCAGGAAGCAAGTTGCCCAGTCGGATAACAGAAGATTCAATCGGTCCCCCCTCTCAAAGTGATTTCAGACCTCGACAAGGCCTTCAGAGCTAAAATGGATATGGACATGCAAATAATGGACCCTAGAGCCAGTACTAATGCTGCACTAATGGGCATCGCTGTATCATAGGCCAAAGCACTTGCTACCAAAGCAAATATGTCTCTTGGTCAATATTTAGGCTATGAAGATACTCCAGTGGGTCAGATAGTACGGAAGTATGTCCAAGGGGAGCCTCTATTCAGTCATGAGGAGCTCACACGTGTATCCACACATATGTGAAATCTGCACACATGGTACCTGTTGCAAACAGAAAAAACATCAGAAAGATTGGTTTGTGGTGGATGTTAGAAAGGAGCATCACTTCAAACCATAATCGATATAAGTTCAAATGACCGAACTTTTTAAGTTATACAATCAGCGCGCCCTCGAAAAATCTATCATTGGTTGCTAATGTCTGTAAGTGATTTATTTCTATAATTAAGTTTGTAGCTCAGCTCGTTCATTGCATTTAATATATTATTCTATATATATCCTTTTGTATGATATTATATTCTGTAGAATGAAGATGCTTGAATGCAAAAGAGCTAGAAGATATGACGTTGGGTTCATTGACCCATATATTGTTAATCAATATACGTTAAATAAGCACCCCAAGGACATGGAGGAAGACCTGTGCATGTTCTTAACCGATAATAATTTTGTTAAGGAAATACTATTTCCTTACAACTTCAAGTGAGTGTTTCTATCTTGTACACATTTTATTTTTGCTTACTCGATGTAAGTGTATTTGATGAGCTATGCATGTATGCTTATGTAAACGTCTGCAGATTCCACTGGATCTTGCTAAACATTCAAGTTGACAAGTCCCTAGTTGAAGTCCACGACTCATTAAGTTGGGACCAAGAGAAGTGGAGCGACATGAAAGCAATTCTCCATAAGTAATTTCAATCATTATCGCATTATATTAGCCTCTTTCGTTCATTTCCTGATATCAAGTAACTAATAACTCCTTTGTTCATTTTCTTTGCCGAGCAGGTTTTGGACATGGTTCAGCCAGAAAATACCAGGTCCATTCAAAGAGGAGCTAACTTATAAAATGGTGAAGAGTTTACTATTGGAGATATGCCCTAGAGGAAATAATAAAAGTAGTTATTATTATATCTTTGTGTTTATGATAAATACTTATATTCATGCTATAATAGTATTAACCAGAAACATTAATACATGTGTGATTTGTAAACTAAATTAGAGTCCTTGGTAAAGCCTCTTTGTAATACTAGCTTGTTGGTTGATAGATGATCGTGGTTTCCCGATCATGAACATTGAGATGTTATTAACAATAAGATCATATCATTAGGAGAATGGTGTGATGGACATACTCCTATAGATAAGCGTAGCATTAAGATCAAGTCATTTCAATAGTTCGTTTGCTATAAGCTTTCTGATACAAAGTAACCTAATTCCTTTGACCATGAGATCATGTTAATCACCATTACTGAAAGGATGCTTTGATGACATCAAACACCACACCGTAATTGGGTGGCTATAAAAGTGGCATTGAGTGTTTAGAAAGTGTGGGTTGAGGCACATGGATCAAGAGTGGGATTTGTCCATCCATATGACAAATACATATACTCTGGGACCTCTCGGCGGAATGTCATCCAATTAGCTTGAAACCATGTCACTTGATCACAAGGGATCACATATCACGGGAACGAGAAAAGAGTACTTATCAGTAACGAGATTGAACTAGGTATGCAGAGATACTGACGATTAGACCTCAGATAAGTAAACTATCGCGAGACAAAGCGAAATTGGTATCATATATAAGTGGTTCATTTGATCGCAAAGTAATCATAGAAATATGTGGGAGACATATGAATTTCTAGATTCCTCTATTGGTTATTGATCGGAGAAGTTTCTCGGTCATGTCCGCGTAATTCACGAACCGTAGGGAGACACACTTAAGGAATCAATGTTGTTTAGTAGATATGGAATGTAAGTAGGGAGACCGGATGTTGTTCAGAGTCTCGGATGGGATCCGGGATAACACGAGGAGATCCGAAATGGTCCGGAGAATAAGATTCATATAAGGAAATTCTAATTCCGGAGTTCGGGAATGATTTTGATGTTTTCATCGGAGAGATTCTAGAAGGGTCTAGAAGGTTCACCGGATCGGAAGGGGAATGGTTCATGAGTGTGTCATGGTTAAGTGGAATGATTGGATCATGTCCTAGGTCACTTGGTTGGGCATTTGCGAGAGAGAAATAAAGCTCTAAATTGAAAGTCAAAAGGCAGGTTTGAAATGTCAAACTGGAACAATGGTTTCCTAGTGGAAGACGGAAAGGGTCCTTCTTTCTCTCCAACTTGGATTTGGGGAAGGATTCAAACTCTCCTCTCCCAAGATGCCCTCCCTCTCATGATTAGAGGCGAGGGGCTGCCCCAAGAGTCCACAACCAGCCCTCCCCACCAAGCCGCGCTGCCCCCCCCCCCCGCACGCACTGCCGCCGCCGCCAGCCACCTCCGGTTCATCGCCGTCGCCGTCGCCCTAGTCGTTGCCGACTCCACCTCCTCCTCTCCGTTACTCTAAAACCTAGATCTCTGGAAACCATAGATCCACCATAACCTGCTCTGGCTTAGGCGAAGCCCTTCAGGATTTTCCCTCTACCTCCGACACCACACCGTCATGCTGCCGGAATCACGAGGGGAGAACTACAACCTCCCCTACCTGCTGGAACAAGGGAGCAGAAGGTCTTCATCGAGTACCGAACGTGTGACCGACTGCGGAAGCGCTGCCATAACACAATGCCGGAAGGATCGTCTACGCGATCTTGAGATCGGCAAGTGTACGGCTACATCACCCACGAGAATCTTCTCTCGTTAACCGCTTTGGAATCTTCAAGGGTGAGTACTCTAATCGACTCGTTGCTATAATCTAGTAGATAGATTTTGGCTTGTTTGTGTGCATGCGGTAGAATTTTTTTGTTTTCCATGCTACAGACCCCTATAGTGGTATCAGAGTCGTGTCTATATGTAGATCTGTTGCACGAGTAGAACACAATGGTCATTATGGGCGGTGGTGCTTTTATTATCAATTGCTTATTGTGTACTTTGCATCTTGCGATATGATGGGATGAAGCGGCCCGGGCTAACCTTACATGACATCGTTCATGAGACTTGCTCCACGGTTGACATGCAACTTGTATTGCATAAGTGGCTTCACGGGTGTCTTTGTCTCCAATCATAGTATAGATTCAATTTACAACGGGCACTTGATAGATCAAGCATCAATGTTTTGGTTATTGTTTGTAAGTTATAATGACACTTATTGAAAGCCCCAAACCGCGTAAAATATGCAAAGAAAATTAGAGGCGTCTAACTTTGTTTTGCAGGGGTGTGTTGTGATGTGATATGGCCATGATTGTGATTATATGTGATGTATGCAATGTTCCTTATTGTCAGTCGGCAACCGGCAGGAGCCATATGGTTGTCTTTTTAATTTCGTTAAAGACCTATGTGTATATTATTAAAAGTAGTTGTAATAGTTGATGCTGGTGGACGACAACCATGGAGCGGCGCCATTGACCTTAACGCAATGCCGGTGTTGATGGAGATCATGTTCATGCTTGAAGATGGAGATCGGAAGCACAAGAAGAAAGGCCATATCATATCACATATTATGAATTGCATGTGATGTTAATCCTTTTGTGCATCTTGTATTGCTTCGTTCGCGATGCTAGCATTATAAGATGATCCCTCTCAAGAAATTTCAAGTTATAAAGTGAGCATCCTTAGTAGGCACCGTTGCTAAAGCTCGTTGTTTTGAAGCACCACGTGATGATCAGGTGTGTTAGATTCTGCGAGTGTATACAACAGGAGCAAGCCAGATTTTCTCATGTGAAAGCTAAGGTTTGTTCTTGACGAGCCTAGCATGTACAGACATGGTCTCGAAACACAGATCACCGAAAGGTAAAGCATGAGTCATATAGTAGATATGATGAACATGTTGATTGTTCGCCATTGAAGCTACATCATCTCTCGTGATGATCGGTTTTGATATGGTGGATTTGGTTCATGTGATCACTAAAACAATGTGAAGGATATTGTTTTGAGTGGGAGTTCACCTAGATTAATTTGACTATTAATTAGAACTCATTTTTTCATAAACTTAGTCTAAACTATTGAAAATATGTTGTAGATCAATGGTGGCCCTACCATCAATTTTAATGCATTCCTAGAGAAAGAAAAGTTGAAAAACAATGGAAGCAACTTCGCGGATTGGCTCCGCAACATGAGAATTGTCCTCAATGCTGGTAATTTGACCTATGTGCTGAATGCACCGCTGGGTGACCCACCTGCAGCTGATGCTACCGATGAGGTGAAGAATGTTTTCCTCACTCGGAAGAATCAGTACTCCATAGTTAAGTGTGCTATCTTATATGGTTTGGAATCGGAGCTTCATAAAAGGTTTGAGAACCATGACCCACATGATATTGTCCGTGAACTCAAAATGATATTTGAGGCTCACGCGGCACTTGAGAGTCATGAGGCTTCTGAAAAGTTCTTTAACTGCAAGATGGAAGACGGCAGCTCCGTTAGTGAGCACAAGCTTAAGATGTCTGGGCATGAAAACAAGCTTCAAAGCTTAGGTATAGTGATTCCTAATGCTTTGGGGATTCACCGCATCCTCCAATCACTACCACCAAGTTACAAGAACTTTGTGATGAACTACAATATGCAACACATGGACAAGTCGTTGCCAGAACTCTTCTCCATGTTAAAGTCTACGGAAGTGAAGATCAAGAAAGAGATCCAAGTGTTGATGGTCAATGAGACCACCAAATTCAAGAAGCAAGGCAAGACTAAGAAAAAGGGAAACTTCAAGAAGGGCGGTAAGAAAGTTACCGCGCCGGCGAAGAAGACATAGGATGGGCCTAAGCCTAATACTGAGTGCTTTTACTGCAAGGGAGAAGGTCACTGGAAGTGGAATTGCCCTAAGTACTTGGCGGATTTGAAGAACGGCAACATCAAGAAGAAAGGTATATCCGATATACCTGTTATTGATGTGTAGCTCACTAGTACTCGTAATAGTGCCTGGGTATTTGATACTGGCTCGGTTGCTCATATTTGTAACTCAAACAGGTGCTGCAGAATAGACCGAAACTAGAGAAGAACAAGGTGACGATGTGCGTTGGAAATGGATCAAAGGTTGATGTGATCGCGGTCGGCACGCTACCTCTTCATCTACCATTGGGATTAGTTTTATACTTAAATAATTGTTATTTGGTGCCTTTGTTGAGCATGAACATTATATCCGGATCATGTTTATTGCGAGATGGTTATTGTTTATGTCCGAGAATAATGGTTGTTCGATTTATATGAGTAATATGTTTTATGCACATGCACCTTTGATAGATGGTCTATTCTTGTTGAATCTCGATTGTAGTAATACACATATTAATAACATTGAAGCTAAACGTTTGAAATTAAGCGATAACTCGACCTATATGTGGCACTGTCATCTTGGTCACATTGGAGTGAAGAGTATGAATAAACTCCATTCTGATAGACTTCTTGAATCAATTGATTTCGAATCACTTGAAAGATGCGAAGCATGTCTGATGGGTAAAATGACTAAGACTCCATTTTCTGGTATGATGGAGCGAGCTACGGACTTACTGGAAATCATACATACTGATGTGTGTGGTCCAATGAGTGTAGCATCGTGCGGCGGTGGTTATCGTTATGTTCTTACCTTCACGGATGACTTGAGTAGATATGGGTATATCTATTTCATGAAACATAAGTCCAAAACTTTCGAGAAGTTTAATGAATTTCAAAGTGAGGTAGAGAATCAACGTAACAAGAAGATTAAATTTCTATGATCTGATCATGGAGGTGAATATATAAGTTACGAGTTTGGCGAGCATTTGAAGAAATGCGGAATACTTTCACAATTGACACTGCCGGGAACACCACAATGTAATGGTGTGTCCGAATGTCGTAATCAAACTTTCTTAGATATGATTCATTCTATGATGTCACTTACAGATTTATGGCTATCATTTTGGGGTTATGCATTAGAAACAGTCGTATTCACTTTAAATAGGGCACCATCTAAATCCGTTGAAATGACATCGTATGAATTATGGTTTGGGAAGAAACCTAAATTGTCGTTCCTTAAAGTTTGGGGTTGCGAAGCTTATGTAAAGAAGTTATAGCCCGACAAGCTTGAACCCAAAGCAGAAAAATGCGTCTTCATAGGACACCCGAAGGAAACTATTGGCTATACCTTCTATCATAGATCCGAGGGCAAAATCTTCGTTGCCAAGAATGGATCCTTTCTAGAGAAGGAGTTTCTCTTGAAAGAAGTGACTGGAAGGAAAGTAGAACTCGACGAGGTTGTTGAACCTTCTCTCGGACTTGAGATTAGCACAACACCGGAAGTAGTTCCTGCGGCGCCTACGCCAATAAGAGAGGAAGCTAATGATGTTGATCATGAAACTTTGGTTGAAGTCACTATGGAACCTCGCAGGTCAACGAGAACTCGTACCCCTCCTGATTGGTATGATCCCATTATGAGTGTCATGTTTGTGGATAACACTGATGACCCTATGACATATGATGAAGTGATGATGAGCCCAGATTCCAATAAATGGCAAGAAGCCATGAAATCCGAGACTGGATCCATGTATGAAAACCAAGTATGGACTTTGGTGGACTTACCGGATGGCCCAAAGGCTGTCGAGAAAAAATGGATTTTCAAGAATAAAACAGATGCTGTTGGTAATGTTACTGTCTATAAAGCTCGACTTATCGCAAAAGGGTTTCGACAAATTCAAGTAGTTGACTACGATGAGACTTTATCACCGGTAGCAAAGCTAAAGTATGTGAGGATTTTATTAGCAATCGCTGCATATTTTGATTATGAGATATGGCAGATGGATGTCAAAATGGCGTTCCTCAATGGAGACATTGATGAAGAGTTGTAAATGGTACAACCCAAAGGTTTTGTCAATCCTAAAGATGCTAACAAGGTATGCAAACTTCAATGGTCCATTTATGGATTGAAGCAAGCATCACGGAGTTGGAATCAACGTTTTGAAAAGGTAATCAAAAGTTTTGGTTTTATACAAACTTATGGAGAAGCTTGTATTTACAATAAAGTGAGTGGGATCTCTGTAGCATTTCTAATACTCTATGTAGACATCATATTGTTGATTAGGAATGATGTAGACCTTCTTAATAGTGTCAAGCAATATTTGAATAATAGTTTTTCAATCAAAGATCTTGGCGAAGCAGCTTACATATTAGGCATAAAGATTTATAGAGATAGATCAAGAAGCCAAATATCATTGTCATGGAGTACATATTTGGACAAAGTTCTAAAGAGGTTTGGAACGGAAGATAGCAAGAAAGTGTTCTTGCCCATGTTGCCCAATACGACCTTGAGTAAAACTCAAAGCCCTGCAACGGCAGAAGATAGAGAAACGATGAGTAAGACTCCCTATGCCTCAGCCATAGGATCTCTTATGTATGCCATGCTATGTACTATACCCGACATTGCATATGTTGTTAGTTTGACTAGCAGATATCAAAGTGATCCAGGAGTGGATCATTGGACAACGGTCAAAAACATCCTTAAGTACTTGAGAAGAACTAAGGATATGGTTCTTTCTTATGGAGGTGATCAACAACTCATTGTTAATAGTTACACCGATGCTAGTTGGAACACCGATCCGTATGATTATAAATCTCAATCTGGATACCTATTTACTTTGAATGGTGCAACAGTTAGCTGGAGGAGTGCAAAGCAAAGCCTTGTGGTGAGATCTTCAACTAAATCGGAATACAGAGCTGCTTCGGAGTCTTCACAAGAAGCGATATGGATGAAGGAGTTCATTATAGAGCTCAGTGTGGTTCCCAGTGCGCTGGACCCAATGTCTATCTATTGTGATAACATGGGAACCATAGCCAATGCGCAATAACCAAGGTCACACAAGAAGCTGAAGCATATCAAGCTGCATTTTCACGCTATTCGAGAGCATGTCCAAGACAGTGACATAAACATTTGCAAAGTACACACATATCTGAATGTGGCGGATCTGTTGACTAAACCTCTCCTGAGGGAAAACATGACGAGCACCAAACCGCCATGGGTGTTCGGTATATTACCATGTAATCTAGATTAGTTGACTCTAGTGCAAGTGGGAGACTGTTGGAGATATGCCCTAGAGGCAATAATAAAAGTAGTTATTATTATATCTTTGTGTTTATGATAAATGCTTACATTCATGCTATAATAGTATTAACCGGAAACATTAATACTTGTGTGATTTGTAAACTAAATTAGAGTACCTGGTAAAGCTTCTTTGTAATACTAGCTTGTTGGTTGATAGATCATCGTGGTTTCCTGATCATGAACATTGAGATGTTATTAACAACAAGATCATACCATTAAGAGAATGGTGTGATGGACATACTCCTATAGATAAGCGTAGCATTAAGATCAAGTCATTTCAATAGTTTGTTTGCTATAAGCTTTCTGATACATAGTAACCTAATTCCTTCGACCATGAGATCATGTTAATCACCATTACTGGAAGGATGCTTTGATGACATCAAACACCACACCATAACTGGGTGGCTATAAAAGTGGCATTGAGTGTTTGGAAAGTGTGGGTTGAGGCACATGGATCAAGAATGGGATTTGTCCATCCATATGACACATAGATATACTCTGGGCCCTCTCAGTGGAATGTCATCCAATTAGCTTGCAAACATGTGACTAGCTCACAAGGGATCACATATCATAGGAACGAGAAAAGAGTACTTATCAGTAACGAGGTTGAACTAGGTATGAAGTGATACTAACGACCAGACCTCGGATAAGTAAACTATCACGAGACAAAGGGAAATTGGTATCGTATGTAAGTGGTTCATTCGATCGCAAAGTAATCGTAGAAATATGTGGGAGCCATATGAATTTCCATATTCCTATATTGGTTATTGATTTGAGAAGTGTCTCGGTCATGTCCGCGTAATTCACGAACTGTAGGGAGACAAACTTAAGGATTCGATATTGTTTAGTAGATATGGAATGTAAGTAGGGAGACTGAATATTATTCAGAGTCTCGGATGGGATCCGGGATAACACGAGGAGATCCGGAATGGTCCAGAGAATAAGATTCATATAAGGAAAGTCCGATTTCGAAGTTCGGGAATGATTTTGATGTTTTCAGCGGAGAGGTTCTAGAAAGGGTCTAGAAGGTTCACCAGACCGGAAGGGGAATGGTTCATGAATGTGTCATGGTTAAGTGGAATGATTGGATCATGTCCTAGGTACCTTGGTTAGGCATTTGCGAGAGAGAAATAAAGCTCTAAATTGAAAGTCAAAAGGCATGTTTGAAAAGTCAAACTGGAACAATGGTTTCCTAGTGGAAGAAGGAAAGACTCCTTCTTTCTCTCCAACTTGGATTTGGGGAAGGATTCAAACTCCCCTCTCCCAAGATGCCCTCCCTCTCATAAATAGAGGGGAGGGGCTACCCCAAGAGGCCACAACCATCCCTCCCCACCAAGCCTCTTGCCCCCCCCCCCGCGCCACCGCCATCGCCTCGCGCCACTGCCGGTTCATCGCCGTCGCCCTAGCCGCCGCCGACTACACCTCCTCCTCTCCAGCCCTGTAAACCCTAGATTGCCGGAAACCATAGATCCACCATAACCTGCTCCGGCTTAGGCGAAGCCCTACAGGATTTTCCCTCTACCTCCGACACCACACCGCCGTGCTGCCGGAATTGCGAGGGGAGAACTACAACCTCTGCTGCTTGCTGGAACAAGGGAGAGAAATGTCTTCATCGAGTACCGAACGTGTGACCGACTGCGGAAGCGCTACTGGAACGCAGCGCCGGAATCTTCTCTCGTTAACCACTCGGCAAGTGTGACCGATCGGCAAGTGTACGACTACATCACCCACGAGAATCTTCTCTCGTTAACCGCTTTGGAATATTCGAGGGTGAGTACTCTAATCGACTCGTTGCTACAATATAGTAGATAGATCTTGGATTTTTTGTGTGCATGCGGTAGAAATTTTTTATTTTCCATGCTACGAACCCCTACATTTACAGCAGCCACCAGAAACTCATTTATGTTGATACTTTATATGCGAGTACATCCGCGAGTTGACCCGTGAGCGGAAAGTGGATTCACATTATATTTACGATTTGCAGGAGAGACTAGAGCTAGAACAACGCATACGAGTAATTCAAGAGGAGCTGGTGGGATTTCTGATGAAGGAGGTCCTTGATGTACATGGAGAACATTATGCGGATGACGAGGAACTCTATATTCCTAAGTGATCTTCATGTAGTTGATATGATATATATATCATCAATGACCATGTAATTTCAAAACATTTCTTCCTTTTGATATGATTGATTATATGTATGCTTGCAAGGGATCGATTAATTATATAGATGCATCAATGTGTATTGTGTATGTAGTAGCATAGAATATGTGGACTGAAATATATGTTTGAAATTATAGTGAAACACAAAACAAAAAAGGAACAAAATGGAAAAAAAGGTAAACACACAATCTCTGTCGTGGTAGAGAGACACACGAATTCTCTGTCGCGGCAGGAAGCCTTATAGTCCCTGGTGGTGTTACGACCTAGGACTAGAGGGTTTCCACCGCTTGCCTCGCTGAAACAACCACGTGGCTGTCTTCTGTCGCGGGTCGTAGCTAGCCGGCACTAGAGAGGGGGGCCTCTAGTCCCGTTTTGACAGTCCCGTTTTGACAGTCCCAGGCCTCTGTCTCCAAGTCGAACGAAATCAAGAGCCCATAATCATGGAGCTTATTCATGCGTTTCCAACTTATATGTCCAAGCCGACAGTGCCAAAAGTAAGTCATATTCAGATCGTTTGGTTTTCACCTTTTAACATTTATGTTATAGACCGACTCACCATCAAGATTCAAAATAAATAACCCGTCCTGGACGGGTGCAAAGCCGTGAAACATATCATTCAAATATAAAGAACAACCATTATTCTTGATATTCGACTCATAGCCTTGCCTCATCAAACATGAAGCAGAAACAATGTTTTGACTGAGCACTGGAACATAATAACAATTATTCAGTTCCATAATGAATCCGGAAGGTAAATGAAGTTGCATCGTGCCGACTTCCAACGCAGTGACTCTCACTTTGTTGCCGACTCGAATATCAACCTCGTCTCTTGCTACGCTCCTATTTCTTACCAGTCCCTGCAATGAGTTGCAGATGTGAATAACTGATCCGGTATCATATAACCAAGAACTATTAGGTGCATCAGCAAGATAAATATCTATAACATTGCAAACAAGTGTATCTGAGTCGGAAGTCATACCTCCATTCTTGGCTTTGTCAGGCAAATGCTTTCTGTAGTTCCTTTACCAGTGGCTATCCGCCTTGCAGTAGAAGAAAGTGGATCCTACTGAAGGAGATGGCTTAGTCCCTGAGGAAGCGCTTGGGACCGGGTCCTGAGCCTTGCCTCCCGACTTAGCCTTCTTCTTAGTCCAAGAACTCTTCTTAAACTTAGCCTTATTCTGCACCATCAACACTTGACTGGCACCCTTCTTAAGATCCACCTCCGCCAGCTTGAGCATCCCATGTAATTCAGTGAGATTCTTATCCATACCATGCATGTGGTAGTTCGATATGAACTGACCATACACACTAGGAAGAGAGTTAATAATTATGTCCATAGCAAACTCTTCGCTAATGGGTTAGCCAATCCTCTCCAGAGACTGCACGTAACCAACCATTTTGATCATATGCGGATTCAGTGGATCACCATCGTTAAGCTTGCAACTCAGAAAAGCCTGAGAGACTTGATACCTCTCAGTCTTAGCATGAGCCTAGATCATACTTTCGAGGCTTTCGATCATATCGTAGGCCTCGACATGTTCGAACTGCTTTTGCAATTCCAGTTCCACGTGAGCAATCATAAGACAACTAATATCCATGGACTCATCCTTAGCCCGACGTTAGGCATTGGTGGCAGCGACAGTCGCATTCTCATCCGGCTCATCTGGAAGTGGGTTGTCTAGGACATGGTCCTTCTTTTCTTGTTTGAGAACTATTCTCAGATTTCAATACTAGTTGGTAAAATTAGTGTCGTTCAATTTATCTTTCTCAAGAATGGTTCTCAAAGCAAAACCAGATATCTGAGAGTGATTGTTACTTGGTGCCATGATCTACAACAAAAATATGCAAAACACTTAAGACATGTATCCATAAAAGAGCAAGCATATTAAACACTTTGATATTTTATACTCCCACTAGAACCAACACCCCTCCGATGGTTACTTAGTGATTCAGGATCCTAGATAAGCAAGTCGGCTAGTGAGCTTTAGCATCACCGCTAGCCACCAAGTGATCTAGGTAGACAACTCCTTGTCAATCGTATCTCATACGACTCCTATTGGACGGGTGGCATCACATGCCCCGGCTCCCGTCCGAATTTTCCCCGAGCCCCACAACCGTTGTGATAGACCCGTCTAGCTTACCGAGAGTTTCCGATGTAAGAATCTGACTCAAACCCACCTAGTCGGAAAGAATTGGCAGCACCTCAATTTTTTGAGCCCACTACCAAAAATGTCCAACTTGTGATGGTGCAAACACTGGCGGAAAAACACACTAGACCTTCTTTGAGGGATTAAATTTTACCGACTATCTAATATAGGTAAAACAGAGACGTATCAACAACACAAAATAAAGCAATTATAATGTGAAATGGTATGGCTCTCTTCATGGCGATCTCCATCTCCACAAAGCCTGTAATCCGAATCGTGCCAACTCTTGTCACTTGCCGTCTTACTCCATGTCGTCGACATGTACACTGACTTATACGTCATCCAGATTCTCCAAACAGCTACACTAGCTTGGTAAAGTAAATTACATAGAGAATTCGACACGCAGATCGTTATATAATAAAATGACATCACCTAGGCTCCATCCGACTGAAAAAACCGTGATTCGCAGATCACATATGGATTACACACATACATCACATGCACATGAACCATACCATTCACAACTTCCTACAAAAACAAGTTATGCATAGATACGCTATCTTCCGGCGTTGTGAAACTCGCAACATCTAAGGCGCTACGACAGGGTGAAGCCGGCGGTCCGATCTGGACATGGATTCCGACCATTGTTCCGATTCGATCAAACTCTTTGATCTTTGATCACCGCTTCTGGATTTACGTGTCACAGTCTACCCCGATGGCGGAAACCTACCAGTAGGGGTATGTCCTTCCACCACCTCGAAAGTATTGTCACAGAAATCCGATTTACCATTCCCCGAGTACAGTTGATCCCACCAAAATAGCACATAGATCCAATCTACAACCAACCGCATATCACATATGCATGATCTCAAGCCTTAAACCAGAACCTATCGCTCTGATACCACTGTTGGGCCACAGAGAGATAAAACAATTTTTCCTCTAATGTGGTGATCCCAAGATCTAGCTGAGGTAGAAGACCACGAGGATTACCACTAGACACGCGGTTGCGGATTACTGATGAAGCGCATCAGTTGATGCATTGTAGTCCTTGTGATCTTGATCCAATCAACGATCATCGTGGTGCTGATCGTACAACACCTCCGCTCGTATCTACACGTACGAGGAGGAGCACCGACGGTGAACTACTAGGTTCAAAACAGCGGCTGGACTGCTGTGGACCTAGGTTTTCCAACACATGGAATGACCTAACCGATCAACCCTCATGGTTTTCTGCGCCCCACTATATATAGGGAGTGAACGTGGGCTCCACTCACTCGTGGCCCATTCACTAAAGCCCATATAATATTAGTCATTGTGAGTCTGACTCACTGACTCAATACAAAATCTGGCTCGATTCCAACCCATATAGATTTCCGGTTCAAATCAAATCCGAACTTGCTCCCACTCTTAAGTGTGTGACCCCGTAGGCTCATGGCAACATGGACACAATTGGAGTCTGACTCTCAATCGATTAGTCAGTAGCAGCTCCTAGCAGAACGTGCCGACTCCCAAGTACCAAAGAGTCATGACGACATGCCTTTCCAATGCGACTTACGTCCGAGTCCCTTTTGCCTCGCTATATACCTTGTCAGACTATAGGAGAATATTTGTCATTCCTTAAATAGTCCGACTCTCTTCTCAATCTGAGATAAGTGATTCATCCGAATAACTCTTAGTCGATCGCCTCGGTTAACTCTTAACCGAGTCGTGCATGGCCATGCTTTCCAACTCATATCATTCGAGAGGTCCTAGAGAATATCTCTCTGAGTGGAGGGGCAAAATCCCATCTTGGTTATTCACATCACGCAGCTTGATTCTCAGTCGACACGAACTCTTCCTTTATAACTGCCCAGTTACGGATCAACATTTTTTAGAACCTAAGTCGGTGATCCTCAACTCGGACTATGCAACAACCTCAGGTCTAAGGATTACATTGATTGAGATATACAAATGACAACTTATTCGTTGCACCTCAATATGGGTCAATCCGACTCGCTAAACACTTTAGCCGAATCTGTTTAAGTCGGAATAGCATCACCATGCCCATGGACAGTGGAACTAAGTCATCAAGCCGACTTTCACATTGGTCTAAGTTGTGTGTCCAGCACAACCTTGATGGCGCCCAATACTTGTTGTGGAATGCTTTGTTGGAAACCCCAAGAGCAAGGTACGAAGCAGCAAAGCAGCAAGTTTCCCTCAGTAAGAAACCGAGGTTATCGAACCAGTAGGAGGAAGGAAATGTCACACATGTGTTTCTCGCAACGTGGAGACCTGCATAACACAAACTCAAGACTTTCCCCAACAAATCAGTGAGGTTGTCAAGCTCACCGGTTTGCTGTAACAAAGGATTAAACGTATGGTGTGGAAGGTAATGGTTTGCAGCAAGTAAACAAGTAACAGTGGAAGATGTATCAATTTTAAAGATTGGACCGGGGTCCATAGTTCACTAGAGGTGCTCTCCTTAGATAAACAACATGGCATGAAGGGTAAACAAATTACAGCGGGGCAATTGACAGGAACTGAGCAAGGCATAACAATGCAATTACTAGCTAGAAAGATCCTATGAAGTTGATTGGACAATACAACAATATACATAGACTGTAATCCAACTGCATCTATGACTAGAAGTCCACCTTCAGGTTATCATCCGAACCCCCTCCAGTATTAAGTTGCAAGAAACAAACAACTGCTTTAAGCAAAGTGTGTTGTCACATCCCAAATTTTAGATTTGGTACTGCATAACATTCATGGAATTGCATCATGATCATCCATGCAAAATTTCGGTTTGAAAAGGTTTTGACAAAACAAACCACTTGCATTTGCGTTTTGACACCTACGCTTGAACGCTTGGTTTTACCATTCCTTTTGTCAAAAAATATATATTTTGGGTGTATGGATGGCTCAGGTGCATAGAGGGTTCCTCCACGAACCCGTAGCACTTTGATTCACTCAATTCGGAGCTCCTTAGCAAAAGATATGCAAATCTGAACTTTGGACTTAGTTCCAGCCGGCCTGCCATGACGAGCCCAGCCTGCGCGGCAAGAAGCAGCCGAATCACACAGCGCCCAGCACTATCGCCGCCGCACCGCCCATCCACCGACAGGTGGGGCCCACCTGTCGGCGGCGCCGCCGCTTCTCCCGTGGAGTCCGCGACGACCCCGCGTGGGCCCCCCCTCTATTTAGCCGCGCGCCGCCACCCCCCTCCCCTCTGTCTCGCTCCCTCGCCATCGGGCACCAGCCGCCGATTTCGCCGCCGTCCCTCGGACCAACCCGCCGTCGCCGCTTCTGAGCTCGACGCCGCCTCCGAGCTTCGGCCGCCCACCGCCGACGCCCCCGCGCATGCCAGCCGCCTCCCCCGCACCGACGTCCTCGACCTCGACGACTTTGACGCCAAGACCCTCTCGCCTTGGCCGGAACCTCACGACGCCGACCGGCCGTCGTCCGCTCAGGTGAGCTCGCCGCCACGCGCCACCCCTGCCGTCGGATCTTGATCGGACGGTCCAGTCGGACCCTTGAAAAGTCAGCGCCACGTCAGCGTGCCACCTAGGCCGGTCAACAGTCAAATTTGACTGCGATTTTTTAAATTGATTTAAAACGGCAGAAATTGACTAAAACTTGTAAAATCCATATCTTTAGATCTATTGGGCCAAAAATTACAAATAAAATATGTGTAGAATCAGTGGGTCGTGTAGAATCTTTATGTACCATTATTTTACACGTTTACAGCAAGATTTTGTCCAGAATAATTAAATGAGTTAATGCCCTTTTAGAGTAATTAAATCATGGAATAAGTTCTGTAAATCCAAAAATTGCAAATAAGATGTCCCTGGAATCAGTAGAACAAGGGGAATCTCAAAGTGAATTAAAGGTTAGGCTTACAGTAATAATTTTTGCAGAATCTATTTAAAGGCTTACTGCAGTATTTTCATTACTCAGGGAGTTATATAAATCCTTTTTGAGATATTCCAATTGGTACTGTTCCTATTTAGAGTTGCCTACACAGTAGAATTTTTTTTCCAAGATTTTACAAACAGTATGTTAACAGTGGTGAATTATTTAGTTTCTAGCTCTATTATCGAGCATTATAAATTGCATACTTTTTTTCTTTGCGCTAAAAATAATTTCCATGCATGCATACAGTAGCTATACTGAATAAGATTATATGATGCTGTTGTAGCATCAATCCACTTATCATACATGCATCTTGAATCATCCTTGTTTGCATATGATTGTGGATGGTTTGTTTATGAATGCAATTATATCGTGTAGATTGTGACGAGTGCAACGCTTGCTCGTGTGTGGATTGTTCTTCCGACCGCTACAACCAAGGCAAGCAGATGCTACTTTGTTCATGATGTTATCCTACTGTTTATGCATTGTCATGTATTTTGTAGGTGCATGTGTAGGATAATACTATCGCTATGCTATGACCTATTATGTGGTAGGGCCTTCCTTGTAGATGAACCACCGTTGGTAGATGTGCTTAGTCATGCTATGATGAACGAGGGCTGGGTTACATCACTACGAGTTGTTTCTAAAAGTGTTGATTTGCGAAAACTAAAACAACTTAATCAATGAATCTCCTGGGTGTGATGGGATTGATAATTTTTGGTGGTATCATTGCGGAAAGGCACCCAGGAATCAAGAGAAAATGATTGGCTTCTTTATTTTGTAGCTTACGTGTACAACCATGTGCCAATAATGAAATGGGCGGTTGGTTAGACTCATTAGGTTGTGGTAACTCGAACCCGCGTATCCAGAGATGTAGAATTTTGGTAGGTTGGACCGGTGCGCGTCGGGATTGGGGAGCTACTTCCCGAACGTCCTCTTCTTGGACTTCTCCCTATCATCACCCAAAATGAGAGTGATGGTACGAGCTGGGCTGGCCAAGTCACATGGGTAAAGTGTACTAACCCCTGCAGGGTGTATAATCTAATCGATTAGCCGTGTCCCCGGTTATGGACATCTGAGTTGCTTGATATTGACTCCATGACATGTTTCTCGCTCATTCTAATTTCATAATTGCTTTAATGTTGTTGGGTTAACTTAATTAGGATCTTTTCAAAGAAAATCAAAAACTGTTTATGAAAGTAGGACAAAGGTATTTGCAAATGCAAGCTAGCCACAGCTCCACTTGACAAATATGCATGTAGATGTTAGCACTATTGTCTCCTCTAATAACTCTACTTGCCATACATTCCATGTATTGACCCTCCGGGGCTGCTATGTTTCATGTTGCAGGATATTCCGATTCTGAGTAATCGATTTAGGCCACGGTACTCCACTCGGCACTTGTTCACTTGTGGGCAATTTGGAGAATGGAGGATTTACTTTATTTATGTTGCTACCTGAATAATTTGAGCTAGCCTTGAGCTAAGCTTTTATTGTAATAATGGTACTCTAGATCTTCGTTATTTGTGATACACGGATATTTTGCTATGTTATTCATCTTATTCTATTATGGGCCAATGAACCGATCCAGGGATTGGCATGTCACATAGAAGCTACGGTCTTTTCAGAACCGTGGTGTTACAAGATGGTATCAGAGCCCGTGTGTCGACTGTAGGATCGTGACCTAGGTTTGGATTAGGAAGCCATAGATTTATTAAAGCTTATATTAACTCTGTCTTTCATCTTATGCCTTTCACCCTCGTAAATTCTTACCACATGCTATTCTCACACTCCTCTTTTAAATGATAGATGGGAGAAGTCAGGACTGAGTATCCAACCATGGAGTCACCAAGTCCCTTTGCAAGACAATTAGCACAACTCTCGCAGTCATTGGGATTGCCACTGCCCATGTTCAAGGGAAGAAGGTTGTACACCTATGGATATGGCGAGGATGCATGGGAGATCACCACCTTCATCTTCAGGGATGCCGCCTTGCCAAACCCTTTGCATCTGATCTACACCAAGACATACTGCAACTGGGGACTTGGAATAAACTTGGCCCTGCATGAAGCCCTGTCTCGCCAGTGCCATCTTGTCCGACACCTACTGCCAGCTGACTCACCCTACCGTGACTATGGGAGGCGTGATGAAGATGGGAACATTGTGGTTACCCCGAGCGACAAGAACAACAGGCCGCCCCGTCGGAGGCACATAGAGGACATGGAAAGGGAGAATGGAGCTCTAGCTGAGAAAGTGATGATGGTAAAGGAGATTGCAGATTTTGCCAGCAATGGTATGGTGGTCCAAGGACTGGAGATAGAGACCTTGCATGAAGCTGTGGGTGTTCTGGAAAATGCCCTGGTAGGCAGGGATGCAACCATAGCTCAGCTTAATGGAACTGTGCAGGAAAACAACCAGACCATACAACAGTTGCAAGGGACCGTCCAGGAAAGGGATCAAACTATTGAGGATATGGCAGCCCAGATTGCCGCTCTCCAAGCACAGCTGAATCCACCCTCTGATGATGACAATGGAGATGATGGCAACAATTATGATGATGATGATAGTGGGAACGATGATGATGATGAGGACGAGGATGATGATGATGATGGAGACGATGATGGTGGAGGAGATGAAGCTGTTGCAGCTGCAGCAGTGAATGAAGAAGAAGAGGAGGATCCAGAAGAGGTGGAGTTTGAGATTTCAAGTGATGACACAGGAGAGGTGTATACTCCGCCACCATGGTTGGATCGTGGACAAAAGCGCCAACGCATGAGTGCAAGGACCTACCGCAACCTCTTCAAGAAGTAGATAGAAGTCCACCAAATAGTCTTCGTTAGGTAAAATCGTTAGGATTGGTCTCGATCGATGTAAAACTTAATTACTGTTAGTTTAAGAGTATTTAGTTGCTTATTTGTGTGCTCCAATATCCCAGGATTATTTGTGCGAATATTATGGAAGGGTTATGGCAAGTTTGGTTAATATCTCAGTTATTCCTGATGCAGTTTTCTGCTGATACAGCAATACTGTACGAATTTTCATATTTTACTGGTATCTGGGAAAAATATGAAACAAATAGGGTTGGTTTGTAACTCTCTTTACTGTATGCACAAAAATCAGCAAAAATTCGTGACGAGTTTAAGTCAGGTAGAAAAATTCGTGAACACTGCTGGACTGTTCTGGCAGATTGCTGTTTTTAATGCTTTGTTGATCTATTGTGTAGATAACCATTGCCAACTCTTCTAAAAAACTATTTCAGTAGATATATACTCCTAGTATAACCCCTGGGATGTTGCTGGATCACTTGTTTGTTGATATGTTGCTTGCTTGAGATTGTCTGTGATTGTTTTGTTGTTGTTTGGTCATAATGCATGGGTAGAATCCTGTTTTAGTAATCGATTCTTTCTAAGCTTACCTGTGCTGTACCGCAGATGCCTCCCTGCCGTAAACCCACTGAGTTGGAGCAGATCATGGCAGCTCAGGCACAGCTAACCCAAGTTATGACCCAGTTCATGGAAGCTCAGAACAACAACAACGACGGGAACAACCAGCCTCAGGGAGATGCTCTCACTAGGTTTCTGAGGCTAAGGCCAGCTAAGTTCTCAATTGCAACGGAGCCGATGGTTGCTCTCGACTGGTTACGTTCAGTCAACAAGGATCTAGTAACTGTTGGGTGCACTGATGCTGAGCAGGTGAGGTTTGCCGCTCACCTACTGGAGGGACCAGTCGCTTCTTGGTGGGACACTTTTCAGATCACCCACCCACTGGAAACTGTGACTTGGGCAATGTTTGAGGAAGGTTTGAAGACCAACCACGTATCCTTAGGAGTTCTGAGCCTGAAGAGGAAGGAATTTCGCAACTTGCACCAAACCAATCGCACCGTGGCTGAGTATATTGAGGAGTTCAACAACCTGTCTCGTTATGCACCTGAGGATGTTGACACTGATGCAAAAAGGAGGGAGAGATTCCTGGATGGCCTCAGTGATGAGATTTCAGTGCAGCTGCTGGTGGTTTATTGTCCCACTTTCCAGGAGCTTATGGACAAGGCCAGGATCTTGGAAGGGAAGCACAAGCAGGTGGAAAACCGCAAGAGAAAGAGCAACAATCACCACTCTGGTTCTCACCACAAGTCTCGCACTTCTTATGATGGGTACTCCAAGCATGGAGGGAGTGAGCATGGGATCCATGACCGCCACAACCATGGAGGCGATGGACATCGCCATGATAGCCACAAAAGAAACCGTCACAACCACAAGGGAGGACACACTCACCACTCTGGAGGACACAGTGGACATGACCGCAACCGTGATCGCAGCTTTGTGAAGAAGGATCTGAGTGAGGTGACGTGCTTCAAGTGTGGTCAGAAGGGACATTATGCAGACAAATGTCCGGAGAAGAAGGTACTGAAGCCAACCAACAACCAGAAGGCCATAGTGAACCACATGAGTGTGGAGGAGATCCCAGATGAGCCTGACCTTGTGATTGGTAAGTTTCCAATCAACACTCACCCTGCACTTATACTTTTCGATACTGGTGCATCACATTCATTCATATCAAGGGCATTTGTGGATAAGTATAAGTTACCTACGGAATGTATGAAAGAGTCTATTAGAGTGAGTTCACCTGGAGGGGATATGATAGCTAGCGCGGGATGCCGCGACTTAACTGTGAGGATTGGAGCACACAATTTTGTTGCACATCTGGTAGTTTTGGAATCACAAGGTCTAGATGTAATACTGGGCATGGATTGGATGTCTATGCACGGGGGACACATAGATTGTGCACAGCGAGCTGTTTCACTCAAAACCCCGGATGGTAAGAGGATTAGGTTCAAGTCGGCTGTGCGACCGGGAAGGTGTAAGCTGAATTCCCTTAAGGGGGTTAGCATGGATACTATGCCTGTGATTAAGGATTACCCCGACATGTTTCCGGAAGAGCTGCCAGGGATGCCACCTGACAGGGAAGTGGAGTTTCTCATCGATATGATGCCGGGAACAGTACCTATAGCAAAGAGACCGTATAAGATGGATGTGGATGAGCTGAAGGAATTGAAGAAACAACTAAAGGAGCAGTTGGACAAGGGGTTCATTCAGCCTAGTTCGTCGTCATGGGGTGCACCTGTTCTATTTGTGGAGAAGAAAGACAGCAGCAAGAGATTAGTGGTGGACTATCGCTCGCTGAATGAAGTGACCATCAAGAACAAATACCACCTGCCGAACATAAATGATTTGTTTGATCAACTTGAAGGAGAAAAGGTATTTAGCAAAATTGATCTGCGATCAGGCTACTTCCAATTGAAGATCCGTGAGGAAGACATACCAAAAACCGCTTTCACTACTAGGTATGGTTTATATGAGTATACAGTTATGTCTTTTGGACTAACAAATGCTCCGGCATATTTCATGACCATGATGAACAAGGTATTCATGGAGTACTTGGACAAGTTCGTGGTTGTGTTCATTGATGACATACTGATATATTCCAAGGATGATGCTGAGCATGAGAAACATCTGCGACTGATTATGGAGAAGCTAAGGGAACACAAGCTGTATGCCAAATTCAGCAAGTGTGAATTCTGGCTTAACACTGTTGGATTTCTTGGACACGTAGTGTCAGGAGAAGGAGTCGCTGTTGATCCAAGCAAAGTGACTGCAGTAACTGAGTGGGAAGCACCCAAGAATGTGGGTGATATTCGTAGCTTTTTGGGACTTGCTGGATACTACAGGAGGTTCATTGAAAACTTCTACAAGATTGCTAAACCAATGATAGAACTTCTGAAGAAGGAGAGGAAGTTTGAGTGGACAGATGTGTGTGAAGCCAGCTTTCAGGAACTGAAGCGTCAACTAGTGACCGCACCTATTCTGTGTTTACCAGATCTTCAGAAGGATTTCCAAGTGTACTGTGATGCTTCTCGGTAGGGACTTGGGAGTGTGCTGATGCAAGATGGGAGAGTGGTGTCATATGCCTCGCGGCAACTTAAACACCATGAGAGGAATTATCCCACACATGACATGGAATTAGCATCAGTTGTGCATGCGCTCAAAGTATGGAGGCACTACTTAATGGGGAAACACTGCGATGTGTACACCGACCACAAGAGCCTAAAGTACATATTCACACAGAAGGAACTGAACATGAGGCAAAGGAGATGGTTGGAACTTATCAAGGATTATGATATGAATCTGCAATACCACCCAGGAAAGGCCAATGTAGTAGCAGATGCTCTGAGCCGGAAGGTCTATGCCAATGGATTGACCGTTGGGGAGTTGCCCGAGGATTTGTGCAAGCAATTCAAGGACCTTAGACTGGAGGTAGTGTCTGAAGGATACTTGGCAACAATGGAAGTCCAACCAACGCTACAGGACAGAATCAGGAAGGCTCAAGTAGGAGACAAGGAGATAGATGAAGTAAAGGAAAAGATGAAGAAGGATCGAGCAAAAGAATTCCACGACGATGAGCAAGGAACCTTGTGGTATGGAGATCATTTATGTGTTCCCAACGATCCGGAGATAAGGATGATGATTCTGCAGAAATCTCATGACTCACCGTATTCCATACATCCGGGAAATACGAAGATGTATATGGACCTAAAGGACAGATTTTGGTGGAACAACATGAAGGGAGACATCGCCAAGCATATTGCCTTATGTGATATATGTAGCCGAGTGAAGGCGGAACACCAGAAGCCAGCAGGACTGCTACAGCCATTGCCTGTGCCGGATTGGAAGTGGGATAGAGTGGGAATGGATTTTATCACAGGTTTTCCTAGGACAAGGTCAGGATATGACTCCATTTGGGTAGTGGTCGACCATTTGACCAAGGTAGCCCACTTTATACCGGTGAAGACGACATATACGAGTGCAAAGCTGGCCAAGATTTATATGGACAGGATTGTGTGCCTACATGGAGTTCCTAAGAGTATTGTATCTGAGGCACCCAATTTACCTCACACTTTTGGCGCCAGCTGCACGAGTCATTGGGGACCAGGTTGGAGTTTAGCACAACATTTCACCCCCAGACTGATGGACAGACCGAGAGGGTAAATCAGATTTTGGAGGATATGCTGAGAGCATGCGCTTTGGCTCATGGTTGTAGTTGGGATGAGAATTTGCCGTATGCTGAGTTTTCCTACAACAACAGCTATCAAACCAGCATCAAGACGTCACAGTTTGATGTGCTATATGGGAAACGGTGCCGGACACCACTGCTATGGGGTGGAGTAGGAGAACGTCAGCTGTTTGGACCAGATTTGATCAAGGACACTGAGGAGAAGGTCGCCTTGATGGGGGACAGGCTGAAGGTAGCACAATCGAGGCCGAAGAGCTACGCTGACGCCAAGCGCAAGGAAGTGGTGTATGAGATAGGTGATAGAGCATACCTCAGAGTGTCGCCACTTCGTGGAATCAAGAGATTTGGAATCAAGGGTAAGCTGGCACCTCGGTTTATTGGGCCATATCGGGTCTTAGCATGCAAAGGAGAGGTTGCTTATCAGTTGGAGTTGTCAGAGGCTTTGTCCGCTGTCCACAACGTGTTCCACGTTTCCCAGCTGAAGAAGTGCCATCCAGAGATGGTGGATACACCATTGAGAGACACTGTGCCACTAGAGGAGGTTCAGCTTGAGAATGACTTGACCTATGAGGAGAAGCTAGTCAAGATACTAGAAACAGCGGAGAGGGTTACCCGCACCAAGACAATCAGGTTTTGCAAGGTGCAATGGAGCCACCACACCGAAGAGGAAGCCACCTGGGAGCGTGAGGATGACATCCGAGAAGACCACCCACACCTATTTGCTAGCCACGCCGAATCTCGGGGACGAGATTCATATTAAGGGGGTTAGTCTTGTCACATCCCAAATTTCAGATTTGGTACTGCATAACATTCATTGCATTGCATCATGATCATCCATGCAAAATTTTGGTTTGAAAAGGTTTTGACAAAATAAACCACTTGTATTTGCGTTTTGACACTTACGCTTGAACGCTTGGTTTTACCATGCCTTTATCAAAAACTATATATTTTGGGTGTATGGATGGATCAGGTGCATAGAGGGTTCCGCCACGAACCCGTAGCACTTTGATGCACTCAATTCGGAGCTCCGTAGCAAAAGATTTGCAAATCTGAATTTTGGACTTAGTTCCAGACAGTTTCAGAAAAGAAATTCAGTTAAGAAATTCACCAGGAAAAAGGGAAAAAGGAATAAAAAAGGCGCGGCCATGCAGCCAGCCGGGCCTGCGCCTAGGCCTCAGCCTACGAACAGCCGCCGAATAGCCGAATCAGGCCAGCGCTATCGCGCTTCGCCACGCCCAGCCACCGACAGGTGGGGCCCACCTGTCGGCGCCGCCGCCGCTTCTCCTGCGAAGTCTGAGACGACCCCGCGTGGCCCCCCCTCTATTTAGCCACGCGCCGCCACCCCCATCCCCTCTGTCTCGCCGCCTCGCCCTCGCGTGCCAGCCGCCGCCGCCGATTTCGCCGTCGCCGCCATCCCCGCACTCGGACCCGCCGACGTCGCCCCCGCGAGCTCGATGCCAACGCCGAGCTTCGGCCGCCTGCCGCCAACGCCCCCGCGCACGCCATCCGCCTCCCCCGCGCCGACGTCCTCGACCCCGACGCCGCACCGACCTCTCGCCGCTGCCGGAAACCCTCGCCGCCGCCGCACCGACCTCGCCGCCGCCGCCGTCGTCCGCTCAGGTGAGCTCGCCGCCGCGTGCCACCCCTGCCGTCGGATCTTGATCGGACGATCCAGTAGGACCCTTGAAAAGTCAGCACCACGTCAGCGTGCCACCAAGGCCGGTAAACAGTCAAATTTGACTGCGAGTTTTTAAATTGATTTAAAACGACAGAAATTGACTAAAACTTGTAAAATCCGTATCTTTAGATCTATTGGGCCAAAAATTACAAATAAAATATGTGTAGAATCAGTGGGTCGTGTAGAATCTTTATGTACCATTATTTTACACCTTTACAGCAAGATTTTGTCCAGAATAATTAAATGAGTTAATGCCCTTTTAGAGTAATTAAATCATGGAATAAGTTCTGTAAATCCAAAAATTACAAATAAGATGTCCCTGGAATCAGTAGAACAAGGGGAATCTCAAAGTGAATTAAAAGGTTAGGCTTACAGTAATAATTTTTGCAGAATCTATTTAAAGGCTTACTGCAGTATTTTAATTACTCAGGGAGTTATATAAATCCTTTTTGAGATATTCCAATTGGTACTGTTCCTATTTAGAGTTGCCTACACAGTAGAATTTTTTCCAAGATTTTACAAACAGTATGTTAACAGTGGTGAATTATTTAGTTTCTAGCTATATTATCGAGCATTATAAATTGCATACTTTTTTTCTTTGCGCTAAAAATAATTTCCATGCATGCATACAGTAGCTATACTGAATAAGATTATATGATGCTGCTGTAGCATCAATCCACTTATCATACATGCATCTTGAATCATCCTTGTTTGCATATGATTGTGGATGGTTTGTTTATGAATGCAATTATATCGTGTAAATTGTGACGAGTGCAACGCTTGCTCGTGTGTGGATTGTTCTTCCGACCGCTACAACCAAGGCAAGCAGATGCTACTTTGTTCATGATGTTATCCTACTGTTTTCAATGCATTGTCGTGTATTTTGTAGGTGCATGTGTAGGATAATATTATCGCTATGCTATGACCTATTATGTGGTAGGGCCTTCCTTGTAGATGAACCACCGTTGGTAGATGTGCTTAGTCATGCTATGATGAACGAGGGCTGGGTTACATCACTACGAGTTGTTTCTAAAAGTGTTGATTTGCGAAAACTAAAACAACTTAATCAATAAATCTCCTGGGTGTGATGGGATTGATAATTTTTGGTGGTATCATTGCGGAAAGGCACCCAGGAATCAAGAGAAAATGATTGGCTTCTTTATTTTGTAGCTTACGTAGAGTCACAGGCAATAGCTTGGTTCGCCCAAGGATGCCGCTATGCCAGTGTATTATGGCAGCGACTGCAAAGAGATATGCCAACCACATTGGCAGAAACCATCAGGATAGCGGATTCCTATGCATTGGGAGATCCGACGCAACCAGAATTAATGTCGGAAGATCATCGAGAACATCAAGATCAATATGCAAGAGACGTGGCCGGGTCATCCAAGCGCAATGACTTCAGAGGAAGAAGAAGAGAAGAGAGACCGGATTATAGATATGGTTCAACTCAGGTGGCAGCAGTAGTGCAAGATCAGCCGAGTCACGAAAATAGTCAACGGCAAAAGAATGGCCCTCAGCAATGGACACCAAGGAATGAAGGAAAAAGACAGTGGCCACCAGAGCAAAAGAAGCAATGGCAGGAGAGGCCGAAGTACACGTTTGAGTCTATGTTAGATCAGCCGTGTAAATTTCACACGTCAAACCCGGCCAGGCCAGCCAACCATACAACCCGCCAATGTGCATAGATGAAAAATGCAATGGGTAACCCCGTAGGCATACAGGCAGCACCTCTCCAGGCACATCAGCAGCATCAGGCACAGTTGACAGGAGAAATGCACAACAACTGATGTTACCACCTCCTCCCCCGAGGTATGAAAACTCGGACCGGAGAGATGCGGTGCATCAAGTGATAAACCAAGGTCCGGATGGAAGGACAAATCCAGGAAATAATGGACGCAATGATTATAGAGAACATCATCAGTCGTATTGCGTATTCACAATAGAACAACAAGACAAGCAGAGTGTACAGCGCCGGCATATGGAAGTAAATTCAGTTATGCCGGCAGTACCAAGATATGTGCCTTGGTCAGATCAAGAAGTAACTTGGAGCATAAAGGATCACCCTAAGATAATGCCGAGTCCAGGGTCGTATGCACTCGTGTTGGATCCGACATTTGTCGGACCAAGCATTAATGTGAAATTTTCAAAGGTACTCATTGACAATGGGAGCAGTATCAATATCATGTACAAAGATACAATGCATAAACTCGGAATATCACAGAACATGCTGCAATCCACGAGGACCACTTTCCAGGGATAGTACCAGGGATTTCGTGCGAACCCATTGGTAAGGTTCGAATGGATGTCTTATTCGGCACAAGAGATAATTGCAGAGCAGAAAATTTAGAGTTTGAGGTGGTGGATCTAGAGAGTTGCTATCATGCTCTACTCGGACGACCAGCATTGGCCAAATTCATGGGCAGCTGCCATATAAGTTATCTGAAAATGAAGTTACCCAGACCACAAGGGGTGATAACGATGGCGAGGATTCTGAAGTCAATGGAATGTGCTTCAGCCGGATCAAATCTGACCGAGTCATTGGTAATAGCAAGAGAAAAAAGAAGGATTCAGAAGGTGGCAACCCTCGCTCAGTTGGCACAATTGAATATGCTGGCATTAGCCAACCCGCATGGAAGTGTCTCTTTTCAGCCGACTAAAGAAACAAAAAAGTTCCAGATAGATGAGCAGTTCCCAGAGCGCACCGTCACCATTGGTGCCGGCCTAGATGCTAAATATGAAAACGAGCTCACCAACTTCCTTCGTGAGAATCGGGATATCTTTGCATGGTCAACTCAGGATCTGCAAGGTGTGCCGAGGGATTTGGCTGAGCACTCTCTGAATGTAAGGCCAGGAGCAAGGCCGGTGAAGCAACCTCTCCGCTTAACAAGACAGAGAAAATAATAGGGGATGAAATAGCTCGGCTCCTCGCGGCTGGGTTCATCATGGAGGTGCTGTATCCGGAATGGTTATCAAACCCAGTGCTAGTGGAAAAGAAGAAGGAAGATCCAAATATAGCCATTGTATGGCGAATGTGTATCGATTACACGAACTTGAACAAGGCGTGTCCAAAAGATCCTTTTCCTTTACCTAGAATAGACCAAGTCATTGATTCGACCGCTGGTTGTGAACTATTATCATTTATAGACGCGTATTCTGGTTTTCACCAGATACCGTTAAATCCGGCCGATCAAATAAAGACTGCGTTTATTACCCCGTACGGGGCTTATTGCTATCGCACCATGCCATTCGGCCTGCGCAACGCAGGAGCAACGTATCAGAGATGCATGCAAAAATGTCTACATGACCAGATAGGGAAAAATGTACAAGTATATGTAGATGATGTGGTTATCAAAACCAAAGAAAGCAAAATGCTACTGGATGATATTCGGCAAACTTTCGCAAACCTGAGAAGGTTCCGAATGAAGCTTAACCCGGAAAAATGCACATTTGGTGTGCCAGCAGGAAAATTGCTCGGTTTTCTCGTATCTAGCCGAGGTATAGAGGCCAACCCAACTAAGATAAAAGCAGTGGAAAGGATGGAATTGCCAAGATGTCTAAGTGACGTACAAAAGTTCAAGGTTGTTTAGCCTCGCTCAGCCGATTTCTATGTCGGCTGGGAGAGAAAGCACTACCACTTTATCAGTTGATGAAAAAATCGGATAAATTCATTTGGACTCCACAAGCAGACAATGCATTTCATGAATTGAAAAAGATGTTGGTCACAGCGCCGGTCTTGGCTTCTCCATTATCGAAAGAGCCTATGTTAGTTTACATAGCAGCCACCAACAGAGTAGTGAGCGCTGTAATCGTGGTGGAACGAATCGAAGATGATAAATCATTACAAAGGCCGGTGTATTACCTAAGCGAGGTACTATCAGCCTCAAAACAAAATTACCCACATTATTAGAAGATGGCATATGGGGTGTACATGTCAGCAAAGAAACTTAAACATTACTTCAAAGAGCACCCCATCAAGGTGATTTGTGAAGCACCTATAGCCGACATATTGAGCAACAAAGATGCAAGTGGCCGAATAGCAAAATGGGCAATTGAATTGTCACCTTATGCTCCGCAATTCGACAGGTGAGATGCAATCAAATCCCAGGCTGTGGCCGTCTTCTTTGTAGATTGGGCCGAGGTACAATATGAGCCACCATTACCAGATCCGAATTATTGGACGATGCACTTTGACGGTTCCAAACTAAGAAATGGTTTGGGGGCAGGAATAGTGTTAACCTCGCCAAAAAGAGACCAGCTGAGATACGTGCTGCAAATACATTTTGCCGCGTCAAACAATGTAGCCGAATATGAAGCACTAGTCCATGGATTGAAGGTGGCGAAAGAGATTGGCATACGCCGAATCTTGTGCTACGGAGATTCAGATCTAGTAGTATAGCAAGTCTCAGGCAATTAAGATGCGTTGGATGATAATATGGCTTTGTATAGGTTTCATGTGCAAAAACTAAGTGGATACTTCGATGGATGTGAATTTCATCACGTACCTCGGGCAGAAAACGACGCCGCAGACACATTGTCAAAACTCGGATCAACCAGACAGTCAATTCCCCCAGGTATCACCCTAGAGCACCTGAGGAAGCCATCAATAACACCGTCTCCAGAGTCCGAATCCATCTTTATTCCAACAAAATCAAGAGAGGATAATGTGCCGATGGAATTTGACAAGCAATGTAACCCGGAATTTCCAAAAATAAAGCCAGCCGATGCAAGGATGAGTATAGAGAAATCCAAGGTAGTTATGTCGGCAGAAAATATGGAAACAGATAGTGAGACTACACCAGAGAAAATCACACCTACATGGGCGCAACCCATATTCTATTTCCTTAGAGACGCGAGTTTGCCGAATAACGAGATATTGGCAAGACAGACAGTGAGAAGAGCTAAATCTTATACAATCATAAACAATGAGCTGTATAAAAGGAGTGT
This sequence comes from Avena insularis, assembly GCA_023614405.1. NCBI lineage: Eukaryota > Viridiplantae > Streptophyta > Magnoliopsida > Poales > Poaceae > Avena > Avena insularis. Next base: position 100,968,208 of record CM042693.1, read on the forward strand.
CACAAGTGTGTTGCAAAGATGTGTGATCTCGGCGGAATGCCAGGATATCCTCCTAGATATACATCAAGGAGAATGCGGACATCACGCCTCATCCCGAGCTTTAGTGGCCAAAGCATTCAGGCATGGGTTTTATTGGCCAACAGCGTTGAAAGAGGCCAAAGAACTGGTCGAAAAATGTAATGGTTGCCAAAGATATGCCAGCAAAATACATATGTCTTCGTCCGAGTTAAAAACAATACCAATTACTTGGCCATTTTCTGTATGGTGCTTAGATATGGTGGGACCACTTAAGCCGGCCCGAGGCGGGATGACCCACATATTAGTAATGGTGGACAAATTCACAAAATGGATTGAAGTGAAACCAATAAAGAAATGTGATGGGCCACAGCAGTGAAATTCCTCAAAGATATTATCTTAAGATATGGGTACCCACACAGTGTTATTACAGACAACGGTACAAACTTTGCAGAAGGATCCTTCGCTAGATTCTGTCAAGAAAAGCACATAAGACTAGATGTCGCCTCTGTGGCTCACCCAGCATCCAATGGGCAAGTAGAAAGGTCTAATGGACTAGTACTGTCCGGAATAAAACCACGACTCGTCGAACCGCTGCAAAGGTCGGCAAGATGTTGGATTGAGGAACTACCAGCAGTACTATGGATCCTCAGGACTACCCCAAACAGATCAATAGGTTATACACCATTTTTTCTAGTGTATGGGGGGCGTCATGCTTCCAGCCGACATAATACATGACTCGCCAAGGGTTACCCAGTATACAACTGCTGAAGTAAATGAGGTAGCTCGGCAAGATGATGTCGATCTGCTAGAAGAAGCCAGAGAGCTGGCGCTATCAAGATCAGCTATCTATCAGCAGGACTTGCGACGATATCACAGCAAGAAGGTGAATCCAAGAGTGTTTAAAGAAGGAGATTTGGTTCTCCGGCTGGTGAAACGCACGGCCGGCATGCACAAGTTGTCCCCTCCATGGGAAGGACCATTCATCGTGAGCAAAGCATTGCACAATGATGCGTATTACCTAATCGATGCGCAATCACCAGGAAAGAACAGGGCAGACAAAGCCGGCGAAGAATCGAAAAGACCATGGAACATAGCTTTACTTCGTCCATTTTACTCGTAGGAGTCATCTATGACACATTGTAAAATGATGCCTCAGGATGGAGCACCAACTATGTATTGAACCTCGGCGTCCAGAGCAGTGACTCGGGGACTGCCATATGTTGTTTTTAATTTCATGTTATGTATCAAACCTCGGCACCTTGAGCAGTGGCTCGAGGACTGCACTATATTGTTTTTAAGTTTGGTTTATGTATTAAACCCCGACACCTTGAGCAGTGACTCGGGGACTGCCCCATATTGTTTCTAAGTTTGATTCAGGTATTGGACCTCGGCACTAAAGCAGTGGCTCGGGGACTGACATATATTATTTTTAATTTTATATATTAAACCTCGGCACCTTGAGCAGTGACTTGGGGACTGTCCTATATTGTTTCTAAGTTTGGTTTATATATTAAACCTTATTGCCTTGAGCAGTGGCTCGGGGACTACCCTATATTATTTCTAAATATGGGTTATCCTTTGTTGCAAGAGTGGGTATCAAACTTAGGCTCCCAGAGTGATATTACTTCGCTCTCCCCAAATACGGTCTTCAAGGTTTATGCCCAGATTAACAGTCCAAACCACAGTGGTCAAGTGGCAAAGTTTATCAAAGTCAGGCAATATTGGACGCCGAACTACGGGAGAACAAAGGCAAATATATACTCCAAACTCAAGAAATTGAAGGCCGCCAAAGCAAGGATTCGGACAAACAGGACTATTTAAACAAAGTAATAACAATTACAACCACATGTGTCTCAGCGGCACATGGCAAAAGAATTTCATACCGCACAAAAGACGGACAAATGTTTGACGTACATCATACGCCCGGCATACCAGGGGTAAGAAATGACTTAGAGTTTTTTAGCTGGAGAGGCAGTGACTTGGTTAGGGGCTGGGCACTCTGAGGTAGGTGGAACTTCGGCCGAGGTTGCCTCGCCCTCCACAGACCCAGGAGCGACTTCGGAGGAAGCCCGAGGCTGTTGAGGAGCGTCAGCTTGCGCAGTGGAATGCCCAGTACCTTTGGAGGAGGATCGCGCGTCGCCGTTACCATCTGAGCTCGAACTGGAATCACCAGAAGTAGCCGAGTCACCCTCATCTTCACCCTGATCAGCTGATTTATCATCCGAGGCATCCTCAACTTCGACCTCGTCCTCTGGGTTAGGAAGGAAACTCGGACCTTCATTCCAGCTATGCAAGTCTGCATACTCAACAAGCTGGAAGGCACGAGCTTGCCGGAGAGCGACAAAGTCTGGGTCCTCAACCCAACGGGAACCAGTGCGCAAATTTCTCAAAGTATCAAGAGAAATATCTTCATACCATGACATGATGACAGTGAGAGCCATATCAGCACCAGCTCGTCCGGCCGATTCCCTCCAAAGACTTAGCTGTCTCTCAGATGCCATTAATCTTTCCACCAATACTTTGACCTCATCAATATCAGGAGTCCATGAAGTATTCGGGCAGAGAACATGGTAGGCTCGGATAGCTGCCTGCACCAAATCCCTGCCCATAATCTTCATCGGACCAACTGCAGCGCCAACAGCAACCAAGAAATCTTCCATCGAGTACTCTGATCCCGCATCAGCAGGAACACCTCGGCGCACACGAGCATTAATCACCGCCTTAGAGCTCACGGGCTTAGCTTCTGGAAAATGGTCTGCGCAAAACAGAAGTGCGTCGGTCAACAGTAAGCAAGGGAAAAGATAACTCGTCCTAGGTCAGAAGCTTACGATGAATATAGCTCAGTGTTATATGAAGATCTTTAGCCCAGTCACTCTTGCTCTTCTCAAAGCAAGTGATCTCCTCGCTCATCCCCCGTGTCTTTAGTTCGGAAGCCTCGAGGAGCTCTTTATTTTTCTGCAATTTCAAAGGGGAGTATATAAAGTAAAAGAGTAACTAACCTTCCAGGGCCTTGACCTTCTTCTCAAGACGGATGTTAAGATTATTGATGTTCCCTATTTACAAACAAAGTGAGCCAACATCTCATGTACAAAACAATAAGAGCTTCGGAGATGATGCAAGAGTTTGTCAACTTACCAGCTTTCTTCACCACAGGAATAACCTTCTCGTACTTTTCTTGCAATTTTTTATGCGCAAAAATCAGCCTTTGGAATTGATGGTCAGCGGTCATGCTAACCTAAGCAATAAAGCAAATAGTAATAAGGTATTCGAACCTAAGATAGATCCGAGTCAAGCAAGATTTAACTCGGATCTAGGTGGCTGGATATTCGAACCGAAGACAAATCCGAGTCAAGCAAAACTTAACCCGGATCTAGGTGACTGGATATTCAAACCTAAGACAGATCCGAGTCAAGCAAGACTTAACTCAGATCTAGGTGGCAGGATATTCAAAGCTAAGACAGATCCAAGTGAAGCGAGACTTAACTCGGATCTAGGTGGCTGGATATTCCAAGCTAAGACAGATCCGAGTCAAGCAAAACTTAACTCGGACCTAGGTGGCTGGAAAGGTTCAAATAGACCCAAATCAAGCAGAATTTAATGCAGATCTAGTTGGATGGAGGTTCGAACTCTAGGACAAAACTGAACTAAGTAAAGCATCATAAAACTTCCAAACGAATAACAAGTTATTCGGTTGCAAGCTTCGGGGACTAGAGTATATATAATAGCATCCGGAGGACTAATCAAAATTCCATAAAAAAATTACCTCATTCATCTTGTCACTGTCAAGAACGATCTTGGCAGCCAGATGTAGGCGGCTGCTGATGTCGGAGAGTTGAAACGGCTGGTCGCTTGGATTACCCTCGAGCTGATCGGCAGCGTTCCAATTGTGGGCATACTCGACCAACGAGTCGAGACTGTTCCCACTTTCCGTGCGAGTCAGAACTTTACCTCGGACATGTTGGGTAGCCACCGCTGCCGCGGGACTCTTATGGAGGGCAAGCTATGTGTCAGCAGCCGGGGTAATAGTGCTCTTGGCAGAGGAAGCCCCCTTGCGCAGCGCATCAGCAACTGTAGGCTGAGATGAGCTGGCAAGTCCTTTCTAAGAGGACGCAGGCTTCGTAACAACGATCTTCCTTGCCTTAGGAGAGGCTTCAGTAGGATCCGATACCTCGGCACTTGGAGCAGCGTCCTTGGGAGCCGGAGGAATTACGGTTGCAGAGGGCGCCGAGATATTGATATCCTCGGCTGGAGTTGGTGTCACAGTAGAGACCACGGGGGTAGAAGGGATCTCAACAGAAACATCGAGGTTCACGGAGGAGGCAGCGGGTTCGGTAGGAATATCTGTTGGCCAAAGTGTATCGGCATCAACAGGAGAAATCTCAGGCGCATCATGGCAAGGTGGTGTTTGATTCGGAGCAGGAGGAGAAGCAACGCGAGCAGGACTCGGAACTCTGGTATCCTCAGGAGGCAGAGGAGAAGGCGGCCGAGTCGTACGACTCGTCATGCTAGGACCGCTGGGTTTAACAGAAAGAGGAGCCCTGCAAAGACAAGAAGATTAGGTCAAAAAGTAGAAAGAGAGAAACAAGAAATACAAACAAAAGTAACTCACCCAGTAACCCCGGGCATAGTTTTGCGCTTCGGAGGGTGCTGGGCTGACTTCTTTATTCATTTCACAGGAGCGCATCGAGGCACCATGGGCCTTCGTTCCTCGAGGTAACAGGAGGCCGGGAGGCGAGAGGCTCAGCGTTGTGAACCTGACCAGCCGGATTAGCTAAGAAAGTAGAAGCCAGAAATGCATAAGAAATTGGCATTGCGGCAACTACCTCTAGAACTTGGACCTCGTCCGAATCACCTTCCTCCTCGTGTGTCGAGGTCTTGCCGCGAGCGCGAGCCGGAGCGAGATCCGACTTAGGAACGAACTCTTCTGAGTCCGGCTCCCCGCTGTCCGGAGTATTCCGATCCGCAGGCCACGGGAGTGACAAAACCTCGGCATCCTCAGTCTTCTGCTCCTCAAACCTCTGCAGGACAAGAAAGAGAAAAATTAGCAAAAAGAGTTATGAACACGATTAGGAAGCTAAACACAAATGTGTAAACTTACTTCGGGAGGGGGATGCTCGCGGGTGAACGGCTTCAATCCCCATGCCCAATCCTCCGGCATCTCCATCTTAAAGATAGCCCGGACGCGCTTGAAGATGAGGTAGTTGTCCAGCTCCACCGTCGAGACTCGGTTGGGATCGAGAGGACCGCTCATATAGTATAGATTGTGTGTGTGTTGCTGGAATGGGCAGATCCGGCTGCTGATGAAGGTAGTCATCAGATCCTCACCGCGTAGCCCGGATCGGATTAGTTCCTTCAGCCGAATCTCAAAGGCCTCGGCCAGAGCATGACTCTTCCTCGGATTATAGGTCCAGTTCTTCTTGGAAGGAGGGCCGATGGAAAAATCAAGGAGCCGAATCTTATCTTCACTCCCAGAGTTCTTGACATAAAAGAATGACTTATGCCACTTCTTGCATGATTCTAGACCTGCAACGCGAGGAAATACGGATTTCCTCCGAGGTGTGATGGACGCGGCACCGCATTGGGTGAGCAACTTCTCGGAGGGTTGCAGAGATTTGTCTAGGACGACGTTGGATCGAATCTGAAAAAACTTTGACCAAACATGCACAGATGGCCATAGGCCGAAGTATCCCTCCGAGGCAGAGATGAAGGCAGAAAGAGAGGCGATGGTGTTAGCAGGAAGATGACGCGGCTGAAGGCCGAAGTAATCAAGGAACTCCCTAGCGAAATCGCTGAGAGGGAGACCAAACCCGCGAGCAAAATGTGACATGAAGACTACATATTCGCCCTCCCTAAGAACTGGAGAGGACTCGCTGCCAGGTAAGCGACAAGCTACCTCGGCGGGAATCCAGCGAGTTCGGATTAGCCACTCAACCTCTCGGTGGGTGACAGAAGAGCCCTGCCACAAGCCCCATTCAGGCCCAGAGGCAGCATCGTCATCCTCAATAAGGGCACCGCTGACGGAGCTCGACATGGGGTCGCTGGAGAAATTTACGGAGGAAGAACTAGCGACGGAGGAAAACATAGAACTGCACGGCCCCGTCGTGATTCTACGCGGAAACGGCGGCGGAGCAGCAAAGGAACTACCGCGTGAAAACAAAAGGGAAACAGAGGAGTCTAGAGGAGAGCCTAGGCGATAGGACTAGAAGAACTCACCGGCGATGACGCCGGAGCAGGCGAACAGGGACGAGGCCGACGGAGCAGTGCGGCGGGATCCCTGCCGTCGGAGACCCAGGTGAGCGCATGGCGGCGGAAGCACGAACGGGAGCAGAGGCGAGAGGAAGAAGAAGGGCGCAGGTAAGGGGAAGGGGAAATTGAATCCCCCAGTCCTGCGCCCCTCTTTATAACCGCGCCGCCTGAGAGGTAGTGGGATCGTGGGTGTGGAGGTTATCCGTGTAGATCGTGTATGCGGCACGACCACACGCAGCTAAGTGGAACCGCACAGGCGACCACATGATGAAAGAGAAGGCCAAGATCCCTGAAGGAAACGGTACGCGAGGCGTCGCAGCACCGACGCGACACGAGAATAATCAGTAATTGCCAAGAATATCTGAGAGGAACAAAAAACTAGACAAACAATGATGAGTACGACACGTAAGATGAGGCATACACGAGAAGATATGCTGATACCTCGAACAAGCAAAATATAACTCGGAAACATTGGGAAACGAATATCATGAAACTGATACGGCCCGGCCAAAGTTATCGGTGGGGCCATACCAGCTTCGGGGACTAATGTTGGGGAGGTGACCTCAGATAGGGTAAAGACGGGGAAAGACGAAAGGATGTTCTCCGTCCAGTTTCCGAGTTACAGCCTGAGTCGGCCGGATCCTGTAGAGGTTGGCCGAGATATGAGAGGGCAGGCCCCTTATGATAATGGCAAGGCATTACCCGGCCGAGATACTGTGTAAGTCGGCCGGGTTAGCCCGAGTAGTCTTAATGCAGGTGAAGGACGAGCCGAGTTACGTGAGGCGGGGCGAATAATCTGGCTTACAGGAGAAGGAGAAGCCTAAAGTCAAACTCTAGCCACAGGCTATGGAGAATCTGAGCAGAGCCAAGCACAAGGGACAAAGGCCCAGAGCGACAAAGGGGCAGAAGGAGGTCACGGAGGTGACAGTCCTGAAGCCCGAGGCACGCAGGAGGGGCCCTCTGGAACCTTGCCGTCATTAGAAGGACGACACGGAAAGGAGGCCACCAAATTACTATATTAGGACAAGCATATTCCTCGAATATGCTTGCCACGTCAGCCCTAAAGGAACCCAAGGCTGTCTTTTATAAGGGGAGGCTTGGACCCTGAGGAGGGCATCGGCTCATTTAGTACCGTTAGGCTGGTAAAGGTCTCCCTTTCTCCTTGTATACAGCTCAAGGAGCACTTGTAGCCCAAGGAAGGAGAAATAAAGATCTTTACCTTAGTCTTTTGTGTGTAGAATCAGCTACATCTTCCCTCCCTAGATCCCTCTAGCATCCATTGGCCCCATACTTTAGCCTACCCATGGCATCTGCCATGCCACCACCACGACAGTAATTATGCATGCAACATGGGAAGCTACAAAAAAAGATCATGAATAATATGTATTGAAAAACGTTTGTTTGTTTCACATGCAGAAACATAGCATAATGGCAATCATCTTGTCCCTCATAGAGTAGCAATATAATGCATAGGACACCTACAAAGTTCACAAGGGTGACTAGAAACAAATAGCACAAGAGCAAGTAATAACACAATATGCATCAATTAGTAAGCTTTGGAAAATTGCACACAGAATGACAACTATGCTCTCTTAATGGTGCCTAAAGGTAGAAGGTGGAGACTCAAATAATGGTGGAAGAAAGGCCTTTTTGCAAAGGAAGCAGGGATTACAAGTTTCAAAAAGAGCTTCCAAAAATTATGGTACTTATTAGCTTTTAGCCCTCATTGCCCCTATCATAAGCATCTTGAAGTGGTTAAGGTTAAAGTGGCAAAGTTGGAGTATATGCTTGATGAAGTATAAGTTGGCAATCTCAAGTACCTTGACTATGAGGGCTACACCTCATGGATACTCAATTTAGGGTCCAGGTAAGTTCTTGTCACTTTAAGTATTTGCATATCATTGAGAACCGCCAACGGGGTACCCCTTGCACATGGTAAAGAAGCATTCCCATAACCAAAATGACAAGGCAAGAAGACAATGAGCATCTCAGCAATTCTTCTGATGTACCATGGGAATATGGTGCTTTTTTCTCTCTTTCCTCTTTTCTCAATGTGTCTCTCTTTTTTATACGAAGAATGCTTCATAGATGTCACTATGGTGATGCTGCAAGTTTCCACCATGATTAGGCATGGCTTAGGCTATCGGCCCAGGAGTTTCTCTAACACAGAATACAAACTCCATGGACTTACAAGTTCCCACTTCATTTCACTCCGGTAACATCCATAGACAAAAGAGAATGATATCAACGGAGTACAAGTGCAATGTTGAAAATGTTCCTCGTGACAGTACGGTTCTGCTAATCCCAACTTATAAGTGCAAGCATATACAACAAACTTGCCTCAATGGTTCAAGTTTATCAGGGGCAAATAATAAAATGTGCCATCAAGTTCGTGAGGGCTTTAATCACTAAGTTTTCACATAACAAAATAGTTTTTAATTGGAAGATAGATGAAAACAAGAATATACTTTGGAATGGTGTAACTCACCATGCATAGGAGTTTATAGTGGACACTTTGGAATAACTTGGTTTCTTGGGAGTTGGAAGCATGAGTATAACTTACTCATACAAGAGTAGGCTAGCAAAAGACTGGGAGCAACCAACTAAGAGAGCAATAATGGCCATAATTATGCAATGCAACAAAGCAAACTAATCAAAGCAAAGAGTGGTACTACAAGTCAAGGACTAAATGATCATAGAGGCTCATGGTGACTTGTCATAGTCATAACATGGTGTGAGCATGTGCCAAGTCAACCCAAGCGAAACATCAAAGGAGAATACCACAATACTATGCTTTTTCATGCTAAAACAACGCATAATTTCTTCAAGGCACACTAAGAAATCCCAATTGTTTGGAACAAGACATGCTACAGAAATAATCACCAAGCATAATGCTAAAACAACACCTAGCATGTCATGCTAAAGTCTTAGTCATAGTCAATGCAAGCTCCTCTTGCACTTCAAGCAAGAACTTACTACTCCTTTCCAAACACTAAGCAAACTTATTTGCAAAAGAACACAGCGAGAGCGGGGGTCCAAACTACTTTAGTAAACTAAACAAACTAAGCAAAGCAAATGAAAACTAATACGCTCCAAGAATAACACAACTGTACATGAAACAATAAAAGTGAAGTGTGTAGACAGACCTGAGCTTTTTATTGATGAAGAAGGGGATTCCTTGGGCATCCCCAAGATTTTACGCTTGTAATTCTTGGATATTTCTTGGGGTGACACCATGGTGGCATCCCCAAGCTTGAGCTTTTGTCCATCCTTCATCTCATTGCATCATTCTCTCTCTACACCTGAAATTTTTCCTTCATACAAAACTTCACACAATCTTCATTAGCAACATTAGCTTATTCAAAAGGTATTAGACCACTAGCAAAGCTTTGGAACAGCAAGGCTTTTCACTAAAAACACAAGATACTTTAGTAACTCCGTAAAAGAAACTCAATTTACTTGAAGAGAGCTCAAAAAGGAATCAATAAGAAGCAAATGCAAATAATGGCAGAAATCTGTCAAAACAGACCAGCAGGTAGAAACGAATTTATTCGAACATCTTTTGTTGCTCAAATCAAAAAGTGTTGAACTAACGAAAGTTATACAACATACTGTGGGATTTATTAGTAAATTTTGATCTCAATCCGAGTTATAGAGCCTCGTCACGAATTTTTTTGGTGGAGGACAGAAATCTGTTTCGGGACAGCAACTCACCAAATCTTAGTTCCTTCTCATTAGAGGTCATTCTTGGCGCAAAAAAGCAAACAAAAAGGATAAGGAGAGGTCATTACAGTAGTAATAACTTCCAATACTCAAGGAAACTCTTGGGTTATCTCCCAACAAGTACTTTTCTTTAACGCCTTTAAGTTAGGCACAAGAAGCAAGAAGAATCAAGTATTTTCAAATAAGGAAGCATTAACATCAAATCTTGCTTTCAAAGGATGAGCAAAAAGCAACTTATCTCTCCTAATAGGGAAGTGTTCAATACCTTTTTTGAATGGAAAATGATATTTAATGGTGCCTTCTTTCATATCAATGATGGCACCAACTATTCTAGGAAAAGGTCTTCCCAAAGTAATAGGACAAGAAGCATTGTATTCAACATCCAAAACATAGAAATCAACAGGGACATAAGCATTGTTAACCATAATGAGAACATCATTAATACTCCCCATGAGTTTCTTCTTAGCATTATCATTGAGTGGGACATTCAAATAACAATATTCTAATGGTGGCAAATCAAGCATTTCATAAATCTTCCTAGGCATAATAGAGACACTAGAACCAAGATCACATGAAGCTTTTAGATCAAAGTCATTCACTTGCATATTAATAATCGGTTCCCAACTATCTTCTACTTTCCTAGGAATAGAAGCTTTGTGTTTTAGCTTCTCTTCCTTAATCTTAACAAGAGCATCTGTAATGTGTTTGGTAAAGGCAACATGCATATCACTAGCATCAGGACTTCTAGCAAGCTTTTGTAGGAACATAATCACTTCAGAAATATTGCAACCATCAATATGAAAATCAAACTTAGCATCACTAGTGGTAGGATCAATAGGCTTAGGTATAGTAGGAGGAGGAATAGGGGCTACTTGTGGTTTAGTGGTGACAGTGCACACGCTATTGTTTCTATCAATTTCAGCTTCCCTTTCCCACCTAGCATGAAGTTGAGCTAATAGCCTAACATTTTCATCAATAGTAACTTGTATGGCATGAGTAGTAGCAAAGGTATTTTCCATAATTTCAGGTTTAGCAGCCATTTTATTAACCAAGGAAGTTTGAGCTTCAGACAAAGAGGATATATTTTTCTCAGCACTCAAAAATTTTGACTTTAACTAGGAATTTCTCTATTCAGATTCTCAAGCTGAAGACTAATGTTTTTCAAGATAATAGATTGTTCCTCCATAGTTTTAGTGAAAATCTTGTTTTGCTCATATTGCATTTGCATAAAAAATTTAGTGGATATCTCAACTTCTAGAATCCTCTCTTCACTATGCATTCTAGATCTATCCTGATAAGCATTTCCACTAGGAGGGTAAGGCCTATAATTGCTGTTGCTACCAAAATTATTCCTATAGGCATTGTTGTTGAAATTGTTGTTTCTAATGAAGTTCACATCAACTTCCTCTTCTTGAGCAACCAAAGAGGCTAAGGGAACACTATTAGGATCTAGAGGAGCTTTCCCATTAACAAGCATAGCCATAATAACATCAATCTTTTCACTCAAAGAGGAAAAGTTTCCTCAACAGAATTTACCTTCTTACCATGTGGAGTTCTCTCAACATGCCATTCATAGTAGTTAACCATCATATTATCAAGGAGCCTTGTTGCAGCACCCAAAGTGAGTCCCATAAAAGTACCTCCAGCAGGAGAATCTAGCAGGTTTCTTGAGGAGAAGTTCAAACCTGCATAAAAAGTTTGGATAATCATCCAAGCAGTGAGTCCATGAGTAGGGTAGTTTTTAACCAAAGATTTCATTCTTTCCCAAGCATGAGCAACATGTTCACTATCAAGCTTTTTAAATTTCATAATATCACTTCTCATAGCAATAATCTTTGCAGGAGGATAGTACTTTCCAATAAAAGCATCTTTGCACTTGGTCCAAGAATCAATACTATTTTTAGGCAAAGATAGCAATCATTCTTTATCTTTTCCCCTTAAGGAGAAAGGAAATAGCCCGAGCTTAATAATATCTCCATCTACATCCTTATACTTTTGCATCTCACAAAGTTCAACAAAGCTATTAAGATGGGCAGCAGGATCATCAGAACCAGCACCAGAAAATTTCTCTCTCATCACAAGATTCAGCAAAGTAGGATTAATTTCATAAAAGATAGCATCAGGAGCAGGTGGAGCAATAGGTGTGCTTAGGAAATCATTGTTGTTGGTGCTAGTGAAGTCACACAACTTGGTGTTCTCAGCAGAGTTCATTTTGGCAAAGGTGGGCAAGCCAAAAACAGCAGCAGTAGCTAGAGCAGGAACTAATTTTTTGTGTTTTTGAATAAAGCAAGCAAACCAAGCTAGACTAATTTTTTTGGGTTTTTTTAAAAGAGGCAAACAAAACGAAGCAAAAGAAACAAAGCAAACTAAAACAAAGTAAAGAGAAAGGAAGTCAAAGACTCCCCTAGTGAAGACGTCCTTAGCCTCCCCGGCAACGGCGCCAGAAATTAGCATGATGGCGCCCAATACTTGCCGTGGAACGCTTCGTTGGAAACCCCAAGAGCAAGGTATGAAGAAACACAGCATCAAGTTTCCCTCAGTAAGAAACCGAGGTTATCGAACCAGTAGGAGGAAGGAAACGTCACACAGGTGTTGCTGGCAACGTGGAGACCTGCACAACACAAACTCAAGACTTTGCCCCAACGAATCAGTGAGGTTGTAAAGCTCACCAGTTTGCTGTAACAAAGGATTAAACGTATGGTGTGGAAGGTAATGGTTTGCAGCAAGTAAACAAGTAACAGTGGAAGCTGTATCAATGGTAAAGATTGGACCGAGGTCCATAGTTCACTAGAGGTTCTCTCCTTAGATAAACAACATGGCATGAAGGGTAAACAAATTACAGCGGGGCAATTGACAGGAACTGAGCAAGGCATAACAATGCAATTACTAGCTAGAAAGATCCAATGAAGTTTATTGGGCAATACAACAATATACATAGACCGTAATCCAACTGCATTTATCACCTATGACTAGAAGTCCACCTTCAGGTTATCATCCAAACCCCCTCCAGTATTCAGTTGCAAGCAACAGACAACTGCTTTAAGCAAAGTGCGTAAGTTAAACAATCCACATGTTCTATGAACAAGAGACCATTGTTTTCTCCCTAGTAGCAACAACACATCTACAACCGAAGAGATTTCTGTCACTTCCCTTGGAAACTAGAGGCGTGAACCCACTATCGAGCATAAATACTCCCTCTTGGGATCACTAGAAACTACTTGGCCAAGATAACCACTAGCAACGGAGAGCATGCAAGATCACAAACAACACAGATATGATAGAATCATAAAGATAGAACCATTAATCAAACCAACATGTTAATCTCAATATCCATTGGATCCCCGCAAACACAACATGCATGATTACAAATAGATTAGATCTTGATCATGAACGGAGCTCACAAGATCTATACATGAAAGCACAAAAGAGAAGATACAACCATCTAGCTACTACATGGACCCATAGTCCAAGGTGGAACTACTCAAAAATCATACCGGAGAGAAGGCCTCCGGGATGATCTCCCCTCCGGCAGGGTGCCGGGAAGAACTTCAGATCCCCCGATCTAGGAATGATGGTGGCAGCGGCTACAAACGGTTTCGTGGATTTCTGATCAGGTTCCAAGAGTGTATGTATAGGGGGCTTCTTATAGCGGCGGCGGTCGGGAGGCGCACAGGTCGCCTAGCCAGCTGTGCACGGTCCACTGACCCGCCTGGGGTGAGTCTACCCCCCTGGCCAGCCCCTCCGGCTCTCCTCTGGACTTGTTGTTCCCCACGGAAAGTAATTGACTTTAGCGTTTGTCCCGTCCAATTCAGAGAATATTTCTTTACTAACTTCTCTGAAACCAAAAACAGCAGAAAAGCAGTAATCGCTGCAACTTGTTAATAGGTTAGTACCAGAAAACATGTAAAAAGCACCTCAAAGTGTAGACAAGTAAATCAAAGTTGATACTAAACAAGCATGGAGCATCAAAATTTATAGATACGTTTCCAACGTATCAAACCTCAATGACCAAGGATATTTAGTATGATCAACAAGAATGCATAGTTGCACAACTAAATCACATATTCAGTGATACACATTAGATGTTCACACAAGAACAACTTAATATCTTTATGAATATAATGGGAAATATCATCATACATGATTGCCTCTAGGGCATATTCCCAACAGTCTCCCACTTGCACTAGAGTCAATATTCCGACATCACATGTCTAGGCATCTAAGGCCCATAGCTCTCAGGTGCGCCTCATGCTTTGGGTGTGGTAACGGCTTTGCCAACGGATCCGCTATATTTGCATCCGTGTGTACCTTGCATAACTTGATATCACCCTGATCCACGAACTAGCGAATCAGGTGGTATCGCATGAGTATGTGCTTGTTCTTCTGGTGTTGTCTAGGTTCCTTGGCTTGTGCAATAGCACCATTGTTGTCACAATACACGTCTAACGGATTGGACGAGCCCTGAACCACACCAAGATCCATGAGGAAATTCCTCATCCAAACAGCTTCCTTTGCTTCCTCTGAGGCGGCAATATACTCAGCATCTATTATAGATGCAGACACGGTCTCTTGCTTGGAACTCTTCCAGCTCACAGCCCCTCCATGTATAACAAACACGTACCCAGATTGCGAACGAGAATCATCAGAGTCGGTAAGATAACTCGCATCCGTGTAACCCTTTACACTGACTTCATCTTCACCTCCATAAACCAGAAACATATCCTTAGTCCTTCTCAAGTACTTTAGGATATTTTTAGCAACTGTCCAGTGGATTTCTCTAGGATCAGCCTGGTATCTTCTCACAACACTTAGAGCATAGGAGACATCCGGCCTAGTACAAATCATGGCAAACATGATAGATCCGACTGCTGAGGCATACAGAATCGCACTCATTCGGCTTTGCTCATCATTCGTCAAAGGACACTAAGTCTTGTTAAGTTTTACACCATGGGACATCGATAAGAACCCCTTCTTAGACGATTCCATGTTGAACTTCTTCAACACTTTGTACAAATAAGTACTCTAGCTCACTCCTATGAGCCGTCTTGATCCATCTCTATAGATCCGGATTTCGAGAATATATGTTGTCTCACCCAAGTCTTTCATTAAGAAACTCCTTTCCAATGATTCATTGGTTTCTTGCAACATCTGGACATCATTTCCAATCAATAATATTTCATCCACATATAAGATTAGAAATTACTTTGCTCCCACTAAACTTCTTGTATAAACAAGAATCATTGTAAGATCCCTCCTTTATAAAGGAAAAGATCCCTGTGATTGCAATGCTAGTCCCTGGATCAATGCTAGCATCCATAGTTTAAGATGAAGTACACATAAACAAAGGTCATTATTACAAGTCATTCCAGAGACAAACATAGTCTTTTACAAACTCCATGGCCACAGGCCTAGTACAAGAGTTAAAATATGTAATAAGATAAATGAATCTTGATCTTCATGTGCCACAGGCAAGCATGTTGAGTGTAGACTCATAACCCCTAATCACCATCAGAATAACCTACAACATCACAAGTTACAGCCACAGTGGGTCAATACATTGGAATATTATTGGCAAGTGATACCTTAGAATAATATTGGCAACTAGATACTATATGCATTTGGCTAAGTGTAGCTTAGGCTTGCTTTGCTCAAAATAGGTTTTTCCTATTAGTTGAAAGCACTAAGTTTTCCTTTGACAAAATCTTTCCCAAGGAACCACCAATAGACATTGGGGAACCTTCAACCTTGTTCAACCACAAGTTTTTACTTAGAAATTGGGATGAGGAGATTCTTGATAGCTTCCATGTCTTGATGCTCAAGTTGTCCAATACCAGGGACTTGGCTAAGTACTTAGATTTCTTCCATCTGCAGAGGTTGTGCACTTTCCCCACAAGACTTGATTTTCACCAAGACATGACCTTTTAGAAGCCTTCCCTTAGACCAAATGGACGCGTTCCAACCTATCATCCCACTACCACCAACTGTCCAAATGGCTAAGTTATTGCAACCTATGTGATCCAGGCAGAGCCCATATTGCCGAGTGGCTGCACTAGAAGCTTCTTACCATATGGCATCTCAAATCCCTTTGTTCCTGGATGGCTTTCCACAAGTGAGACACACAAGGTAAACCATAGAAATGGGCCTTGTGTAACCACTCAACACAAACCATTCCTTCCATTCCACCCAGGTGTTTCATTCACTTAGTTGTTTTATTACACAAAACACAAGTCCAAAGACTTAGAAATATTTTCGTATAGCATGAATATACAACCAACCTTGTTTGCTACTAGCTAGGCTAATCATGGCATTTATAAGAATCTTAACTTAGAAATTTCTAGCAAACTAGGAATTCCCAAGCATAGCATATAGATCAAAATACTCATGCAAGACTAGCAAAATATTTCTAATGCATAGTTGAAAAACATAGGTATAAAGTCATGAAGCACCACTTTCCTTGGTAGTTTGGAGAGTAGCAACAATCCTCACAATCACAATCACTATTTGCACCAAAATCTACACATAAAATAATAGCATCAAAATCACATACAAAATATATACAAGCAAAAATATATGGATGCATGCAAAATGCCATGTGATGATTTTATACACTCAACAAGACATGTGCACAATACTGAATTTTAAACAAGTTCAAAACTTGCCAAACAAACTTTATTTGAGCAATAAAACATTTTTCAAATAATTTCTATACCCAAATTATGCCTACAAATGATTCTGTGAAAACAATCATTTTAATAGAAGCAAAACATTAAACACATTGCATAAATGGAAAGGATTTTCTCTCCTGATTCCATTGATATAAAATTTGTCAAATTTGGACGTGGGAATCAAAAGTTATGAATTATTCAAGTTTAAACATCTAATAGATCTAAATTCTGGTTTTTATTAAACAGTCAGGCCACGTGGCTGCTTCCTATTGGGTGATAACGGTTCGTGCGGATTGACAGAGGACAGACATTGGATCTAATGCGCATCGCATGGCACAGAACAAAACTTACCTCTTCGTTTAAGAATCTATCGTGACGCTCAGATCTAAATCTAATGGCCCAAACTGATTGACTCAAAACGAGCGGCGCTAGCGGCGGCGGCTGGCGGCGGCGTGGTCAGTCAGCGGCGAAGCCGGAGATACAGGAAGCAAAAAGGGTAGAGTCAAGGCTCACCGAGGTCATCGCGACGTGCTGATGCTCAACGATGCCTCAGTTGACGAAGGGGCGCTCAGGGTCGTCGTGGATTGCTCGTCGGAGAAGTTCCTGGCGACGGTGTGCTCGGGCGGACGATGTTGGCAACGCTGCAGGGCTCGGAAAGGCAAGATAAATAGTCCATTAGATGCGTACGATGGTCCTGATTATGCGTGTGTCCACGAGGAGGAGAGGGGCGGTCGGTATTTACCACAGATGGTCGTCAGAGAAGAGGCAGACGGCTACGGCGAGTAGGCGAGGTCGGAGTCGAGCTTTTGGAGCATGCGCGAGCAAGCGGAGGGTGTCAGTAGGTGCGTAGGGGATGTAGAATAAGCTAGTCTGAACCATAGGCCGAGGGGAATGCGGGGCTTACCGGAATTCGACGACGAGCTCGTCGGAGCAAAGGGGTGTCCCGATAAGATTCCGAGCAGCGTGGTGGCTCTGGTGGGGTGAGGTTTGGGGGAAAAGGAGAAGGGAAGCATGGTGCTTAAGTAGGCGTGGACAGGGGCGGGATTTACTCTAGCATTCAACGGGAATTGAATTTGCAAAATCAATCAGGAAACGGCCGGAGGAATTAGGGGGAAGGAACTGGTCGCTGGGTGGAGACGATGACTGACGCGTGGGCCATTGTTGTCAGCGAGAGAAAAAGAGAGGAGGTGGGGGCCAGACGTCAGTAAGGGGGCGGGTCGAACAACTGGTGCGAAACGCTTTCCTCGCGGGAGAGACTGTTGGGCTAAATGGGCTATCTGGTTGGGTTGGGCTAGATTAGACTGATTGCTTTTTTTTTCTACCTTTCACTTTTTTCTTTTTCTGATTCGAATTTCTGGTTTGAATTTGAAAGATCATATCAAATCTGTTTTCAATGAAATTTTCCCCACACTAAAGTTTGCTGATTCTTGCCTCCTGGGATGTGTAACACAACTGTTCACACTTAAAATCAACTTGAGTTTTGAAAAAGAATTTAAAACAAGCTTTAGTTAATTATTTATAAATAGTAAAGGATTGGTTTATAAATCATAATTTGTTTTGAAACCTTGACCAAACTTTAGAAACAACACTTAAGTTTGAACTCAAAACATTACTGATTAAAATAAGTACCTTTCTCATTAGAGGGTAACAATAAGGCCATAGCATACTTACATAAAATAATGAGCATCAGATGCTCCTGTTTATGAAATGGTTTTGAAAAGGAACCCTAAATGATCATGGATGCATGGATGATATGCATGAGCTTTGAAACATGATTTTAGGGATGTTACAAATCTAACCCCCTTAAGGTGAATCTCGCCCTCGAGATTCGGGTTGGCTAGCAAATAGGTGAGGGTGGTCTTTTCGAAGGTCATCTTCTCTTTGCCATGTTGCTTCTTCTTCGGAATGATGGTTCCATTGAACTTTGCAGAATTTGATAGTCTTAGTCCGAGTAACTCTTTCTGCAGTATGATGAATCTTGATAGGTTTCTCCTCATAAGTGAGATCACTTTCCAATTGAACCTCCTCCAAAGGTATGGTATCCTTCAAAGAAGTCTCTTCCATTTCTGGATGGCATTTCTTAAGCTGACTCACATGAAACACATTATGAACAGAAGATAGTGATTCTGGCAATTCAATCTCATAAGCTACTTCTCCTTTACGACTCAGAATCTTGAATGGTCCAACATATCTTGGGGCCAATTTACCTTTGACACCAAACCTCTTCACTCCACGAAGTGGTGACACTCTAAGATAAGCTCTATCACCCACTTCATAGGTGACTTCTATACGCTTAGGATCTGCGTAGCTCTTCTGTCGGGACTGTGCTATCTTCAATCTGTCGTTAACTAGCTTGACTTTCTCTTCAGCCTCTTTGATTAGTTCTGGTCCGAACAAACTTATTTCTCCCACACCATTCCATAGCAATGGGGTGGTACACTTTCTCCCATAGAGAAACTCAAATGGTGCCATCTCAATACTGGCTTGATAGCTGTTATTGTAAGAGAATTATGCGTAAGGCAGACTTTCATCCCAACTGGATCCATAGTCTAGAGTACATGCTCTCAACATATCTTCAAGAATCTGATTGGTCCTTTCTGTCTGTCCATCAGTTTGAGGGTGAAAAGCAGTGCTGAATTCCAACCTCGTTCCCAATGACTCATGTAATTGCCTCCAAAAATGAGAAGTGAATTGAGTTCCCCTATCAGACATAATACTCTTGGGTACTCCATGTAGACATACAATTCTACTCATATAGATCTTGGATAACTTAGCACTTGTGTAAGTTGTCTTCACGGGTATGAAATGAGCCACTTTAGTCAAGCGATCCACTACTACCCAAATAGAATCATATCCGGACCTGGTCCTCGGTAATACGGTGATGAAATCCATGCCAATCTTGTCCCACTTCCAATTAGGAATAGGTAGTGGTCGTAACAATCCTGTTGGTTTCTGATGTTCCGCTTTCACTCTACTACATACATCACACAAAGCAATATGTTCGGCGATGTCCTTCTTGAGATTATTCCACCAAAATCTTTCCTTCATATCCATGTACATTTTGGTGTTACCCGGATGAATGGAATATGGTGAGTTGTGGGCTTCTTGTAATATCAGTTTCCGAAGTTCCGGATCTTGTGGAACACAGATACGTTTCCCATACCATAAAGTACCCTGTTCATCTTCATGGAATCCTTTGGCTTTTCGCTTGCCAATCTTTTCGTTAATCTCTTCAATTTCCTTATCTATCTTCTAGGCTTCTTTGATCTTGTCCAACAAAGTGGGTTGAACATCCAAAGACATGAGATGTCCCTCAGGCACAATCTCCAATCTGAGATCTCTAAATTGGGCACATCATCATCGCAATTCTCCTTAGTAAGGCCATTCACAAAAACCTTACGGCTTAGAGCATCCGCTACAACATTTGCTTTACCGGGGTGGTATTGCAAACTCAAGTCATAGTCCTTGATGAGTTCTAGCCATCTTTTTTGTCTCATGTTAATCTCTTTCTGGGTGAAGATATACTTCG
The DNA here is from genome assembly GCA_023614405.1 of Avena insularis. Taxonomy (NCBI): domain Eukaryota; kingdom Viridiplantae; phylum Streptophyta; class Magnoliopsida; order Poales; family Poaceae; genus Avena; species Avena insularis. The sequence goes on from CM042693.1 coordinate 100,988,389, forward strand.
AACTTTTGTGATCCGTGAACACTTCACATCGCTTTCCCAAAAGATAGTGTCTCCATGTTTTGAGTGCATGGACAACAGAGGCTAACTCTAAATCATGAGTAGGGTAATTTACTTCATGAGTTTTGAGTTGTCTCGAGGCATAAGCCACAACTTTCCCTTCTTGCATAAGTACTGCACCTAATCCATGATGAGATGCATCACAATACACTTGGAAATCCTTCTCCAAATCTGGCAGACATAAGACTGGTGCTGTGACTAGTCTCTTCTTCAACTCTTGGAAACTGAGTTCACATGCTTCAGTCCAAGCAAATTTCTTGTCTTTCTTTAGCAATTCTGTCATTGGCTTGGCAATCTTGGAAAAGTTCTCAATGAACCTTCTGTAGTATCCTGCCAAGCCAAGGAAACTACGAACCTCTTTCACTGACTTAGGAGATTCCCATTCAGTTACATCTGAAACTTTAGCAGGATCAACTGCTACACCATCTCCTAACACGACGTGTCCAAGAAATCCAACTTCATTCAACCAAAACTCACACTTGCTGAACTTGGCATATAGCTTATGCTCTCTAAGCTTCTCAAGTATCAAACATAAATGTCCTTCATGCTCTTCTTTGCTCTTGGAGTAGATTAGAATGTCATCGATGAACACGACAACAAACTTGTCAAGGAACTCCATGAACACCTTGTTCATCATATTCATGAAATAAGCTGGTGCATTGGTCAAACCAAATGGCATCACGGTATACTCATACAATCCATACCTAGTGGTGAAAGCTGTCTTAGGTATGTCTTGTTCTCTTATCTTGAGCTGGAAATAACCTGACCGGAGATCGATCTTTGAGAACACACAGGATCCTTCTAACTGATGAAACAAGTCATTGATTCTAGGCAAAGGGTATTTGTTCTTGATAGTCACCTCATTGAGGGAACGGTAATCTAAGCATAACCTTTGACTTCTATCTTTCTTTTCCACAAACAAAACTGGTGCTCCCCAAGATGAAGAACTTGGTTGGATAAAACCTTTCTGAAACTGTTCTCCAACTTGCTTCTTGATTTCTTTCAGATCATCCATTGACATTTTGTATGGTCTCTTTGCTATTGGTCCAGATCCTGGTAGCAAATCAATAAGAAACTCCACATCTCTATCTGGTGGCATTTCCGGCAATTATTCCGGAAACACATCTGGATATTCACTCACAATTGGCACACTGTCCATGCTAACCCCCTTAAGAGAATTTAGCTTACTCCTTTTCGATTCAAAGTTGGTTTTGAATCTAATCCTTTTGTTTTCTCGAGTTGTGAGCGAGATAGTATGGTTGGCACAATCTAATACTCCCTTGTGCTTAGTCATCCAGTCCATTCCCAAAATGACATCCAATCCTTGGGAGTTTAGGATTATCAGGTTAACGGGAAACTTATACTTCCCAAACTCTATGACTAGATCATGACATCCTGAATTCACTATCATTTCTCCGCCAGGAGAACTTACTTTTATAGGAGACCCAATAGTTTCTACCGGTAGTTCATTTCTTTCAACAAATTCCCTTGATATGAATGAATGAGATGCACCAGTATCAAAGAGAACAAATGGTGGAACAGAATTGAGTTTGAACTTACCAGCAACAGCATCAGGTTCCTCATAGATTTCCTCCAAATTGATGTGGTTCACTTGTCCCTTTTGAAAAGGGTTGGGCTTGTTGGGTCCTTCAACTTTATTTTCTGGGCATTCATTTGCATAATGCCCCATCTTCTTGCACATGAAACATTCAACCTGACTAAGATCCTTCTTGACAGGCTGGCTTCCACTACCACTTCCACTTCCATTGTGGTGGCTCTTATATCCACCCTTGTGATTCTTGTACTTATCGTTGTCATGACTACGGTGGTGCATGTTGTCATGATAACGGTTATGGTTGTGGTGCTTGTTGTATTTCCCATGCTTGTGGGATCCAGAACTCCCACTATCATCATAATGGGAACGCTTGTGAGACGATCCCGAGCTGTGCTTGTCAGAGTGCTTTCTCTTCCTGCTTTCAACTTGTTTCATCTTGCTCTCCAAAATAGCAGCCTTATCACAAAGAGACTGATAAGTGGGAACATAAGCCACAGATAGCTGCAGGTTCAGTTCATCATTCAATCCTTCAAGGAACTTTTCTTTCCTTTTAGATCAGTGTCAACTTCATCCGGTGCATAACGCGCCAGATTGTTGAACTCCTCAATATACTCAGCCACGCTGCGGTGGCGCTGCTTCAGATTATGAAACTCCTTTTTCTTTAGACTCATCACTCTGGATGAGATGTGAGCGGTACGGAAACCATCTTCAAAGATAGCCCATGTCACATCCGCAATGGGAGTGGTGATCTGGAAGTTATCCCACCAAGTGGCTGCTGGTCCTTCCAACAAGTGTGCTGCAAATCTGACCTTCTCTTCATCAGTACAGCCAACAGTTACCAAGTCCTTGTTCATAGAGCGTAGCCAATTATTGGCCACCATAGGATCCGTAGTTCTTGAGAACTTTGCTGGCCTCAGTCTCAAGAACCTGGTAAGCATGTCAAAACCCGGTGGGTTGTTCTGATTGTTGTTGTTGTTGTTATTATTATTGTTGTTGTTGTTGTTCTGATTCTGGATGAACGTGGTCATCATTTGCATCAGTTGAGTCTGAGCTGTCATCATTTGCTGCATCTCAGGGGTGATGTTGTTGTTGTTGGGGTTGGGATTTGCACGTCGGGGAGGCATCTGTGGTTTTCAATAAGGATAAGAATGAGATACCCATAGATGCTAACATGCACAATACATCACATAACAAACCACAATCATGCATCATAGTAGTAAAAAGTTCAACAACACAGAAAACAAGTTTTTGAAAAAGTTCCACATGTTGGATGGTCATTGCGAATAATCAAAAGCATGGTAAAATAAAGGGTAAACGAGTAGTCATCACTACTCCTCTGTATCAACCTCCTCATCAACAAGTGTAAGACCTGCATTCTCCATAGCGGTCTTGTATTCCTCGACATTGGTGGTCAAGGTCTCTACTTTGGCTTTGAGAGCCCTCTTCTGTGCACGAAGCCTCTCAATCACACATTGCTGATGGTCGAGCTCGAAGTCCTTGGCCCCTAGTTCTGCAGTCATGTCTCGAATCCTCTTGTTCCTATCTTGGACTCTCTTCTCTTGACTCTTGAACTTTCTATCCCGACTCTCAAACTTGGCTTCCATCTCTTTGACTATCTCATCTTGCTCCGCGAAGAGCTTGTCCTTCTCACGAAGCTGCACCTGGATTTCGTCATTTCTAAGCATGACGTTGGTCCTATCAGTATCTAGGTTCCTAAGAAGAACCTCTAAGTCCTGGAGGTATAGACGAATCGGCTTTGCCGTCTCTCTCGAAGCATCCTCGAAGTCAATGGCCTCACCATCCTCATCACGTCTACCGAAGGCGTGGAAGTGAGTACCTCTAATCTCTCGAGAGTGTCTCCCTAGTAAACGTCCAAGAAAATCCTGCATGACTACCGCTAGGCCTCTCTCCTTGTCATCATGCATGAGCTTGAAGATGATTGCCTACGTGGTAGGCTCAGTCTGGCGTCCTCACTGATTAACCTTGAAGCCCCAAAGGTCTATCCTCTCAAACTTGGTGAGGGGAAGCATCATGATGGTAGGAAGTGGGAGATTGAGCAAACTAGTGAGCTCAATAATACGAGTGCCAAAACGAGTTCCCTTGAACTCTTCAGCCGTGTTGATAGTAACATTAGGCATCTATTTAATAAGATAGAAAAAGTTAGATTCAACACAATTTAAGATAAATCACAAGATAAGGCATCACATGCATATCTTTGGAAATCAAAACACACAAGTCATGGCATACATGGATCCATTACAAACAACCAAGGTTCAACTTATTTTAAACAACATTTGGGAAATAAAATGATAAGTGTGGTGGTCCAACTAACGAAGTACGTTACAATCCCATCTCACTTGCCAAGTTGGCTAACAGGGCATCCCTAGAGGCAATCTGTTTGTCTAGATCACATGACTCCATTGCTAAGTCTATGATGTCCTTCCTTAAACTTTGGTTGGTAGCCTCTAACTCTTGGGTATGCTTCTTTTCTTCCCTAAGGTCATTCTGGGTGTTTAGCATTTTGCACTTGATTCTATCACCAAGTTCTTTGATGGCCTTCCAAGCTGCATCCCTTGCTGAATCAAAGAATGTAGTGTGCATCACTGAGTTGGTGACCATGCAGAATCCTGATTCTTTGTGGTTGTCTTCCTTGTTTTTATACAAGTGAAGTTGCACCCACCAGTATTCAACTCCTTCATCCATCACAGGAAAACCTTTGTTCATAGCTGCACCATGTATTCCCATGGCAACCATGAGATCCTTGAGAGCCTTGGGGAATTCTGTCTCACATTCCAAAGTCATAGTCATGAGTGGTCCCTTCTTCACGGCTTCATTGATGGAGTTCATCTACAAATATAGATGAGAAAGAAGATTAGAAAAGTTTACGAGAAGAAAAGACAAGTGTGGAAGTTGTTAAATTTTTTCCTTAGTGGTTTCCAATCCTAGGGTTATAATCCTACAGGTAACACAGTGCTCTGATACCATCTGTAAGATCCCTCCTTTATAAAGGAAAAGATCCCTGTGATTGCAATGCTAGTCCCTGGATCAATGCTAGCATCCACAGTTTAAGATGAAGTACACAGAAACAAAGGTCATTATTACAAGTCATTCCAGAGACAAACATAGTCTTTTACAAACTCCATGGCCACAGGCCTAGTACAATAAAATATGTAATAAGATAAATGAATCTTCATCTTCATGTGCCATAGGCAAGCATGTTGAGTGTAGACTCATAACCCCTAATCACAATCAGAATAACCTACAACATCACAAGTTACAGCCACAGTGGGTCAATACATTGGAATAGTATTGGCAAGTGATACCTTAGAATAATATTGGCAACTAGATACTATATGCATTTTGGCTAAGTGTAGCTTAGGCTTGCTTTGCTCAAAATAGGTTTTTCCTATTAGTTGAAAGCACTAAGTTTTCCTTTGACAAAATCTTTCCCAAGGAACCACCAATAGACATTGGGGAACCTTCAACCTTGTTCAACCACAAGTTTTTACTTAGAAATTGGGATGAGGAGATTCTTGATAGCTTCCATGTCTTGATGCTCAAGTTGTCCAATACCAGGGACTTGGCTAAGTACTTAGATTTCTTCCATCTGCAGAGGTTGTGCACTTTCCCCACAAGACTTGATTTTCACCAAGACATGACCTTTCAGAAGCCTTCCCTTAGACCAAATGGACGCGTTCCAACCTATCATCCCACTACCACCAACTGTCCAAATGGCTAAGTTATTGCAACCTATGTGATCCAGGCAGAGCCCATATTGCCGAGTGGCTGCACTAGAAGCTTCTTAACATATGGCATCTCAAATCCCTTTGTTCCTGGGTGGCTTTCCACAAGTGATATACACCAGGTAAACCATAGAAATGGGCCTTGTGTAACCACTCAACACAAACCATTCCTTCCATTCCACCCAGGTGTTTCATTCACTTAGTTGTTTTATTACACCAAACACAAGTCCAAAGACTTAGAAATATTTTCTTATAGCATGCATATATAACCACCCTTGGTTGCTACTAGCTAGGCTAAGCATGGCATTGATAAGAATCTTAACTTAGAAATTTCTAGCAATTCTACAACTATGTAACATCCCTAAAATCATGTTTTCAAAGATTTCATATCATGCATGCATACATATCATTTAGGGATCAAAACTCAAACTCATTTGAAAGAAAACAGTATTTGAGAGCTATGATTTTATGTGATCAAACATTAATCAGATGCTACTCTCCAATGGGAGATTATTTGTTCAAAACCAAACCTTGTTGCTCTCATATTGTTTTTCTTGATTGCTAGTGCTTAAACCAAAAATTTACAAAACAAATACGGATTTGAAACCATTTTCAAAACTTGATCAAATCAAGTGCTATGTCACTGTTTATTTTATTTGATCAAAAGGACCAAGCTAGTACGGAGAAACCACATGATTTTATGCCTAGAATTATGAGTGTTACACTCTGCAAAAATTCAGAAAAAGGTTTGAATTCAAATGGTTTTGAAATCATTTGAAATTGTTTCCTGAAATCAACCTAGAAAAAGAAAAAGAGATAGAAAACCTAACTGGGCCTGGCGCCAGCATTCTAGCCCAGTAAGCAAAACAGCCCTCCCGGGTTTCCCCTTTCTTCTCTTTTTCTCACCGCGTCTGCGTGCACCCACCCGCTGACAACCAGACCCCACCATGCCCCGTCAGCATCGTCCCCAATCAACGCGCGACCGAGGCGCTCCGCCGTTACCTCACCGCAGTCACTTCCTGCGTTATTGCCATTGATACAGTGCGTAATCGCCGCCCCCTCCTGGCTATTTAACCCCCTCTGCACCGCGAGCATTTCCACTCACCTAGCTCCACCACTCCGCCACCAGGCTGCGCGTATTCGAACTCACTCCACCGCTGCACAGACGCACTCCGGCGGGCGATTCCGGTAAGCTCCGATCGCCCCTCTGCCTCTGGTTCAAACGAGCGTGACCGCCATGTCCTCGTGCACCTTCTGATACCATTTGTTTGCCTGCTCGTGACCCAGGACGCCGTCCCCGTTCATTCCTGCAAACGACCGAGCCGCCACTCAACTCCGGCGATTGACTCCGGTAAATACTGAGCGCCCCTTGACCCCTCTTGCATACGACTAGGTTCGCCTTGTCCTTGCGCAGCTACTGATGCCTCTGGTTTGTACTAGGATGGCACAGAGCCTCGACAATGTTGACGTCTGCAGCCACCCGATGTCGTGCACGACTCCGACGAGCTCCAGCGACCACCTCCACATGCCCCTTCGCCATCAAAGCCCACCTTGAGCATCAACAGCACACGGCGAGCACAGTAAGCCCCTTCTCCCCCTCCCGCATGACCTAGAACATCGGCAACGACTCTGAGATCCGCCGCCGCCAGTCGCCGCCACTAGCGCCGCCAGTCTCTGGTCGCAAGCCCAGCAACCGTTAGATTTGGATCGGAGGCTCAGGATTAGATCACTTACTCGAACCGTTATGCGCAGATCTGACCGAGCGCTGCCACTTAAATCTAACATCCCTCGTTGATCGATCCACACGAATCGGTATCAACCAATAGGAACACGCCGCGTGTCTGTGAGTTTGATTTAAAATCTGAATTTAGATCTAATAGATGTTTAAACTTGTTTAATTCATAACTTTTGATTCCCACGTCCAAATTTGACAAATTTTATATCAATGGAATCAGGAGAGAAATCCCTTTCCATATATGTAATGTGTTTAATGTTTTGTTTCTGTTAAAATGATTATTTTTACAGAAACATGTGTAGGCCTATTTTTTATATATTAATTATTTGAGAAATGTTTTAATGTTCAAATAAAGGTTGTTTGGCAAGTTTTGAACTTGTTTATGAATCAGTACTGTGCACTTGTCTTGTTGAGTATAAAAAATCATCACATATCATATTGCATGCATCCATATATTTTTGCTTGTATTGATTTTGTATGTGATTTGGTGCTATCATTCTATGTGTAGATTTGGTGCAAATAGTGATTGTGATTGTGAGGATTGTAACTACTCTCCAAACTACCAAGGCAAGTGGTGCTTCATGATTTTATTCCTATGTTTTCAAATATGCATTAGAAATATTTTGCTAGTCTTGCATGGATATTTTTGATCTATATGATATGCTTGGGAAAATCCTAGTAGTTGTAGAATTGCTAGAAATATTTCTAAGTCTTATCAAAGGCATGCTTAGCCTAGCTAGTAGCAACCAAGGGTGGTTATATTCATGCTATGAATAAATATTTCTAAGTCTTTGGACTATGTTTTTGCTTAATAAAACAACTAAGTGAATGAAACACCTGGGTGGAATGGAAGGGTTGGTTTATGTTGAGTGGTTACACAAGGCCCATTTCTATGGTTTACCTTGTGTATCTCACTTGTGGAAAGCCACCCAGCAACAAAGGGATTTGAGAGGCCAAATGTTAAGAAGCTTCTAGTGCAGCCACTTGGCAATATGGGCTCTGCCTGGATCACATAGGTTGCAATAACTTAGCCATTTGGACAATTGGTGGTAGTGGGATGACAGGTTGGAATGCGTCCATTTGGTCTAAGGGAAGGCTTCTGAAAGGTCCTGTCTTGGTGAAAATCAAGTCTTGTGGGGAAAGTGCACAACCTCTACAAATGGAAGAATCTAAGTACTTAGCCATGTCCCTGGTATTGGACAACTTGAGCATCAAGACATGGAAGCTATCAAGAATCTCCTCATCCCAATTTCTAAGTAAAAACTTGTGGTTGAACAAGGTTGAAGGTTCCCCAATGTCTATTGGTGGTTCCTTGGGAAAGTTTTTGACAAAGAAAAACTTAGTGTTTTCAACTGATAGGCAAAACCTATTTTGAGCAAAGCAAGCCTAATCTACACTTAGCCAAAATGCATATAGTATTTAGTCCACCAATATTCTACTAAGGTATCACTTGCCAATACTATTCCAATGTATTGACCCACTGTGGCTGTAACTTGTGATGTTGCAGGTTATTCTGATGATGATTAGGAGTCATGAGTCTACACTCAACATGCTTGCCTGTGGCACATGAAGATGAAGACTTATTTATATTAATACATATTTAAACTCTTGTACTAGGCCTGTGGCCATGGAGTTGTAAAGACTATGTTTATCTCTGGAATGACTTGTAATAATGACCTTTGTTTCTGTGTACTTCATCTTAAACTGTGGATGCTAGCATTGATCCAGGGACTAGCATTGCAATCACAGGGATCCTTTCCTTTACAGAGGAGGGATCTTACAGATGGTATCAGAGCACTGTGTTGCCTGTAGGATTATGACCCTAGGATTGGAAACCACTAAGGAAAAAAATTTCAACAACTTCCACACTTGTCTTATTCTTCTAGTAAACTTTTCTAATCTTCTTTTCTCATCTCCTTTGATAGAAGGACGCATTGTTAGCCTTTAGATTAGAAAGTGAAAGATGAATTGAGCCTTATTAGATGGACCACCACACTCATCATTACATTTCCAAAGTTTTGACTAAGTCATTTTGAAACTAGGTTGCTTGTGTTATGTATGCCATGACTTGTGTGTTATGATGCCTTGTCTTGTGAATTGTCTTAAATTGTGTTGAACCTAACTTTTTCTATCTTATAAATAGATGCCTAATGTTACTATCAGCACGGCTGAAGAGTTCAAGGGAACTTGTTTTGGCCCTCGTATTATTGAGCTCACTAGTCTGCTCAATCTCCCTCTTCCTACTATCATGATGCTACCCTCACTAAGTTTGAGAGGAAAGACCTTTGGGGCTTCAAGGTCAATAAGCCAGGACGCCAGACTGAGCCAGCCACGGAGGCCATCATCTTCAAGCTCATGCATGATGACAAGGAGAGAGGCCTTGAGGTAGTCATGCAGGATTTGATAGGACGTTTACTAGGGAGACACTCTCGAGAGGTTAGAGGTACACACTTCCACACCTTTGGTAGACGTGATGATGATGGTGAGGCCATTGACTTTGAGGATACTTCGAGAGAGACAGCAGAGCCGATTCGTCTATACCTCCAGGACTTAGAGGTTCTTCTTAGGCACATAGACACTGATAGGACCAACGTCATGCTCAGCAATGACGAACTCCAGGTGCAGCTTCGTGAGAAGGACAAGCTCTTCGTGGAGCAAGATGAGATAGTCAAAGAGATGGAGGCCAAGTTTGAGAGTCAGGACAAAAAGTTCAAGAGTCAAGAGAAGCGAGTCCAAGATAGGAACAAGAGGATTCGAGACATGACTGCAGAACTGGAGGCCAAGGACTTCTAGCTCGAGCATCAGCAGACTGTGATTGAGAGGCTTCGTTCACAGAAGAGGGCTCTCAAAGCCAAAGTAGAGACCTTGACCACCAATGTCAAGGAATACAAGACCGCTATGGAGAATGCAGGTCTTACATTTGTTGAGGAGGAGGTTGATGCCGAGGAGTAGTGATGACTACTCATTTACCTTTATTTATCATGTCTTTGATTATTGAGTCGCAATGACCATCCAACATGTGGATGGCTTGCTATTGGTGTGTTTACTTTGCAAACTTGTTGTCTATGTTGTTGAACTATTTTTATTATGATGCATGTTTGGTGATTGTTTATGTGATGTATTGTGCATGTTAGCATCTATGGGTATCTCATTCTTATCTCTATTGAACAAACCACAGATGCCTCCCCGACGTGCCAATCCCAACCCCAACAACAACAATATCACCCCTGAGATGTAGCAAATGATGACAGCTCAGACTCAGCTGATGCAAATGATGACTACGTTCATCCAGAATCAGAACAACAACAACAACAACAACAACAACAATAACAACAATAACAACAACAACAATCAGAACAACCCACCAGGTTTTGACATGCTTACCAGGTTCTTGATACTGAGGCCAGCAAAGTTCTCAGGAACTACTGATCCTATGGTGTCCAATGATTGGCTACGCTCTATGAACAAGGACTTGGTAACATTTGGCTGTACTGATGAAGAGAAAGTCAGATTTGCAGCTCACTTGTTGGAAGGACCAGCAGCCACTTGGTGGGATAACTTCCAGATCACCACTCCCATTGCGGATGTGACATGGGATATCTTTGAGGATGGTTTCTGTACTGCTCACATCTCATCCAGAGTGATGAGTTTGAAGAAGAAAGAGTTCCATAACTTGAAGCAGGGCCACCGCAGCGTGGCTGAATATATTGAGGAGTTCAACAATCTGGCGCGATACGCACCGGATGAAGTTGACACTGATGCTAAGAGGAAGGAAAAGTTCCTTAAAGGTTTGAATGATGAACTGAATCTGCAGTTAGCTGTGGCCTATGTTCCCACATACCAGTCTCTTTGTGACAAGGCTGCTATTTTGGAGAGCAAGATGAAACAAGTTGAAAGCAGGAAGAGAAAGCACTCTGACAAGCACAGCTCGGGATCGTCTCACAAGCGTTCCCATTATGATGACAGTGGGAGTTCTGGATCCCACAAGCATGGGAAATTCAACAAGCACCACAACCACAACCGTTATCATGACAACAAGCACAACCGTAGTCATGACAACGATAAGTACAAGAATCACAAGGGTGGATATAAGAACCACCACAGTGGAAGTGGAAGTGGTAGTGGAAGCCAGCCTGTCAAGAAGGATCTTAGTCAGGTTGAATGTTTCAAGTGCAAGAAGATGGGGCATTATGCAAATGAATGCCCAGAAAATAAAGTTGAAGGACCCAACAAGCCCAACCCTTTTCAAAAGGGACAAGTGAACCACATCAATGTGGAGGAAATCTATGAGGAACCTGATGCTGTTGCTGGTAAGTTCAAACTCAATTCTGTTCCACCATTTGGTCTCTTTGATACTGGTGCATCTCATTCATTCATATCAAGGGAATTTGTTGAAAGAAATGAACTACCGGTAGAAACTATTGGGTCTCCTATAAAAGTAAGTTCTCCTGGCGGAGAAATGATAGTGAATTCAGGATGTCATGATCTAGTCATAGAGTTTGGGAAGTATAAGTTTCCCGTTAACCTGATAATCCTAAACTCCCAAAGGATTGGATGTCATTTTGGGAATGGACTGGATGACTAAGCACAAGGGAGTGATAGATTGTTCCAATCATACTGTCAGGTTATTTTGGGAATGGACTGGATGACTAAGCACAAGGGAGTGATAGATTGTTGAAAGAACTCAAGAAGCAACTTGGAGAACAGTTGCAGAAAGGTTTTATCCAACCAAGTTCTTCATCTTGGGGAGCACCAGTTTTGTTTGTGGAAAAGAAAGATAGAAGTCAAAGGTTATGCATAGATTACCGTTCACTCAATGAGGTGACTATCAAGAACAAATACCCTTTGCCTAGAATCAATGACTTGTTTAATCAGCTAGAAGGAGCTTGTGTGTTCTCAAAGATTGATCTCTGGTCAGGTTATTTTCAGCTTAAGATAAGGGAACAAGACATACCTAAGACAGCTTTTACCACAAGGTATGGATTGTATGAGTATACCGTGATGCCATTTGGTTTGACCAATGCACCAGCATACTTCATGAATATGATGAACAAGGTGTTCATGGAATTTCTTGATAAGTTTGTTGTCGTTTTCATCAATGACATTTTGATCTACTCCAAGAGCAAAGAAGAGCATGAAGGACATTTGCGTTTGATACTTGAGAATCTTAGAGAGCATAAGCTGTATGCCAAATTCAGCAAGTGTGAGTTTTGGTTGAATGAAGTTGGTTTTCTTGGACAAGTTTTGTCAGGAGATGGTGTAGTAGTTGATCCTGCTAAAGTTTCAGCTATAACTGAATGGGAATATCCCAAGTCAGTGAAAGAGGTTCGTAGTTTCCTTGGCTTGGCAGGATACTACAGAAGATTTATTGAGAATTTCTCCAAGGTAGCCAAGCCTATGACAGAATTGCTAAAGAAAGACAAGAAATTTGCTTGGTCTGAAGGTTGTGAACTCAGTTTTCAAGAATTGAAGAAGAGACTAGTGACAGCACCAGTCTTATGTTTGCCAGATTTAGAGAAAGATTTCCAAGTGTTTTGTGATGCATCTCATCATGGATTAGGTGCAGTACTTATGCAAGAAGGGAAAGTTGTGGCTTATGCCTCGAGACAACTCAAAACTCATGAAGTAAACTACCCTACTCATGATTTAGAGTTATCCTCTGTTGTTCATGCACTCAAAACATGGAGACATTATCTTTTGGGAAAGCGATGTGAAGTGTTCACAGATCACAAGAGTTTGAAATATATCTTCACCCAGAAAGAAATTAACATGAGACAAAGAAAATGGCTAGAACTCATCAAGGACTATGACTTGAGTTTGCAATACCACCCCGGTAAAGAAAATGTTGTAGCGGATGCTCTAAGCCGTAAAGTTTTTGTGAATGGCCTTACTAAGGGAGAATTGGCAGATGATCTGTGTGCCCAATTTAGAGATCTCAGATTGGAGATTGTGCCTGAGGGACATCTCATGTCTTTGGATGTTCAACCCACCTTGTTGGAAAAGATCAAAGAAGATCAAAAGGCAGATAAGGAAATTGAAGATATTAAGGAAAATATTGGCAAGGGGAAAGCCAAAGTATTCCATGAAGACGAACAGGGTACTTTATGGCATGGAAAACGTATCTATGTTCCACAGGATCCGGAACTTCGGAAACTAATTTTACAAGAAGCACACAACTCACCATATTCCATTCATCCGGGTAACACCAAAATGTACATGGATATGAAGGAAAGATTTTGGTGGAATAATCTCAAGAAGGACATCGCCGAACATATTGCTTTGTGTGATGTATGTAGTAGAGTGAAAGCGGAACATCAGAAACCAGCGGGATTGTTACAACCACTACCTATTCCTGATTGGAAATGGGACAAGATTGGCATGGATTTCATCACCGGATTGTCGAGGACTAGGTCAGGATATGATTCCATTTGGGTAGTAGTGGATCGCCTAACTAAAGTGGCTCATTTTATACCCGTGAAGACAACTTACACAAGTGCTAAGTTATCCAAGATCTATATGAGCAGAATTGTATGTCTACATGGAGTACCCAAGAGTATTGTGTCTGATAGGGGAACCCAATTCAGTTCTCATTTTTGGAGGCAATTACATGAGTCATTGGGAACGAGGTTGTAATTCAGCACTGCATTTCATCCTCAAACTGATGGACAGACAAAAAGGACTAATAAGATTCTTGAAGATATGTTGAGAGCATGTGCTCAAGACTATGGAGCCAGTTGGGATGAAAGTCTACCTTACGCGGAATTTTCTTATAATAACAGCTATCAAGCCAGTATTGAGATGGCACCATTTGAGTTTCTCTATGGGAGAAAGTGTACCACCCCATTGCTGTGGAATGGTGTGGGAGAAAGAAGTTTGTTCGGACCAGAACTCATCAAAGAGGCTGAAGAGAAAGTCAAGTTGGTTAAGGACATATTGAAGATAGCACAGTCCCGACAAAAGAGCTACACAGATCCTAAGCATAGAGAAGTTACCTATGAAGTTGGTGATAGAGCTTATCTTAGAGTGTCACCACTTCGTGGAGTGAAGAGGTTTGGTGTCAAAGGTAAATTGGCCCCAAGATATGTTGGACCATTCAAGATTCTGAGTCACAAAGGAGAAGTAGCTTATGAGATTGAATTGCCAGAGTCTTTGTCAGTTGTTCATAATGTGTTCCATGTGAGTCAGCTTAAGAAATGCCATCCGGAAATGGAAGAGACTTCTTTGAAGGATACTATACCTTTGGAAGAGGTTCAATTGGAGAGTGACCTCACTTATGAGGAGAAACCTATCAAGATTCTTGAGACTGCAGAAAGAGTTACATGGACTAAGACTATCAAATTCTGCAAAGTTCAATGGAATCATCATTCCGAAGAAGAAGCAACATGGGAAAGAGAAGATGATCTTCGGAAAGACCACCCTCACCTATTTGCTAGCCAACCTGAATCTCGAGGGAGAGATTCACCTTAAGGGGGTTAGATTTGTAACATCCCTAAAATCATGTTTTCAAATATTTCATATCATGCATGCATACATATCATTTAGGGATCAAAACTCAAACTCATTTGAAAGAAAATAGTATTTGAGAGCTATGATTTTATGTGATCAAACATTAATCAGATGCTACTCTCCAATGGGAGATTATTTGTTCAAAACCAAACCTTGTTGCTCTCAGATTGTTTTGCTTGATTGCTAGTGCTTAAACCAAAAATTTACAAAACAAATATGGATTTGAAACCATTTTCAAAACTTGATCAAATCAAGTGCCATGTCACTGTTTATTTTATTTGATCAAAAGGACCAAGCTAGTACGGAGAAACCACATGATTTTATGCCTAGAATTATGAGTGTTACACTCTGCAAAAATTCAGAAAAAGGTTTGAATTCAAATGGTTTTGAAATCATTTGAAAATGTTTCCTGAAAATCAACCTAGAAAAAGAGATAGAAAACCTAACTGGGCTTGGCGCCAGCATTCTAGCCCAGTAAGCAAAACAGCCCACCCGGGTTTCCCCTTTCTTCTCTTTTTCTCACCGCGTCCGCGTGCACCCACTCGTTGACAACCAGACCCCACCATGCCCCGTCAGCGTCGTCCCCAATCAACGCGCGGCCGAGGCGCTCCGCCGTTACCTCGCCGCAGTCACTGCCTGCGTTATTGCCATTGATACAGCGCCTAATCGCCGCCCCCCTCCTGGCTATTTAACCCCCTCTGCACCGCGAGCATTTCCCCTCACCTAGCGCCACCACTCCACCACCAGGTTGCGCGTACTCGAACTCACTCCGCCGTTGCACAGACGCACTCCGGCGGGCGATTCCGGTAAGCTCCGACCGCCCCTCTGCGTCTGTTTCAAAGGAGCATGACCGCCACGTCCTCGTGCACCTTTTGATACCATTTGTTTGCCTTCTAGTGACCCAGGACGCTGTCCCCGTTCATTTCTGCAAACGACCGAGCCGCCACTCAACTCCGGCGATCGATTCCGGTAAATTCTGAGCGCCCCTTGACCCCTCTTGCATACGACTAGGTTCGCCTTGTCCTTGCGCATCTACTGATGCCTCTGGTTTGTACTGGGATGGCATAGAGCCTCGACAACATTGACGTCTGCAGCCACCCGGCGCCGTGCACGACTCCGACGAGCTCCAGCGACCACCTCCGCACGCCCCTTCGCCATCAAAGCCAAACTTGAGCATCAGCAGCACACGGCAAGCACAGTAAGCCCCTTCTCCCTCTCCCGCGCGACCTAGAACATCGGCAATGACTCTGACAGAGCCGCCGCCGCCAGTCGCCGCCGCTAGCGCCGCCAGTCTCTGGTCGCAAGCCCAGCAGCCGTTGGATCTAGATCTGAGGCTCAGGATTAGATCACTTACTCGAACCGTTATGCGCAGATCTGACTGTGCGCTGCCACATAAATCTAACGGCCCTCGTTAATCGATCCACACGAATTGGTATCAACCTATAGGAACACGCCGCGTGTGTGTGAGTTTGATTTAAAATCTGAATTTAGATCTAATAGATGTTTAAACTTGTTTAATTCATAACTTTTGATTCCCACGTCCAAATTTGACAAATTTTATATCAATGGAATCAGGAGAGAAAGCCCTTTCCATATATATAATGTGTTTAGTGTTTTCTTTCTGTTAAAATGATTATTTTTACAGAAACATGTGTAGGCCTATTTTGTATATATTAATTATTTGAGAAATGTTTTAATGTTCAAATAAAGGTTGTTTGGCAAGTTTTGAACTTGTTTATGAATCAGTACTGTGCACTTGTCTTGTTGAGTATAGAAAATCATCACATATCATATTGCATGCATCCATATATTTTTGCTTGTATTTATTTTGTATGTGATTTGGTGCTATCATTTTATGTATAGATTTTGGTGCAAATAGTGATTGTGATTGTGAGGATTGTAACTACTCTCCAAACTACCAAGGCAAGTGGTGCTTCATGATTTTATTCCTATGTTTTCAAATATGCATTAGAAATTTTTTGCTAGTCTTGCATGGATATTTTTGATCTATATGATATGCTTGGGAAAATCCTAGTAGTTGTAGAATTGCTAGAAATATTTCTAAGTCTTATCAAAGCCATGCTTAGCCTAGCTAGTAGCAACCAAGGGTGGTTATATTCATGCTATGAATAAATATTTCAAAGTCTTTGGACTATGTTTTTGCTTAATAAAACAACTAAGTGAATGAAACACCTGTTTTTGCTTAAGGGTGGAATGGAAGGATTGGTTTATGTTGAGTGGTTACACAAGGCCCATTTCTATGGTTTACCTTGTGTATCTCACTTGTGGAAAGCCACCCAGGAACAAAGGGATTTGAGAGACCAAATGTTAAGAAGCTTCTAGTGCAGCCACTTGGCAATATGGGCTCTGCCTGGATCACATAGGTTGCAATAACTTAGCCATTTGGACAGTTGGTGGTAGTGAGATGATAGGTTGGAACGCGTCCATTTGGTCTAAGGGAAGGCTTCTGAAAGATCCTGTCTTGGTGAAAATCAAGTCTTGTGGGGAAAGTGCACAACCTCTACAAATGGAAGAATCTAAGTACTTAGCCATGTCCCTGGTATTGGACAACTTGAGCATCAAGACATGGAAGCTATCAAGAATCTCCTCATCCCAATTTCTAAGTAAAACCTTTTGGTTGAACAAGGCTGAAGGACCCCAATGTCTATTGGTGGTTCCTTGGGAAAGTTTTTGACAAAGAAAAACTTAGTGTTTTCAACTGATAGGCAAAACCTATTTTGATCAAAGCAAGCCTAAGCTACACTTAGCCAAAATGCATATAGTATTTAGTCCACCAATATTCTACTAAGGTATCACTTGCCAATACTATTCCAATGTATTGACCCACTTGGCTGTAACTTGTGATGTTGCAGGTTATTCTGATGATGATTAGGAGTCATGCGTCTACACTCAACATGCTTGCCTGTGGCACATGAAGATGAAGACTTATTTTTATCTATTACATATTTAAACTATTGTACTAGGCATGTGGCCATGGAGTTGTAAAGACTATGTTTGTCTCTGGAATGACTTGTAATAATGACCTTTGTTTCTGTGTACTTCATCTTAAACTATGGATGCTAGCATTGATCCAGGGACTAGCATTGCAATCACAGGGATCCTTTCCTTTACAAAGGAGGGATCTTACAAACTACTAGGATTTACCAAGCATAGCATATAGATCAAAATACTCATGCAAGACTAGCAAAACATTTCTAATGCATAGTTAAAAAACATAGGTATAGAGTCATTAAGAACCACTTGCCTTGGTAGTTTGGAGAGTAGCAACAATCCTCACAATCACAATCACTATTTGCACCAAAATCTACACATAAAATAATAGAACCAAAATCACATACAAAATATATACAAGCAAAAATATATGGATGCATGCAAAATGCCATGTGATGATTTTCTACACTCAACAAGACAAGTGCTTAGTACTGAATTTTAAACAAGTTCAAAACTTGCCAAACAAACTTTATTTGAGCAATAAAACATTTTTCAAATAATTTCTATACCCAAATTATGCCTACAAATGATTCTGTGAAAACAATAAGTTTAACAGAATCAAAACATTAAAAACATTGCATAAATGGAAAGGATTTTCTCTCCTGATTCTATTGATATAAAATTTGTCAAAATTGGACTTGGGAATCAAAAGTTATGAATTATTCAAGTTTAAACATCTAATAGATCTAAATTCTGGTTTTTATTAAACAGACAGGCCACGTGGCTGCTTCCTATTGGGTGATAACGGTTCGTGCAGATCGACAGAGGACAGCCGTTGGATCTAATGCGCATCGCATGGCACAGAACAAAACTTACCTCTTTGTTTAAGAATCTATCGTGACGCTCAGATCTAAATCTAACGGCCCAAACTAATTGACTCAAAACGAGCGGCGCTAGCGGCGGCGGCTGGCGGCGGCGTGGTCAGTCCGCGGTGGAGCCGGCCATTCAAGAAGCAAAAATGGTAGAGGAAAGGCTCACCGACATCGTCGCGATGTGATGATGCTCAACGATGCCTCAGTTGACGAAGGGGCGCTCAGGGTCGTCGTGGATTGCTCGTCGGAGAAGTTCCTGGCGACGGTGTGATCGGGCGGACGATGTTGGCGACGCTGTAGGGCTCGGAAAGGCAAGATAAATAGTCCATTAGATGCGTACGATGGTCCTAATTATGAATGTGTCCACGAGGAGGAGAGGGGCGGGCGGTATTTACCACAGATGGTTGTCGGAGAAGAGGCAGACGGCTACGGCGAGTAGGCGAGGTCGGAGTCGAACTTCTGGAGCATGCGCGAGCAAGCGGAGGGTGTCAGTAGGTGCGTACGGGGATGTAGAATAAGCTAGTCTGAACCATAGGCCGAGGGGAATGCGGGGCTTACCGGAATTCGACGACGAGCTCGTCGGAGCAGAGGGGTGTCCCGATAAGATTCCGAGCAGCCTGGTGGCTCTGGTGGGGTGAGGTTTGGGGGAAAAGGAGAAGGGAAGCATGGTGCTTAAGTAGGCATGGACAGGGGCGGGATTTACTCGAGCATTCAACGGGAATTGAATCCGCGAAATCAAACAGGAAACGGCCAGAGGAATTAGGGGAAAGGAACTGGTCACTGGGTGGAGACGATGACTGACGCACGGGCCATTGTTGTCAGCGAGAGAAAAAGACAGGAGGTGGGGGCCAGACGTCAGTGAGGGGTCGGGTCGAACAACTGGCGCGAACGCTTTCCTCGCGGGAGAGACTGTTGGGCTAAATGGGCTATCTGCTGGGTTGGGGTAGATTAGACTGTTTGCTTTATTGTTTTCTACCTTTCACTTTTTTCCTTCTCTGATTTGAATTTCTGGTTTGAATTTGAAAGATCATATCAAATCTGTTTTAAATGAAATTTCCCCACACTAAAGTTTGCTGATTCTTGCCTCCTGGGATGTGTAACACAACTGTTCACATTTAAAATCAACTTGAGTTTTGAAAAAGAATTTAAAACAAGCTTTAGTTAATTATTTATAAATAGTAAAGGATTGGTTTATAAATCATAATTTGTTTTGAAACCTTGACCAAACTTTAGAAACAACACTTAAGTTTGAACCCAAAACATTACTGATTAAAATAAGTACCTTTCTCATTAGAGGGTAACAATAAGGCCATAGCATACTTACATAAAATAATGAGCATCAGATGCTCCTGTTTATGAAATGGTTTTGAAAAGGAACCCTAAATGATCATGGATGCATGGATGATATGCATGAGTTTTGAAATATGATTTTAGGGATGTTACAATCATGATCACTCTTGATGAATCCAAACAATTTAACTACCTCATCAAAGAGAATATTCCAACTCCGAGATGCTTGCTTCAACCCATAAGTGGACTTCTGAAGTTTGCACACTTTGTCAGCATTAGCCGGATCGCCAAAACCCTCGGGATTTATCATATACATGTCCTCGGTTAAATTTCCATTATGGAAAGCCGTTTTGACATCCATCTGCCATATCTCATAGTCGAAATAGCTAACATGATCCAAACTGATTTAAGCATCGCTACGGGCGAGAAAGTCTCGTCGTAATCAACTCCTTTAACTTTTCGGAACCCCTTCGCGACAAGACGTGTGATACGTTGGAAACGTATCTATAATTTTTGATGCTCCATGCTTGTTTAGTATCTACTTTGCTTTACTTGTCCACACTTTGAGGTTCTTTTTACATGTTTTCTGGTACTAACCTATTAACAAGTTGCAACAGTGTGAGATGCCTATTTTCTGTTGTTTTTGGTTTCAGAAAAGTTAGTAAAGAAATATTCTCGGAACTGGACGGGACGAACGCCAAAGTCAATAACTTTCTGTGGGGAACAAGAAGTCCAGAGGAGAGATGGAGAAGCGGGCCAGGGAGGCCAACCCCCCCCCCCCCCGCCCCAGGTGTGGGGTCAGGTGTGTAACATCCCAATTTCAGCAACCCTGATTAAATATCCAAAAGGCAAAAATCAAGGGGAACAAAAAAAATTCCTGCAATGTTTGCTTACTTGTTTTCTTGTGCTCAAGCAACTGTTGGTATATTAGTTGTGTACTCCTCATCTCAACCCTAGTTTACAAAAACTATTTTTACAAAAGAGATGTCTTGGCTCCTCCTTTATATTCTCAAATGTTTTGGTATTTCAAAACCTAAGCCAAGATGTCTTTGGCACAACCAAATACTGTACTAGCTTCTATTGCCAAAACTATGGAGACATATATATACTCTCCTTATGTTTTCAAGACAAAACCTTCAACTACCCTTATCACTAGGTTTTCCAACAACCTTTATTAAAACCTTTTATTCCAATCTTGGTAGTAATATAAAGATGATCCTCATCTTACTCCAAAGCAAGACCCCTTCCCAAAATATCTATCCTTACCCCAAGCTGGGCTTGATGGTAACCTTAGTTGTAGTGGATAAGCTTGATAAGATGAATTGCTTTGATCTGCTGTCTGATGAATTGCCTTGATCTGCTGTTTGCCTTGTTTGCTTAGGAACTAGAGTGAGCTAATCTAGTAGCTCATTACTTCGGACCCAATATATGCTTGTGATCATCAATCCCATATCAAGCACCCAAGTCTGGATCTATCCTAAGCCACTAAGGTGATCATCCCATCTCCTAATCAGATCAATCAAGGATAATCCCTTTTTGATAGTTTCCATCTCAGTGGAGACTCAACCTAAGAATGGATCCTACCTGCTTATTTAACACTTCAACACCATCCCCTTGATCGTGAGTTTTGAACTTAGCATCCTCTCAAAATCATGTACACTTGCACCCTACTCTAAAACCCTAAAACCTGCCAAAATGGCTAAGTCTGGAATACCTATCTAGATTCAATCTTTTGAGATCTACCTTTTCCAACCTAGGTGTATTATTGAGTAGGTATATGAACCACCTTGTAGTAAATCTTTAGTACTACCAAATCCCACTCTTTCCCTTGGGTAAACTATTCTTAAGCCAACTCATCCATGATGGTTTCGTTGACATCATAGTAATCTTTTCCGCAAAACTAGTCAACATGCCTACTTTGGCAGTAGCTCACATCTATATGACACCTCCCATTGACCAAATCCTTGTTTGGTTATGACCTACTAATCATAGCCTATCAACTACCACTTCCCTTATTTCCATTGGAGCCCTGTGCTTCCTGAACCCACCTGGTTTAGGAGGCTACCTGGTGTATTTGTTATGGCAGCCTTATTTTCAACAAAGTTTGCCATACCATCATGATCACCTCAAATGAAACCCAGCCCAAATCTTGCTTCCATGATCATATATATGACATGGTCTAACCATCCATATACCCCTTGTACCAAGGTGAGCTCTGAGCTCACTAATCCAACCCTGTTTAGGTGACATCAGAATAACCAAATCCTAGATCCTCCAAGAATCTAGTTTCCCTTCTTTTCACCACTTTTCTTCAAAACCAAGGTTGAACTTGATGCATACATAAAGTTCACATCATCTACCTTGGATATAAGCATCCCCAAATAATTCCCACAACTATTTGGATTATTAAACTATTTAATTTCCTCTACTTACCAAATTCTCAAAATCCTTGTCTTTAATAACAAGTTTGCTTTTCTCCAAATCACCTTGCCAACTCAAGGAACATTTGAGGCCTATATATCATATCCCATCTTCCCAACTCAAAAATAAATATTTTTGAGTGTCTTAATTATTTCTTTTTTCCCTTTTTCTTAAATGGCAGAAACAAGAAATAATTTCCCAAAAATACTTTTCCACCTCAATAAATCCCAATAAAATCCTCCAATGTGTGCTATGGTATTTAGGACCATATCACATCAAAAACCAAGCTTTCCCAGTGTAAAATTTTCATCTTTGCTTCCATAATCTACTTTAGCACTTTCTGAAGAAGTGCATTTAAATGGGACTATAATCATCAGAAAAATCCCATTTAAATCATGGAGAGATTACTTGACCCCATATCCCTACCAGTACCATTTCCACAATTTGTCCAATGCAATTTATTCAAGTTCCTTCACAAGCATCCATTTGACCAACATTTTACAAAACCATCAAGATTGAGTTAAATCAAAGTCAAACCTCATCAAAGCTTGCCAAGTAAGTCTCCTAAGCAGCATCACTCCCTTCTGGTCGAAGAACGCTGTAGCCTGCCCCACCTCTTTGTCCCACATGGTTGTTTGAAGGGGGAGACAAAGACAAGGTCATGTCATACATTTTCTTTTCTCATTACAGTAGCCCCTCTCACCTCTCTGTCCCCTACCACGACCAGAGACCTCTCTACATCACCCCTACTGCCCCATGGATGGCCACCACCCCTTCCTTGCTTCCCCCATGAGCGTGGGATGCCATAGACCATACCACCTCGGTTTATAAGCCCCCACCCACTCTAGCACCTCTCTCTGGCCTCATTTCTCCCCCAAACTCCCACCTACCCTCCCCGGAGCTCTCTTCTCCGCTCCCCTGCTCTGTACTGCCCAGGAAGAGGAGGATAAGGCACTTCGGCCCTCTAAAGAAAATCGATCCCCGAGCTCCACCCCTTCTCCCTTACCCTCTTCATGTCACCCCATGGAGACCCCCTTGCTCCTCTGTGTCTAACCCTACCCCTCTTCTCGTGCAGGTCCGTCTCTGGAGGCGACCCCGGCGAGTCAAAGACGAGCTCCTCTCGAGCAGTCACGCGAAACTCCTCCCGAGGTAGCCCCTACCCCTTTCCGCCCCTCTCCGGGCTTGTCGTCGACTATCGCCTCTCCCCGGCCATCCCTCCATCGCCGGAGAGGACCCCTGGCATGCCACCGTGTCGCCCCGAGCCGGCTAGGGTTTCTTCTCCCCTCCTTCTGTCTCGCGGGGAAGAAGCACCACGGCCGTCGGATCTTCCCAGATCGAACGGTCGTGGTTCACCCTTACCCCGCGTGGGCGGCCAGGCTGGGCTGCCATGGCTCCCCCACGGCCCACTGTGGTAAAGGAACCATCCCATTTCCCCTAGCTCCTCTCTTTTTCTTTAAAACAAATTTCAGATCTGTTTTTTGGCAGTGTGGTTTAATTCAAATTAAAAATGTAAAACTCTTCAAAATATTCAGATCTAATTTTTAACACAGGTATACACCTTTTCTCTAACATGAAGAGGCTTTGGCTAACCCAAAAGTTGTTCAGAATAAATATCATAAATCCTATACTTGGATATGTCCAAATCATTAAATAAATTCTCCAGAAATATTTACAACTCCAAATAACACGAGACCACTTTGTACTGAAAGGTATCACCCCTTCCTTTCATTCCCCACTGTCCCCGCCCTAACTTGCCTCCTAGTTTTTAGTTAGCAAAAATATCAAAAACAGAGACTTTCTGCCTTTAGGAAATTCTCTAGGTCAAATAAAAAGAGTTTCTGACCTAATTCCAACTCCTAGGTGATCCACTTAACCATATCTTTCATTATAGAGTAGCTCATATTTTTAGGAGCATCTGTTGAATTTTAGTGAATTAAACCCTTCTATGCATGGTTTATTAACCAATAAAAACATTACAGTAACTCTGGAAATCCGAACAGGTTGATTCCAATTTCTACAGAAAGGTATTATCAGTACCTAACATGTGTCCTTGGAATCACATCAAATCTTCTGTAGATTAAACATGATGAAAAAGACAAATCCCATCCAGTATTGCCTTTGGGAATTTCTCAAGGGCATTATGCTAATTATGTTGAGGTGAGTCCAACTCCTATTGATTCTCTCCACTAAATACTACCTAATCATCCAAGGAAATAATTTTTGGAACTATAGAGAAGTTCTGGTGAATTATTTCCTAAAACTAGAGTTTTAATCACTATCACCTACATTGTTAATCAAGGGAAATTGATAAAATAGTGAAACCACTTTTGTTGGCTTCATTTTATCAATACCTATCTAATGGTATCATTATCATTACAATGGTATCCTACAGATCAAGCCCTTGGTCAAAAACCCTCTCTTAGGTAGTTCCTAGACTACCAATCCTAAAGGATCACCTTTCCCTATGCCCCAAATCTTCTCCCAATCCAAATCAAATCATCCTCCAGCACCCTACTGATGTATATCTTGTGTTGTATGGTTGCTTTCTATATGGTTTGATGCTTGTATGCCTTGTATTGATCGTGAGTTGTTTATTTGCATGTATGCTCGATAACGGCGATAGTTGCGATTGTGTGACGCCAAGAAGAAGGAAGGATCAGGTTATTATTATTATTATTGGTATTCTGGTATTCTAAAGAAGTCAAGGGACATCTTGCTGGTCACAGGAAAGCCACCTTCTTGCTCATAAGCCTTGTCCTATTATTTTATCTATGCATGCTTTATCTACCCGTTTATGCAAAATGCATTGTTTTACTATATTATGTTATGTGGGAAATGTTTAGCTCCTCCATACTATTACCCCTTAGTACCCTTAGGTACAACCCATATTGATGATACCTACCTGCCCCTTAGTATGGTAGACGGTGTTTAACACCATAACCCCTTGGAGACCCCGTTTTAGCCTAATCAAAAGTGTAGGATGGGAAGTCCCCGGAAAAAGACTTACAAAAATGTTTTTATGAGAAAACCTTGGTGAGGCTTGGCCCACCAAGTGGATTTGGAAAATGAGAAAGGTTTTGGTTTTACAAAATGATCCGGTAACGGATGGAGAAAAAATGTTTACGAAAACACGCTGGGTTGTATAGTTTACTATGCTAGAACAATTAACCCGTGCAACCACATTACTCTGGAATGGGACGGGGCTGGGCTAGAAGTGTGTCTGATCCGGTATAGGGGCCGGGCAAAAAATCCCCGGAGGGTGGGCCTTCTCTGTTCAACGGTCCATGAGTATCATCGACCGGGAGAAGGAATCAAGGGTCTACGGGCCTCCGCGCGATACTATGAGCCCCTCATTGAAAGCGCACACCCATCGAGGTACAAAACGCGCTTTGGTTGGCTGGTTACTATATAGGGCGTCCCGGTGTTGAGGGGGTTAACCTCATAGGGTAGGAACTTGTATTGGAGAAGGCATTTGGAAGGTCCTGACCAGTTATTCAACCCACGATCAGTGTAGATTAGGGACGAGTAATCGGATTGTGCGGGTACAATGTACAACCTTTATAGAGTGTAAATCTATTGGAATAGCCGAGTCCTCGGTCATGGACGGTTGTGCTGGCGGCTGTACGGCGGTTGATGGTTTTGTTTTCAAAAAGGACTTCGGAAAAGCAATGGCTCGAAAATGTTTTGACCATGGGATGGTCGGGAAGAGGAGGAAGGAGTTTGGTCATGAGATGACCGGAGGGAAAAACAAATGGGTGACCCAATCCTAGTGATTTCTCAAAACTTTTCAAAAAGGTTTCCAAAATGTTTTACAAAAGTTTTTAACAAAGATATAGAGACATGCTATATCTACAAGAGAAACTAATTTACAAAAGAACCTCTTATGGAGCCATCCTACCACAGCCATATTGCATATCCTTTACTTATTGTTATCTTAAGGTGGTTTGCGAGTACATTCAAAGTACTCACCGGCATTGTCCCTGGCTATTTACTTGGCCAGACTTTTCAGAAGCAAGGGGAACAAATGGAGGTCGTTGATGTCTATGCGAGCTAGGCCGTCTTCCCAGTCAGTCGCCTGTAGGTTAACGCATGAACTGGGATCTACACTTGAAGACTTCCGCTATTGGAGATGTAATTGCCATAATGGCCACTTTGTAAGTTTTGTACTCATTACTGTATGGATGATGTAATGATACTAGTCGGTTATGCTCACGGCCCACTGATCATGGGAACATGAATTGCATGCATAACGGGTATTCTCGGACTGTAAATCCGGGGAGCCACAAGGTGGACCCGCGCCTAGGTAGGGTTTGCCTACCCTGGTCGCCTCTCGGACTCCCCCCTTCGCCTATAAGAAGCCCCCGATATAGAAACTCTCGGTACCTGATCAGAAATCCACGAAACCATCTGTAGTCACCGCCACCATCGTCCCTAAATCGGGGGGATCTAAAGCTCTTATCGGCACCCTGCGGGAGGGGAGATCATCCCGGAGGCCTTCTCTCCGGTATGATTTGTGAGTAGTTCCACCTTGGACTATGGGTCCATGTAGTAGCTAGATGGTTGTATCTCCTCCTTTGTGCTTTCATGTATAGATCTTGTGAGCTCCGTTCATGATCAAGATCTAATCTATTTGTAATCATGCATGTTGTGTTTGCGGGGATCCGATGGATATTGAGATTATTATGTTGGTTTGATTAATGGTTCTATCTTTATGATTCTTTCATGTCTGTGTTGTTTGTGATCTTGCATGCTCTATGTTGCTAGTGGTTATCTTGTCCAAGTAGTTGCTAGTGGCTCCAAGAGGGAGTATTTATGCTCGATAGTGGGTTCATGCCTCTAGTTTCCAAGGGAAGTGACAGAAATCTCTTCGGTTGTAGATGTGTTGTTGCTACTAGGGAGAAAACAACGGTCCCTTGTTCATGGAACATGTGGATTGTTTACCTTACACACTTTTCTTAAAGCAGTTGTCTGTTGCTTGCAACTTAATACTGGAGGGGGTTCGGATGATAACCTGAAGGTGGGCTTCTAGTCATAGATGCAGTTGGATTACAGTCTATGTATATTGTTGTATTGCCCAATCAACTTCATAGGATCTTTCTAGCTAGTAATTGCATTGTTATACCTTGCTCAGTTCCTGTCAATTGTCCCGCTGTAATTTGTTTACCCTTCATGCCATGTTGTTTATCTAAGGAGAGCACCTCTAGTGAACTATGGACCCCCAGTCCAATCTTTACCATTGATATATCTTCCACTGCTACTGTGAACCATTACCTTCCACACCATATGTTTAACCCTTTGTTACAACCAACCGGTGAGCTTGACAACCTCACTGATTCGTTGGGGCAAAGTCTTGAGTTTGTGTTGTGCAGGTCTCCACATTGCTTCCAACACCTGTGTGACGTTTCCTTCCTCCTTCTGGTTCGATAACCTTGGTTTATACTGAGGGAAATGTTGCTGTTGTGCTCTTCATACCTTGCTCTTGGGGTTTCCAACGAAGCACTCTTCCTCCCTGTTGAGTGTAGCATCAAGTAATTTCTGGCACCGTTGCCGGGGAGGCTAAGGACGTCTTCACTAGGGGAGTCCTTCACTTCCTTTCTCTTTACTTTGTTTTAGTTCACTTTGTTTCTTTTGCTTGGTTTTGTTTGCCTCTTTTCAAAAAACCCAAAAAAATTAGTCTAGCTTGGTTTGCTTGCCTTATTCAAAAACACAAAAAAATTAGTTCCAACTCTAGTTGGTGGTCTATTGTTGCCTTATTTGGTCATGCTTTCTATCAATGGATGGTTTCTTAGAAACCAGTTCTTATTGGCAAGGTGGGTTCACGGAAGAACAAAAGTATTATTATAAGGAACACCGTTTGTCACAAAAATGGAAACACTTATGGGAATAAATTGATAATTTGAATACTATTGCTAGAGACTTGTGCTCTACTTATAATGTTACTTATTGCTTTGATAAATCTTGTTGCTTCAGGAGGTATAAACACCTACCCTTTTCAATGTGCGTATAATGATAATGTTACCATATGTTCTTATGTTAAAGGAAATTATGACTTTTATGATGTGAAACAAATTGAAGAGTTTATTGCCTTCAAGGGTGCATTTGAACTTGCCAGCTTTCTTGAAAATACTGATGATGCACCTACAAGGAAGCAAATGTCTATATTCTTGAATATTTTAATAGGTGCTTTCCACAACTGGAAGAGACTAATGCCTTCTAGGAGCCTATGGAAGAAGAAATTGTTGAAACTGCAAGCTCATTAGATGAAAAAGAGGAGGAGAGTGATGAACAAAACAAAGAAGAATGGATCTACCCATGTCTACCTTCTAATGAGAGTAACTCTTTAGCCCTTATATTATTTGATTGTCCCCCATGCTTACCAAAGGAGGATGAATGTTATGTTCCTGTGAATCCTTTTGAAATATCTACTTTGGATAAAACCTGTGGAGGTTTTAATCCCACTGTTTTTGAGCTTGATAGAAATTATGTATTTGTAGATCACGAAAAGCATGCTTTATGTGATAGCTATATTTTTAGTTTATTCATCATGCTACAGAAAATTATTATGAGAGAGGAAAGTGTGGTTGTAGAATTTTTCATGGTACTGAAACACCTCTCTATGTGCTGAAAATTTTGAAGTTACTCTTGTTTCATCTTGCTATGCCTCTCACTTTGTTCTTTGTGAATTTATTTGCATACAAGATTCATATGCATAGGAAGTGGGTTAGACTTAAATGTGTTTTGAATTTTCTTTTTGATGCTCTCTTTGACTTCAATTCATAATTCTTATGTGAGCATCTTCTCAAGCTATCAAGCCTAACTTAAAGGCGTTAAAGAAAAGTACTTGTTGGAGATAACCCAAGAGTTTCCTTGAGTCTTGGAAGTTATTACTAATGTAATGACTTCACATTATCCTTTTTGTTTGCTTTTTGTGCCAAGAATAACCTCTAATGAGAGGGAACTAAGATTTGGGGACTTGCTGTCCCGAAACAGATTTATTTCCTCCACCAAAAAAACATTCGTGAGGAGGCTTTGTAACTCGGATTGAGATCAAAATTTACGAATAAATCCCCCAGTATGTTGGATAACTTTCGTTAGTTCATCAATTTTTTATTTGAGCAACATAAGATGTTCAAAAAAAATCGTTTCTACCTACTGGTCTGTTTTGACAGATTTCTGCCATTATTTGCATTTGCTTCTTATTAATTCCTTTTTGAGCTCTCTTCAGGTAAATTGAGTTTCTTTGAAGGAGTTACTTCAGTAGCTTGTGTTTTTAGTGAAAAGCCTTGCTGTTCCAAAGCTTTGCCAGTGGTCTAATATCTTTTGAATAAGATAATGTTGCTAATGAAGATTGTGTGAAGTTTTGTATGAAGGAAAAATTTCAGGTGTAGAGAGAGAATGATGCAATGAGATGAAGAATGGAAAAACGCTCAAGATTGGGGATGCCACCATGGTGTCACCCCAAGAAATATCCAAGAGGTACAAGCGTCAAAGCTTGGGGATGCCCAAGGCATCCCCTTCTTCATCGGTAAAAAGCTCAGGTCTGTCTAGACACTTCACTTTTATTGTTTCATGCACAGTTGTGTTGTTCTTGGAGTGTATTAGTTTTCGTTTGATTTTCTTAGTTTGTTTAGTTTTCTTTAGTAGTTTGGACCCCCGCGCTTGCTGTGTTGTTTTGCAAATAAGTTTGCTTGGTGTTTGGAAAGGAGTAGTAAGTTCTTGCTTGAAGTACAAGAGGAGCTTGCATTGACTGTGACTAAGACTTTAGCATGACATGCTAGGTTTTGTTTTAGCATTATGCTTAGTTATTATTGTTGTAGCATGTCTTGTTCCAAACAATTGGGATTGCTTAGTGTGCCTTGAAGAAATTATGCGTTAATTTAGCATGCAAAAGCATAGTATTATGGTATTCTCCTTTGATGTTTTGATTGGGTTGACTTGGCACATGCTTACACCATGTTATGACTATGACAAGTCACCATTAGCCTCTATGATCATTTAGTCCTTGACTTGTAGTACCACTCTTTTCTTTGATTAGTTTGCTTTTTTGCATTGCATAATTATGGCCATTAATGATCTCTTAGTTGGTTGCTACCAGTCTTTTGCTAGCCTCCACTTGTATGAGTAAGTTCTACTCAAGCTTCCAACTCCCAAGAAACAAAGTTATTCCAAAGTGTCCACTATAAACTTCTATGCATGGTGTGTTACACCATTCCAAAGTATATTCTTGTTTTCATCTATCTTCTAATTAAAAACTATTTTGTTATGTGAAAACTTAGTGATTAAAGCCCTCACGAACTTGATGGCACATTTTATTCTTTGCCCCTAATAAACTTGAACCATTGAGTAAACTTTGTTGTATATGCTTACACTTATAAGTTGGGATTAGCAGAACTGTGCTGTCACGGGGAACGTTTTTAACATTGCACTTGTACTTTTTTATACTTTGTTGATATCATGCTCTTTTGTCTATGAATGTTATAGGTGTGAAATGAAGTGGGAACTTGTAAGTCCATGGAGTTTGTATTCTGTGTTAGAGATGTAACATCCCAATTTTAGCAACCCTAATTTAAGTCAGAAAGGCAAAAATCAGGGGTAACAAAAACTTTTTCTTGCATTGAGTGCTTACTTGTTTGCTTGTGGATTAGTTGGGTACTCCTCATCTCAACACTAGCTTACAAAAACTATTTTATAAAAGAGATGTCTTGGCTCATCTTTCATATTCTCAAATGTTCTGGCATTTTAAAAACCTGAGCCAAGATGACTTTGACGCAACCAAATACTTTCCTAGTTTCTATTGACAAAACTATGGATACATATATATATCTCCTTGTGTTTTCAAGACAGAACCTTCAACTACTCTTATCCCTAGGTTTTCCAAAACCCATTATTAAAACTTTTCATCTTAATCTTGGTAGAGATACCAAGATGGTACTTATCTTAATTCAAGCAAAACCCCTTTCAACCTACCCATACATACCTCAAGCTAGGCTTGATGGTAACCCTAGTACTAGTTGGATGAGTAATATGATGAATTGCCTTGATCTGCTGGTTGATGAATTTCCTTGATCTCCTGTCTGATGAATTGCCTTGATCTGTTGATTGCCTTGTTTGCTTAGGAACTAGAGTGAGCTAGTCTAGTAGCTCATCCCTTTGGACCCAATCCTTGTTTGTGATCATCAATCTCAAGCAAGCACCCAAGTCTGGATCTATCCTAAGCCACTCAAGTGCCCCCTCTCATCTCCTACTCACATCAATCCCAGGATAATCCCTCTGGATGGTTTCCAACTCAGTGGAGACCCAATCTGAGCATGAATCCTATCTACCTAGTTATTACATCAACATCGTCTCCTTTACCATGAGTTTGGAACCTAGCATCCTCTCAAAATCTTCTACACTTGCACCCTAGCCAAAATCTCCAAAACTACCAAAATGCCTGAGTCTGGATTTCTTATCTAGATTCAATCTTTGGAGCTCTATCTTTTCCAACCTATGTGCATTATTGAAAATGTACTTGAACCATCTTGTATTACATCTTTAGTAACACCAAGTACCACTCTTTCCTAGGGCTAATACATTTTGTTTCCCACTCATCCATGATGGTTTTTAGTCAATATAATAATATTTTCTGCAAATCTTATCATCTTGCCTACTTTGCCAGAAGCTCACATCTATATTCTATCTCCCATTGAGCAAATCCTTTCTTAGTTATGCTCTACTGGTCATGGACTATCAACTCCCACTTCACTTGTTTCAATTGGAGCCTTGTGCTTCCTAAACCCCCATGGTTTAGAAGGCTAATTGATGTGTCTTGTGGCAGCATTATTTTCAACGAAGTTTGCCATCACTCCAAAACCACCTCAAACACAAGCAAGCCCAACTCTTGCTTCCATGATCATCCATATGACTTGGTTTATCCATCCATATACCCCTTTTACCTAGGTGAGCTATGAGCTCCCTAATCTAGCCTTGCTTAGGTAGCATCAAAATAACAAAACCCTAGGTCCTCCAAGAATCTAGTTTCCATCCTTTCCACCACTTCTCTTAAAAACCAAGGTTGAAATTGAGGCCTACATCAAGTGTACATCATCTACCTTGAATATAAGCATCCCCAAATAATTCCCACGATTATTTGGCTTACTAAACTATTTTATTTCCTTCACTTGCCACATTCTCAAAATCCTTGTCTTTAAAGGCAAGTTTGTTTTATCCAAATCACCTTGCCAACTCAAGGAACATTTGATGCCTATATGTCATACCCCATCTTCCCAACTCAAAAATAAATATTTTGGTGATTCTTTATTATTTCTTTTTTCCCTTTTTCTTAAATGGCAGAACCAAGAAATAATTATCCAAAAATACTTTTCCACCACAATAATTCCCAATAAAATTATCCAATGTGTGTTATGGTATTTGCGACCATATCACACCAAAAACCAAGCTTATACAATGTAAAAATATCATCTTATCTTCCATAATCTATTTCTGCACTTTTTGAAGAAGTGCATTCAAATGGGATTATAATCATCAGAAAAATCCCATTTAAATCATGAAGAGATTATTTTACCTACCCCACCTACCAGTACCATTTCCACACCTTGTACGATGCAAAATTTTCAACTTTCTTCACAAGCCTCCACTTAACCAATTTTGTTAGAACAATGCAAACTTGAATCAAACAAAAACCAAACCAGCACCAAATCTTGTCAAGTACTCCTCCATAGCCTCAACACTCCCTCCTGGTCGACCACCTACTGTAGCATCTTGAACACTTGTCCTCTTGAGTTTATTTAAGAGGGAGACCAAGGTCATGTCCCATCCAACCTTTAAAACTTGTGTAGCTGCAGCACCCCACCCCCTCTCTGTCCCCTAGCATGACCCGGGCCCCGTATCTCACCTCTCCATCGCCCTATTGCCCAATGGATGATCCCTAGCCTCTCCCCAAGTCTCTCCATGAGCTTATTCCACCATGCACCACTCCACCTCCAAATAAATAGGCCAGAGGCCTTATCCCTTGCCCTGCTCCCTCATTTCTCCCCTAACCCACCAGAGAGCCTCCCCAGAGCTCCTCCTCTCCCTCCTTCACCCTCCCAGCTAACCAACCGAAGAAGAACTGGAGCTCTCGTCCATTGACTAACTCGAGCTCAAGGTCGCCATTTCCCTACCCTCCTCCCTGTGCATGTAATATTTTCAAGATCTACACCTTCTGATCTCCTCCCCCATGCTCCTCCATCTGTTGCAGGAGCCCCGGAAGTGGCCACGGCCGTGCATGCCCGAGGGCAACCACCACCAGCTCAGCTCTCACTCCAGAGATCCTCCACCGGTAAGCAAACCTCTCCCGACCTTCCTAGGATCCCGGAACCCCCTCTGACCCCTCCCCTCTTGAATACAAAAGCCTAGGAGCGCTCCCCATTGAGCTCTGAATCCTCTCCCTCACGAGGACGCGTGACCTCCCAGATCTGCGCCAAACCATGACGTGTTGCCCCTCTCCCGACTCCTCGCTGCACGCCGCTTCTCCCCAGGACCCCCTCGACGCTTCCCTAGTGCCCCAGGTGAGATCCCATGGCGGTTCTGTCCGCCCTAGGGTTTCCGCCCTACCTCCGGTGTCTGGGGTGGACGACGAACCGATGCCGTCGATGGCCACTAGATCCAACGGCCAGCGGCGCGCGGTACCCCTTCGATCTGCCACCCCCACTGACGGGTGGGCCCCGTTTGGCGGGTTCGAAGGAGGCACCACAGCGTCTTTGCCTAGCTAGTTGGCCGAGCTGCCGCATCCCATCCTGTTTGGGAAAAACCAGCCCACAACCATCTGCCTTTTTAACCTTTTTCTGAGATCTGAAAACTAGGCCCTAGTTTTATTTCAAAATAAAAACACAAAGCCACTGAAAATATTCATATACAAATTTTCTTAGGTACCCTGAGGTCTTTACAAGCATGCAGACTAGTTACTGGAGCAAATTGAGGTTTAAATTAAATATGATAAATCCCCTATTAAGATCTGTCTAGATCACTGATTAATTTCTCCAGAAATATTTACCAACCCAAATGGAGTAAATCCAATTTGTACAGAAAGGTATCACCCATACCTTTCATACCCCACTGTCCCCACACTAACTTACTTCCTAGTTTACCCTTGGCAAAAATAACAATATAGAGCTTTTCTGTCTTTAGGATTTTCTCTACAACAAACAAAATGAAGTTTGGACATAATTCCAACTCTCACTAGACACACATAACCATATATTACAAAATCTAGCAGCTCATAATTTTATGAGTCTCTGTTAAACTTTAGTGAATTAAACTACTATGTGCATGGTTTATTCAATAATAAAATCACTACAGTAGCTATGTAACTCCAAAAAGGTTGATTCCAATTTCTACAGAAAGGTATTATCATCACCTAACATGTGTCCTTGGAATCAACTAAAAAATTGTTGTAAAATAAATCTGGTGAAAAAGACAAATCCTATCTAGTACTACCTTTGGGAATTTCTCAACGGCATTCTGATAATTGTTTTGAGGAGCTTCCAACTCTTCTGGATTCAGTCCACCAAGAACTACCTTTTTACCCAAGGAAATAATTTTTGGATCTCCAGAACAGTTCTGGTGAATTATTTCCTAAAACTAGGGTTTTATCCACTATAAAATCGTTTATAAATCAAGGGAAATTGATAAAATAGTGAAACCACTTTTGTTGGCTTCATTTTATCAATACCCAGCTGATGGTATCATTTTTGCACAATGTTATCATACAGATCAAGCCCTTGGTGAAAAAACCCTCTCTTAGGTAGTTCCTAGACTCTAAATCTAAAGGCATTTTTTCCCTAATGCCTCCAAATCTTCTTCCAATCCAATGACATCCATTCTCCAAAATCTTACTGACCTATATCTTGTATCTATCCTTTACTTGATGTATGGTTTGATGCTTGTATCTATCCTATTGTGATTATGTGACGCCGAGAAGAAGGAAGCATTGGGGTTATCTTATTATTGTTATTATTGGTATTCTGGTATTATAACGCCGTCAAGGGATATCTTGCTGGTCACAGGCAAGCCACCATTCCTGAACTCCTGTATTTACCTACTCCCGTTTATCAGCTGTTTTATATCTCGTTTATAAATTGCATGATTAAAGGCATGTTTTGTATTCAAATAAACATACGTGAGTAACTTGGCTCCTCCAGGTTATGAATGAGTGTCTCTTGGACACCTACCCTATTTACACCTACTTTTACCCCTTAGGACGAGGCTAAGATGATTAGCATCTTCCCTCTTGGAATCCATGGATTTTCAACGATAAAACTATTTTGGGTTATACCCTACTACAAAGTTTTCAAAATAAAACCCTTGGAAAGAGGCATCCTTTCGAAGTGGAAGTTTTACTAAAAGAAGATATGAGGTGGATGAAGAGAAAGTTAAGTAAGAGAAAGGAAGCGATGTTCTAAGCCAATGTCCAAAACAATTTATCTGTGCAACCACATTACCCCAGACGCTGGGGCTTAGCTCGTAGTTTGTGATCCTTAGCCGGGGCTTCTTGTAGTTGCTTAAGGGGAGAAATCCCTGGAATCCCAGGTGGACTCTACAACAAATGTTTGGATTTGGGGTCTATTGCTTACTTCGGCAAGAGTGAGCCTGTCTCGGCAGGAGGCTGGTGCAACAATTGGGTCTCCCGTGGACGGTATGCTTTAGGAGTAGAGAAGGAAGTGGAGTCAACGAGGTTATTGTATATTGCCAAGCTACGAGTTTGGGTATATGGGAGGGTAGAAGGAAGTACTATGGCCGTCGTGCCACATACTCGTGTCGGAGAGAACCAGCCCAAAAGGAAAAGCCGCCTTTGCTAGGGATGGACAAATGAAAAGCGTAAGTTCGATTATCCGAGCCCCTGTCTATCGTGTGTAGCATCCGTGGTTTTATCCCGGCGGATGTATTGATTCTTGTGGGTAAAGTGCACAAACTCTCTAGAGTCTAATCTATTCGAATATCCGTGTCCACGAACAAGGACGGTTGGAATGGCAATTGCTAGGAGGACCCTTCGGATAAGTTGAGATGAACTAAAGAAAGTGACTTGGTCACGAGAAAAGATAAAGAACGAGTTTGGTTTTGACAAGAGATGGTCGATAAGGTTTTAAAAAGGGTTTTACAACAAAATGTTTTCTAAATCTTCTCAACAAGGATGTGGAGATGCCCAGATTTTTTATAAAAAGGAGGCATATTTTCTAAAAACTCTTTTTCAACAAAGATATAGAGATGCAAAGGTTAGGTATTTCAGAAAACAACTTAGTGTAGACCTATCTTGCCATAGCCAAATATGCATTATCTTTGTTACCTTGTCTAGGTGGTTTGCGAGTACATTGAAAGTACTCACCGGTGTTGTCCCTGGCTATTTACTTGGCCAGATTGCAGATGTTAAAAAGGAACGAAGGTGCTGACGTCTATGCGAGCTAGGCCATCTTCCCAGTCAGTTGCCTGTAGGTTAAGGCACGGGCTCTGCGCTGAAGACTTCCTCTACTTGTGTCGTAATCGCCATAATGGCACCATTGTAAGTTTGTACTCGTTACTATATGGATGTTGTAATGATACTAGTCGGTTATGCTCACGGCTCACTGATCATGGGAACGGGAATTGTATGCATAACGGGTATTCTCGGACCGTAAATCCAGGGTGCCACAGACATGGTATCAGAGCCATCCTAACTGTAGGAGACCTTAGTTAGCATGGACGTTAGACAGGACAACCCCTATTTATGAAAACACCGGTTTATGCAAACTATTTTCTCAAAAGCTTTTTGAAAGATTTCTTATCTCATATTTCTGACTTAAACAATTTGAAAATGGATTACTCTACATCTCGTCTACTTCAAATGTTCCGTTTTCACAAAACAAAGTCCGACTTCGAGAACTATGAAGACGGAGATCCCGGAATGAAGAGTTCCCCAATACAAGCAAGACAAAAGAGCTACCAATGATGACAGACGCTACAAGATCGCCCTACCAACGGAGTCCTTCACCGTACCCCAAATCAACCAAGTATGGTGCCGACGACAAAAGACAGCAAGACAGAAGTTAATACCCCCGTAACGT
Source organism: Avena insularis (assembly GCA_023614405.1). Classification (NCBI taxonomy): domain Eukaryota; kingdom Viridiplantae; phylum Streptophyta; class Magnoliopsida; order Poales; family Poaceae; genus Avena; species Avena insularis. Next base: position 101,025,597 of record CM042693.1, read on the forward strand.
CCATACTTAGGATTAGCATGCCTAAAATAGGATTCCCTTATGGCGTGTAGTCACCCCCTTAGTACCTATGGTACGCCTTATTTGCTTGACATCTGCTTGTGTGATGCTTGGAATGTGTTGCTTGTCTGCCCAGAATCATCCGATACTCTAGTCTTGACCACCAAGTTGGTAGATCCCAATACTAACTCTCGCAAATGCCTTAACCGGAAACCTCTCCTCAGCAGGATGGCCACCTACGGAAACCTCGACCACCCTCAAGTAAAGCCCTATGGTGGAAAGACTGCGTCTTTCCACTCAACCCCAACGAACCGTCCACCCTCCACTTTGAGAGTCGTCCGAAGAAAACCAAGCCATGACGCCGTTTAGAAATAACTGTGTACCCAGATAAATCTGCACCTATCTGTTTATTCTCACCCCTGAACCATAAACCCTCCTCTGTGCAGATGGAACCCATTGACGAAGCATGTCTAAGCACAGGATTTCCCGTCCTCCTATGGGATTCCCTGTAGCTTTGCGGATACACCCAACTTCCCATCTACAACCTCCACAAAGGACTGGAGACCGGACTATATCTCGGTCAAGTGATCATTCAACCAAAGTATGGAGTGCCCAGAGAACCCATTCGCGCCACAGGATTTTGTATGCCAACCCCAGTGCTGGCGCTACAAATGGCTGCAAGAGAAGCACTGTTCCGCATTCAGGATGTCCTTCCCGAGATGAGGCAACCCACGACCTTCTTCCTGCCTATCAAAGGAAGCGTGGATTTGTCCGGTCAATCCCAAGATCCTCGCTTGACCTACCTCGCCATGCAGCTTCAAGCCCGTTATAGCTATGCTGGAAATGAGCTCCTCACCGCAGTTGTCGATGAATACCGCCGCACCCAGATGGAACTCCATCGGGTGCAAGCTATCCTGGATCGCAAAGAAGCCCTAGAAGTCCAGCAAAGGGATCAAGCCATAATCAAGGACCCATAAGAAGCCTCCGGAAGCCGCATCCTCCAAGGAAGGAAGAAGTGTGTCACTGCTCGACAGTATCTCAAGAGGTTCAAGCCACCTCAAGATATCCAAGGATTCTCCACCCACCTCCCTGGAGGCGAAGATGAAGCCAAAGAGGATTCTCCTGGATATTTCGCAAGCGGAAATTAGCCTAGCGTGGTACCGATGGATCGTAATACCTATGTATCGCCCTAGAACCTATTTTGTAAAACTCTAAGTGCCCTGTCGCCTCGCGGCACAGACCCGTTTTGTAACCCCTTAGGTACCTCCGCCATCGACCGGTTTGAGCCTACTTAATGTATGGATGGCATGCAAGTATGATATCCTTCTTTGCCTGTTTTACCCACGACGTTGCATCAGACAAAACCCGGAATGACCCCCCTTTCCAAAGGACCTCGTTTCCTAGACCGCCAAACTCCAATGGCATCCTCCAACCCGTCGGACTCGTAACCCGCCCAGAACTAACTACCCGGAAGATAGTAGACGCCCTTTCAAATAGACCCTCTACCTCATGAAGCAGTCCCAACGATGTTGATAGAAGATAGCTACCCCTAAGGAAAGGTGTAGTGCCATTCCCCGACATCAGCATACGACTCCAATCCAAAAGGTCGACGACTTCACCAAGAACCCCTAGTTTTGCTCTAAGGGGGAAAGATTGTGTCTTAACTTCCCAAAACCTATTAGACCCTTGGAGTGGACCCCTAGTTACCGTTAAAGGATAACCACCCCTCCAACCCCAAAGCATCGACCCTGCAAGAAGAACGACAATCGGCACCTCTCCGGAATCAGAAGGTACTTCATGAAGATCCTCCGCTCCAAGGTCGACCGCCCAGCCATCATCCCGGTGTATCAAGACCTCGAAGAAATAATAGTAGACCACAAGGCGAAGAATAAAGAAGACGCAACTCGCCCTCTCATCCCAACAAGAAAGTAACCCATTGACGTAAACCTACCTGGACTTGTCCTAAGGGGAAAAGACTGCATCTTTTCCATTTGTTTAAAGCTAAAACCGCCCGACCCAAAGCCCCGCCGCTCCAAACCATGACTAACCACGTTGAGTCTTTGCAAAACTAAATAGCGCCTAATAATTTCCACCGCTAAAATTGTTAAGAGGATGTTATCACCCGAATCCTACTCCTCCCTAATCTGAGGAAGAGATTATTTGAAGGGGGAAAGGTCTGTAACATCCCAATTTCAGCAACCCTGATTTAAGTCAGAAAGGCAAAAATCAGGGGGAACAAAAACTTTTTCTTGCATTGAGTGCTTACTTGTTTGATTGTGCTCAAGCAACTGCTTGTGGATTAGTTGGGTACTCCTCATCTCAACACTAGCTTACAAAAACTATTTTACAAAAGAAATGTCTTGGCTCATCTTTCCTATTCTCAAATGTTCTGGCATTTTAAAAACCTAAGCCAAGATGAATTTGACCCAACCAAATATTGTACTAGTTTCTATTGCCAAAACTACGGAGACATATATATATATATAATATATATATATAATATATATATATATCTCCTTATGTTTTCAAGACAGAACATTCAACTACTCTTATCCCTAGGTTTTCCAAAACCCCTTATTAAAACTTTTCATCTCAATCTTGGTAGAGATACCAAGATGGTACTTATCTTACTTCAACCAAAACCCCTTTCAACCTACCCATCCTTACCTCAATCTAGGATTGATGGTAATCCTATTACTAGTTGGATGAGTAATATCATGAATTGCCTTGATCTGCTGGTTGATGAATTGCCTTGATCTACTGTCTGATGAATTGCCTTGATCTATTGATTGCCTTGTTTGCTTAGGAACTAGAGTGAGCTAGTCTAGTAGCTCATCCGTTAGGACCCAATCCTTGTTTGTGATCATCAATCTCAAGCAAGCACCCAAGTCTGGATCTATCCTAAGCCACTCAAGTGCCCCTCTCATCTCCTATTCACATCAATCCTAGGATAATCCCTCTGGATGGTTTACAACTCAGTGGAGACCCAATCTGAGCATGAATCCTATATACCTAGTTATTACCTCAACATCATATCCTTGACCATGAGTTTCGAACCTAGCATCCTCTCAAAATCTTCTACACTTGCACCCTAGCCAAAATCTCCAAAACTGCCAAAATGGCTAACTCTGGATTTCTTATCTAGATTCAATCTTTGGAGCTCTATCTGTTCCAACCTATGTGCATTCTTGAAAATGTAATTGAACCATCTTGTAGTACATCCTTAGTACCACCAAGGACCACTCTTGCCCAGGGCTAAGACATTTTTTTCCCACTCATCCATGATGGTTTTGTAGTCAATATAATAATATTTTCTGCAAATCTTATCATCTTGCCTACTTCGGCAGAAGCTCACATCTATATGCTATATCCCCTTGACAAACTATACTCTAATAGTCATGTACTATCAGCTCCCACTTAACTTGTTTCAATTGGAGCCTTGTGCTTCCTAAACTCCCATGGTTTAGAAGGCTAACTGATGTGTCTGTTGTGCCAGCCTTATTTTCAACGAAGTTTGCCATCACTCCAAAACCACCTCAAACTCAACCAAGCCCAACTCTTGCTTCCATGATCATCCATATGACTTGGTTTATCCATCCGTATACCCCTTGTACCTAGGTGAGCTCTGAGGTCCCTAATCTAGCCTTGTTTAGGTAGCATCAAAATAACAAAACCCTAGATCCTCCAAGAATCTAGTTTCGATCCTTTCCACCACTTTTCTTAAAAACCAAGGTTGAACTTGATCCCTACATCAAGTATACATCATTTACCTTGGATATAAGCATCCCCAAATAATTCCCACAATTATTTGGCTTACTAAACTATTTTATTTCCTTCACTTACCACATTCTCAAAATCCTTGTCTTTGAAGGAAAGTTTGTTATTCTCAAAATCACCTTGCCAACTCAAGGCACATTTGATGCCTATATATCATAACCCATCTTCCCAACTCAAAAATAAATAATTTTGAGATTCTTTATTATTTCTTTTTGCCCTTTTTCTTAAATGGCAGAAACAACAAATAATTCTCCAAAAATACCTTTCCACCTCAATAAATCCCAATAAAATTCTCCAATGTGTGTTTTGGTATTTAGGACCATATGACACCAAAAACCAAGCTTATCCAATGTAAAAATATCATCTTAGATTCCATAATTTATTTCTGCACTTTTTGAAGAAGTGCATTCAAATGGGATTATAATCATCAGAAAAATCCCATTTAAATCATGAAGAGATTATTTTACCTACCCCACCTACCAGTACCATTTCCACACCTTGTACGATGCAAAATTTTCAACTTTCTTCACAGGCCTCCACTTAACCAATTTTGTTAGAACAATGCAAACTTGAATCAAACAAAAACCAAACCAGCACCAAATCTTGTCAAGTACTCCTCCATAGCCTCACCACTCCCTACTGGTCGACCACCTACTTTAGCATCTTGAACACTTGTCCTCTTGAGTTTATTTAAGAGGGAGACCAAGTTCATGTCCCATCCAACCTTTAAAACTTGTGTAGCTAAAGCACCCACCGCCTCTCTGTCCCCTAGCACGACCCGGGCCCCCTCTCTCACCTCTCCACCGCCCGTATTGCCCAATGGCTGAGCCCTAGCCTCTCCCCAAGCCTCTCCATGAGCTTATTCCACCATGCACCACTCCACCTCCAAATAAATAGGCCAGAGGGCTTATCCCTTGCCATGCTCCCTAATTTATCCCCCAACCCACCAGAGAGCCTCCCAGAGATCCCCCTCTCCCTCCTTCCCCCTCCCAGCTAGCCAACCGAAGAAGAAATGGAGCTCTCGGCCATTGACTAACTCGAGCTCAAGGTCGTCATTTCCCTACCCTCCTCCCCGTGCATGTAATATTTTCGAGATCTACACCTTCTGATCTCCTCCCCCATGCTCATCCATCTGTTGCAGGATCCCCGAAAGTGGCCACGGCCGTGCATGCCCGAGGGCAACCACCCCTAGCTCAGCTCTTACTCCCGAGCTCCTCCGCCGGTAAGCATACCTCCCCCGACCTTCCTAGGATCCCGGAACCCCCGTTGACCCCTCCCCTCTTGCATACAAAAGCCTAGGAGCGCTCCCCATTGTGCTCCGAATCCTCTCCCTCATGAGGACGCGCGACCTCCCAGATCTGCGCCAAACCTTGATGTGCCGCCCCTCTCCCGACTCCTCGCTGCACGCCGCTTCGCCCTAGGACCCCCTCGACGCTTCCCCAGCGCCCCAGGTGAGCTCCCATGGAGCTGTCGTCCGCCCTAGGGTTTCCGCCCTACCTCCGGTGTCTGGAGGTGGATGACGAACCGATGCCGTTGGTGGCCACTAGATCCAACGGCCAGCAGCGCGCGGTACCCCTTCGATCTGCCACCCCCACTGATGGGTGGTCCCCGTTTGGCGGGTTCAAAGAAGGCAGCCCACGCGTGCTGCCTAGCTAGTTGGTCTGGGAGCTCGCCGCGCAGCCCATCCCATTTGGGAAAAACCAGCCCACAGCCATCTGCCTTTTTAACCTTTTTGTGAGATCTAAAAACTAGGCCCCAGTTTTATTTCAAAATAAAAACACAAAGCCACTCAAAATTTTCAGATACAAATTTTCTTAGATACCCTGAGGTCTTTACAATCATGCAGACTAGTTACTGGAGCAAATTGAGATTTAAATTAAATATGATAAATCCCCTATTAGGATCTGTCTAGATCACTAATTAATTTCTCTAGAAATATTTACCAACCCAAATGGAGTAAATCCAATTTATACAGAAATGTATCACCCATACGTTTCATACCCCACTGGCCCCACACTAACTTACTTCCTAGTTTACCCTTGGAAAAAATAATATAAATAGAGCCTTTCTGTCTTTATAATTTTCTCTAGGACAAACCAAATGAAGTTTTGACCTATTTCCAACTCTCACTGGACACACATAACCATATCTTACAAAATCCAGCAGCTCATAATTTTATGAGTCTCTGTTAAACTTTAGTGAATTAAACTATTTTTTGCATGGTTTATCCAATAATAAAAACACTACAGTATCTATGTAACTCCAAAAAGGTTGATTCCAATTTCTAAAGAAAGGTATTCTCATCACCTAACATGTGTCCTTGGAATCAACTAAAAATCTGCTGTAAAATAAATCTGGTGAAAAAGACAAATCCTATCTAGTACTGCCTTTGGAAATTTCTCAAGGACATTCTGGTAATTGTTTTGAGGAGATTCCATCTCCTCTGGATTCATTCCACCAAACGCTATCTTTTTACCCAAGGTCATAAATTTTGGAACTCCAGAACAGTTCTGGTGAATTATTTCCTAAAACTAGGGTTTTATCCACTATAAAATCCTTTATAAATCAAGGGAAATTGATAAAATAGTGAAACCACTTTTGTTGGCTTCATTTTATCAATACCCATATGATGGTATCATTTTTGCACAATGGTATCATACAGATCAAGCCCTTGGTCATAAACCCCTCTCTTAGGTAGCTCCTAGACTCTAAATCCAAAGGCATATTTTTCCTAATGCCTCCAAATCTTCTTCCAATCAAATCACATCATTCTCCAAAATCTTACTGACCTATATCATGTATCTATCCTTTACTTGCTGTATGGTTTGATGCTTGTATGCTTGTATTGATTGGTGTATTGTTTGCTTGCAGGTATGCTCAATAACGGATATAGTTGCGATTGTGTGACGCCAAGAAGAAGGAAGCATCGAGGTTATCTTATTATTGTTATTATTGGTATTCTGGTATTCTAACGCCATCAAGGGATATCTCACTGGTCACAGGCACGCCACCATTCCTGAACTCCTGTATTCACCTACTCCCGTTTATTAGCTGTTTTATATCTCGTTTATAAATTGCATGATTAAAGGCATGTTTTGTATTCAAATAAATAGACGTGAGTAACTTAGCTCCTCCAGGTTATGAATGAGTGTCTCTTGGACACCTACCCTATTTACACCTACTTTTTCCCCTTAGGATGAGGCTAAGATGATTAGCATCTTCCCTCTTGGTACCCACGGATTTTCAACGATAAAACTATTTTGGGTTATACCCTACTACAAAGTTTTCAAAATAAAACCCTTGGAAAGAGGCATACTTTCCAAGTGGATGTTTTACTAAAAGAAGATATGAGGTGGATGAAGAGAAAGTTAAGTAAGAGAAAGTAAGGGATGTTCTAAGCCAATGTCCAAAACAATTTATCTGTGCAACCACATTACCCCAGACGCTGGGGCTTAGCTCGTAGTTTGTGACCCTTAGCCGGTGCTGCTTGTACTTGCTTAAGGGGAGAAATCCCTGGAAGCCTAGATGGACTCTACAACAAATCTTTGGATTTGGGGTCTATTGCTTGCTTCGGCAAGAGTGAGCCTGTCTCGGCAGGAGGCTGGTGCAACAATTGGGTATCCCGTGGACAGTATGCTTTAGGAGTGGAGAAGGAAGTGGATTCACCGAGGTTATTGTATATTGCCAAGCTACGAGTTTGGGTATACGGGAGGAAAGAAGGAAGGACTATGGTCGTTGTGCCACATACTCATGCCGGGGAGAACAAACCCAAAAGTAAAAGCCACCTTTGCTATGGATGGACAAATGAAAAGCGTAAGTTTGATTATCCGAGCCCCTGTCTACCATGTGTACCAGGCCGTGGTTTTATCCTGGCGGATGTATTGATTCTTGTGGGTAAAGTGCACAAACTCTACAGAGTCTAATCTATTCGAATAGTCGTGTCCATGGACAAGGACGGTTGGAATGGCAAGTGCTAGGAGGACCCTTCGGATAAGTTGAGATGAACTAAAGAAAGTGACTTGGTCACGAGAAAACATAAAGAACGAGTTTGGTTTTGACCAGAGATGGTCGATAAGGTTTTAAAAAGGGTTTTTCAACAAAACGTTTTCTAAATCTTTTTAACAAGGATGTGGAGATGCCCGGATTTTTTCTAAAAAGGAGGCATATTTTCTAAAAACTCTTTTTCAACAAAGATATAGAGATGCCAAGGTTAGGTCTTTCAGAAAACAACTTAGTGTAGAGCTATCTGGCCACAGCCAAATATGCATTATCTTTGTTACCTTGTCTAGGTGGTTTGCGAGTACATTCAAAGTACTCACCAGTGTTGTCCCTGGCTATTTACTTGGCCAGATTGCAGATGTTATAAAGGAATGAAGGTGCTGACGTCTATGCGAGCTAGGCCGTCTTCCTAGTCAGTTGTCTGTAGGTTAATGCACGGGCTCTGCGCTGAAGACTTTCGCTACTTGTGTCGTAATCGCCATAATGGCAGCTTTGTAAGTTTGTACTCGTTACTATATTGATGTTGTAATGATACTAGTCGGTTATGCTCACGGCTCACTGATCATGCGAACGTGAATTGTATGCATAACGGGTATTCTCGGATCGTAAATTCAGGGTGCCACAAGAGAAACGCCTGGGCCACTAGCCTAAGCCATGCTTAATCATGGTGGAAACTTGTAGCATCACCATAGTGAGCTATCTATGAAGCATCCTCAATAAAAAGCTATGCATATGGTAAATAAAAAGATTGCTGAGATGCTCATTGTCGGCTTGCCTTGTCATTTTGGTTATGGGAAAGCTCCTGTACCATGTGCAAGGGGTACCCCGTTGGCGGTTCTCAATGATATGCAAATACTTACAGTGACAAGAACTTTCCTGGGCCCTAAGTTGAGTATCCATGAGGTGTAGCCCTCATAGTCAAGGGAGTCGAGATTGCCAACTTATACTTTGTCAAGCATATACTCCAGCTTTGCCACTTTAACCTTAACCACTTCAAGATGCATATGATAGGGGCAATGAGGGCTGAAAGCTAATAAGTCCCATAATTTTTGTAAGCTATTTTTGAAACTTGTAATCCCTGCTTCCTTTACAAAAAGGCCTTTCTTTCACCATTATTTGAGTCTCCACTTTCTACATTTAGGCACCATTAAGAGAGCATAGTTTTCATTATGTGTGCAATGTTCCAAAGCTTATTAAATGATGCATATTGTGTTATTACTTGTTCATGTTCTATTTGTTTCTAGTCACCCTTGTGAACTTTGCAGGTGTCCTATGCATTATATTTATACTCTATGAGGAACAAGCTGATTACCACTATGCTATGTTTTCTACATGTGAAACAAACAAATGTTTTTCAATGCATATTATTCATGATCTTTGTTTGTAGTTTGCCATGTTGCATGCATAGTTACTATGTCCTATTGTTAGAACTCCATCTTTCATGCACATGTTTAGAGTTCTTTGATCCCAGCTTTCAATGTTTGCAAACGGTTGGATCTTTATTGTGAGGGTGCATGTTCACCTCAAAAATTATTATTTTATCACGTACCTACTTGAGGACGAGCAGGAGTTAAGCTTGGGGATGCTGATACGTTGGAAACATATCTATAATTTTTGATGCTCCATGCTTGTTTAGTATCTACTTTGCTTTACTTGTCCACACTTTGAGGTGCTTTTTACATGTTTTCTAGTACTAACCTATTAACAAGTTGCAATAGTGCCAGATGCCTGTTTTCTACTGTTTTTGGTTTCAGAAAAGTAAGTAAAGAAATATTCTCGGAATTGTACGGGACGAACTCCAAAGTCAATAACTTTCCGTGGGGAACAAGAAGTCCAGAGGAGAGATGGAGAAGCGGGCCAGGGAGGCCAACCCCCCCCCCCCCCCAGGCGCGGGGTTAGGTGGACCCGCGCTTGGGTAGGGTTTGCCTACCCTGGTCGCCTCCTGGACTACCCCTTATCCTATAAGAAGCCCCCGATACAGAAACTCTCGGTACCCGATCATAAATCCACTAAACCGTCTATAGCCGCCGCCACCATCGTCCCTAGATCGGGCGGATCTAAAGCTCTTCCTGGCACCCTGCCGGAGGGGAGATCATCCCGGAGGCCTTTTCTCCGGTATGATTTGTGAGTAGTTCCACCTTGGACTATGGGTCCATGTAGTAGCTAGATGGTTGTATCTCCTCCTTTGTGCTTTCATGTATAGATCTTGTGAGTTCCGTTCATGATCAAGATCTAATCTATTTGTAATCATGCATGTTGTGTTTGCAGGGATCCGATGGATATTGAGATTATTATGTCGGTTTGATTAATGGTTCTATCTTTATGATTCTATCATGTATGTGTTGTTTGTGATCTTGCATGCTCTCCTTAGCTAGTGGTTATCTTGGCCAAGTAGTTGCTAGTGACTCCAAGAGATAGTATTTCTGCTCGATAGTGGGTTCATGCCTCTAGTTTCCAAGGGAAGTGACAAAAATATCTTCGGTTGTAGATGTGATGTTTCTACTAGGGAGAAAACAACGGTCCCTTGTTCATGGAACATGTGGATTGTTTACCTTAGACACTTTGCTTAAAGTAGTTGTCTGTTGCTTGCAACTTAATACTGGAGGGGGTTCGGATGATAACCTGAAGCTAGACTTCTAGTCATAGATGCAGTTGGATTACGGTCTATGTATATTGTTGTATTGCCCAATCAACTTCATAGGATCTTTCTAGCTAGTAATTGCATTGTTATGCCTTGCTCAGTTCCTGGCAATTGCCCAGCTGTAATTTGTTTACCCTTCATGCCATGTTGTTTATCTAAGGAGAGCACCTCTACTGAACTATGGACCCCGGTCGAATCTTTACCATTGATATATCTTCCACTATTACTTGTTTACTTGCTGCAAACCATTAACTTCCACACCATACGTTTAATCCTTTCTTACAGTAAACCGGTGAGCTTGACAACCTCACTGATTCGTTGGGGCAACGTCTTGAGTTTGTGTTGTGCAGGTCTCCACGTTGCTTTCAACACCTGTGTGACGTTTCCTTCCTCCTTCTGGTTTGATAACCTTGGTTTCTACTGAGGGAAATCTTGCTGTTGTGCTCTTCATACCTTGCTCTTGGGGTTTCCAACAAAGCACTCTTCCTCCCTGTTGAGTGTAGCATCAACATGCATTATAGACCCATTTGCACTCGACGGTTCTTGCACCGTCTGGCAGATCAACCAAGTTCCAAACTTGATTTTCATCCATAGACTTTAACTCGGATCTCATGGCTCCAAGCCATGAGTCGGAATCAGATCCCACCATCGCTTCCGAATAATTCGTCGGCTCAGCACTGTCTAAAAGTAATACATCATGAACACTTCGTAATCTTGCTAATTTTCATAGTACAGGTGATGTTGTCGGCTCAGCTACCATGACCTGCTCAACCTCCAAGGTTTTTGCCGACTCGCTACTAGCCGGTTCCTCTCGAAATTCTTCGAGCTACACCATGCTCCCACTTACTCCCCGACTGAGAAACTCTTTCTCAAGGAAGACATCGTTCCTCGCGACCAACACTTTGCCATCTTCTCGGTTGTAGAAGTAGTAACCCAAGGTTTCCCTCGGATACCCCACGAAAATACACTTATCTGACTTGGATGTAAGCTTGTCCGACTGAAGTCGCTTGACAAATGCTTCACAACCCTAATCTTAAGAATAGACAAACTCGGCTTTTTCCCTGTCCACATCTCATGAGGGGTCCTCTCTACCGACTTATATGGTACTCTGTTTAGTGTGAACGCCGCTGTTTCTAGAAAATAACCCCAAAATGATAAAGGAAGATCTGTCCGACTCATCATTGATTGTACCATGTCCAACAAGGTTCGATTCTGCCTTTCCGACACACCGTTCCTCTACTGTGTTCCCGGCGAGTAAGTTGTGGAAATATTCTGCAACCTTTAAGATAGTCTTCAAACTCATGGCTCATGTACTCTCCTCCTCGGTCCGACCGAAGAAACTTTATCTTCTTGCCAAGTTGATTATGTACTTAATTCTGGAATTCTTTGAACTTTTCAAAGGCTTCCAACTTATCTTTCATCAAGTAGATATATCCGTACCTACTCAAATCATCAGTGAAGGTAATTAAGTACTCATAACCACCCCTAGTTGTCGTGCTCATTGGTCCACATACATCACTACGTACTAGTCCCAATAAGTCGGACGCCCTATTGCAACTCTTTGCAAAAGGTGTCTTGGTCATTTTTCCGAGTAGGCAAGAGTCGCATGTCTCGAACGACTCCAAGTCGAACGAAGTTAGGAGGCCATCATCATGGAGCTTATTCATGTGTTTCCAACTTATATGTCCAAGCCTATGATGACTCACAAGTGTAGGGGATCGCAACAGTCTTCACGGGTAGTTTACCCAGTTTATTGATTCAACACAAGGGGAGCCAAAGAATACTTGTAAGCCTTAACAACTGAGTTGTCAGTTCAGATGCACCTGGAAATAGTTCTTGCTCATAGAAGTTTATCAGTAGCAACAATTTGGTAGTAGCAACAACAAAGCAACAATAGCGATGAATAATGAGCAGTAGCAATAGTAACGATACTTGATATGGGATTCGAGTACGATAGGCATAGGGATGGATGGACGGGCGTTGCATGGACGAGTCTAAACATGTAACTTCAAGATCTAGGGCATTGCAGATAAATAATAACCAGAACCCAAGTACTAAACAATCCTAGGCATGTGCTCCAAATATAGTAATGCGTGCTCGCAATGAGAAGTTGCACAACATCTTCTGTCCAGCCAGCCTGTGGCAGCGGGGCCTCTAGGAAACTACGTGCAATTAAGGTGCTCCTTTTAATATAGCACCGGAGCATTAACACTCCGTGAACACATGTCATCCTCACACCACAGCCATCCCCTCTGGTTATCCCAATTATTGTCACTTTGGGTCCTTTGGATCCGGACAATTATATGTGTACACAACTTGCAGATAAGATCACAAACAATACTATCATAATAATTTAATAATAAGTTCAGATCTAAGATCATGGCACTCGGGCCCTAGTGACAAGAATTAAGCACAACAAGATGCAACAAAGTCAAATAGCACAAATAGACATACCAGGCACTATGCCCTAACAATATTATTCGATTACATGATAGAACTCATCCAAACCCTACCATCCCCAAGCCTACAGCGGGGGATTACTCACTCATGGATGAGGGAAACATGGATGGTTGATGGAGAGGCGTTGGTGATGATGATGGCGATGATCCTCTCCAAATTCCCCGTCCCGGCAGGGTGCCAGAACGGAGTTTTTGGATCCGAATCTTGGTTTCTGGTGGCGGCGGAGCGGAACTCTTTCTGGAAAACTATCGACCCCCCCTGTTTTTTAGGTCGAAAGGCAACTTATAGGCGCAGAGGGAGGCCGAGGAGCTGCCTGGGGAGGCTGCACCCCCACCAGGCGCGGCCAGTGGTGGGCCCGCGTCTGGGGTGGGTTTGGGCCCCCCAGGCCCCCTCTCCGTCTCTCCTTCTGGATCCGTGGATCTTCTGGTGAAATATAGTTTTTGGCAAATTTTCCGGGATTTTTCCTGATAGTTGATTTTCTGCACAAAAACAAGACACCAAGGTAATTCTGCTGAAAACAGCGTCAGTCCATGTTAGTTGCATCCAAATCACACAAGTTTAGAGGAGAAACAATAGGAAAGTGTTCGAGAAAGTAGATACGTTTTGGACGTATCAACTCCCCCCAAGCTTAGCTTATTGCTTGTCCTCAAGCATTTTAGTTGAAAACTAAGTGCGATAAAATAACTTTCACGAACACATTGCTTCATATGATGTAAATATTCTCAGCACAGGAGTAGATGCTTAAACAATTCATAGTAAGAAGCATGCAGCTAAGTCTACTCAATAGTCATTGCAAGCTATGAAGAGAAACCAACTCAAGAATAATAAGTAGCATGAAACATAAACATAAGCAACATTGCAATGCTCATAATAAGGTATGATAGAGTGGTATCTCGCTTGCCTTTGTTTGGAGAGCACAATAAATGCCAAGGCACCTCTGAAGTTCACATGAAGACTAGAGATAAAGATATCAGAGATACAAGCATCAAAGTCATGACATATTTAACCAAGTTTTGAGACAAACACAAGAATGACAACTATGCTCTCAAGAAGGTGCTCATAGAATAGGTGGTGACTCAACAAGGTTGTGAAAACGGTTTTGGAAAGTTTGAAAGGCTTCCAAATGCTGAAAGGAAGGTACTCATTAGCTTTGAGATCTCATTGCCCCTATCATAAGCATCTTTATGTGGTTAAGGTGAAAGTGAGGTCCACTCTGAATTATATGCTTGACAGACCATAGACTGGAAATCCCAAGTCCCTTGAGTGCGAGGGCGACTCCGCATACTACTCAACTTTGGGTCCAGGCAAGTTCTTGTCATTGTAAGTATTTGCATATCATCGAGAACCGCCAACGGAGTACCCCTTGAATATGGTACAGGAGCTTTCCCATAACCAAAATGACAAGGCAAGCAGACAATGAGCATCTCAGCAATCTTTTTATTTACTATATGCATAGTTTTTTTATTGAGGATGCTTCATAGATGACTCCCTATGGTGATGCTGCAAGTTTCCACCATGATTAGGCATGGCTTAGGATAGCGGCCCAGGCGTTTCTCTAACACAGAATACAAACTCCATGGACTCACAAGTCCCCCTTTCATTTTGCATCGTTGACATCCGCAAACAAAAGAGCAAGGTATCAACTAGATATAAATATATCTAAAAGTTGTTGAAAGCGTTCCCCGTGACAACACGATTCTACTGACTCCCAGCATATAATTTGCAAGCATATAACTTTCATGGACTAGTCACAATGGTTCAGGATTATTAAGTGCACGGAATAAAGTGTGCCATCAAGTTCGTGAGAGCTTTACTAACTAACTTTCTCAAAACAGACAAACATTTTATTTTGGAAGAAAATACGGCATATAAAATATGCACTAAAGTAGCAAATGATGCTAATAGGTAGGTATGGTGGACACAGCTGGCAATAATGGTTTTGGGGAGTTGGAAGCACATGTAGAGCACATACTCAGTGCAAGCGAAGGCTAGCAATAAAGAGGGAGCAACAAGCGAGAGAGCAATAGCTATCATAATCATGCTTGCAACAAAACATGACTAATTATGGCATGAAAGTGATACAAGAACTCTGAGGCAAAATAAATCATCAAGGCCATCTAACTATTGATTAGTCATATGCATGCGTGAGCATGTGCCAAGTCGATTCACATGAACAGTCAGAGGAGGATACCACAATATCATACCAAAGTATGAATAAAACAATGCAAGCAAACATTCATATGACATGCTACAAACTATTAGCAAGATGGAGCTAATCATAGAAAAGCAAGAACTACTAAGCATCCATAATGACATACACCTTACACAAACAGGATAAACATGCTCACAATGATGAGTATATGTACAAAAATGAAACGAATAGAGTTCATTACCAGCCTCTTACCACTCCTGAGTTGTCTTAATCTTCATTATTGTCCTTCACTTGTGTGACTTGAATGATAACATGAAACCAAAATACACTGGGGACGGCTGAACCCAGCAAAGAACTCATAAAACCAATGAAGAACAACAAATATTTTTAGTGTTTTCGATTTTTTAGAAACAAGCAAACAAAGAAAAACCAAGCAAACAAGAAGAAAACAAAACAAAGCAAACAAAGCAAAATCTTTTTGGATTTTTCTTTTAAAGCAAACCAAAGAAAAAAGCAAAGAAACAAACCAACAGAAACAACAAAAATATTTTTGGTATTTTTGTGTTTTTGAGAAAGAAGCAACAAGAACAAAAAATAAAGCGAAAACAATGGATATACAAAGAACCGACCGAACATGATATATATATGAGTGTGATGTCGGTATACCTCCCCCCAAGCTTAGGCTTTTGGCCTAAGTGGGTCTCAATCCCTTGGTGTCCATGAGGATGCATCTCCGTAGTATGTCGAGGAAACTCCCTCGTCCTGGTATGAGCTCGAGGCCTCCTCCGTGTAATACACAGAGGGGTCGTATGATGGTGCTTCCTCCTGATAGTGCCCGTGGAAGTTAAGAGAGCGCAGCGTGTCATCCATCTCTGCCTTAGAGCGTGACAAAGGTCCCTGAGAAATACTGAGCAAAGTGGTTTGGGGTAGAGGGATCTCTCTCTCTCTCTCTTCCCCGTCAGTAAACAACATTCTATAAACCAAGTTCTCAAGGGTAGATATAGTGGTGACAAAATGGTGTGCCTTCATGGTAGCAAGATCAAGCCTCTGAGGAGTCAAAACTATATCATGTGGATCAACAGCAATATTCAAGGCAGTAGCAATACGAGTAGAAATAATTCCCCCATAAATGGATCCCTTGGCAGCTAAACGACGAGCAATGAGAGAACCAAGATTATACTTATCCTCATTGTTAAGCGTAGCAGCTAAGAATGCCAAATGATAGTTGGAGATATTACCATTGTTCTCCCTACTAAGAACACGGGTGGCAAGATAGTAGGCAAAGTACCTGATGGTTGGAAGTTGAATGTTCTTTATCTTCCCTCGCTGAGCTCTACGGTCATCATCATTGGTTATTCCTCGGTAAAGCTCTAAAAAATTAGCGGGTAGAGCTATAATCTTCTTTGATGATCCAGTTGTACCAAGTCCCAGGGCCTTGCAAAATTGCTTCAAAGTCATAGCATGAGCCCTGCCATAGGTTTTGAAAGACACAGTAGGCTTGAACAAACTATTAGTAAAGGAGAAACTCTCCACAAATGTTCTAGTAAGCAAAGTACATTGTGCGCTCTCATCCTGCATGTAACTTGTTAGCCCAGCCCTCTGTACCAAGGTTATGAAATCATTAAGAATCCCAGCAGCTCGCAAGAATGTTTGGCAAGGAAAGGCGGAGGGGTATGCATCCCCTTCATCTCCCTCGTCACCAAATCGTGGAGTGATGAGATCCTCATTGTATGAGGGTCTAGAGCTGGTAGATGACCTTGGAAGCCTTGATCTTCTAGGTGCATCACTCTCAAATATATCACCAAATGTGTGGTGGTCCATGACTTCCCTTTTCTGAAATTTTAAACAACCATCAAACCAAGTGATTTCTAAGTTGATAAATGATGAGCAACTACTATAGGAACTTGCTAGAGGACTACACATGCATCAAAATAAATTTTAAAAGAATAGAAAAAGCATTCAATCTCAAACAACCTGACACCTATAGCAGCAAAATACTCAAGATACAATCTACCAATCACAAATCTAATTGGACAAGTGGAGGAGGCACATACCAAGGACCAATCCCTCCAAAAATCAGCACTTCAGATGGGCTGAACAAGGATATCTAAAATCGCGAGCAAGAACAACAAGAACTCGAGCTTGAGCAAGTTTTCGGGTGTTTTTCGGGAGAGAGAAAGAAGATGGCTTTGAGGAGGCAACCTGGAGGGGCCCAGGTGGGCCAGACCCCCCCCCCAGGCGCCACCTCCTAGTAGGCCGCGCCTACCATGGGTGTGGGGCCCTGGGGTGGCCCCCTGGGTCACTTTAGGTACCTCTCTGCCCCTTTTCGAGGAAAAAATTATTTTGATTTTTCTGGGATTTTTTCGGGAAACTTTATTTTTGGCCAATTTTTAGGGTATGAAAATTGATTTTCTCGTAGAAACGGTTTTTTCATAAGAAGCAAAAGCAAACCAAAAGCCAAACTACAGGAGCTCTAAGAAACTCAAACAAGCAAACAACTAGCAAAACTAAAGCTAAAACAAATACTAGGAAGGAGAAAAGTAAAAGAAAGAAAGAATAACCACAGTGAAAACATTATTTTGTTCATTAAAATCCTTTTGTTAACAAGGTTGATCAAGTCTTAGTACCAAAACAATCTTAGGTGAAGCAAAACTTTGTATTCCACCAAGTGATTATGTTACCTCAAGCTTGATAGAAATGGTCCCAATCATAATAGTTTCAAAATTTTCTTATGGAATGGGACAATATATTTATCCAACCTTGATGCTCTCAATATTTTGAATGGAGTTTAGGCAATAGCTTTTGGCAACCTTCTTGGGGAAATAGACAGTGTGCTCTTTGTAATTAATATTGAATGTTACTTTTCCTTGATTACAATTGATGACAGCACCTGCAATATTAAGAAAAGGTCTCCCAAGAATAATAGACATATTATCATCTTCAGGCATTTCAAGCACAACAAAATCAGTTAAAACCATGCAATTATGAGCTACTTGAACAGGAACATCCTCACATATACCAACAGGAATATTAGTTGACTTATCAGCCATTTGCAAAGATATATCAGTTGGTATTAACTTTTCTAGCTGGAGTCTCTTATAGAGAGAAAAAGGCATAACACTAACTCCAGCTCCCAAATCACATAAAGCAGTTCTAACATAATTATTCTTAATAGAGCAAGGAATAGTTAGTATACCTGGATCACCAAGTTTCTTTGGAACCTTACCATTGAATGAGTAATTAGCAAGCAAAGTAGAAATCTCCTCATTAGGAATCTTCCTTTTATTAGAGACAATATCCCTCATATACTTTGAATAAGGAGGCAACTTAATAGCATTAGTCAAAGTAATTTGCAAGAATAAAGGTTTCATCCACTCACAAAACTTGTTGTAGTGTTCTTCCTCCTTTGACTTGTGTTTCTTACCTGGAAAAGGCATTGGTTTCTACACCCAAGGTTCTCTTTCTTTACCATGTTTATTAGCAATAAAATCTTCCTTAGTGTACCTAGTGTTCTTAGTGTGCTTCTCAGGTTCTTCCTCAACTTCCTCATTATCAGGAGCATCATTTTTATCATTACCATTCTCAGTTTTAGCATCAGAGACAGATATACTATTAGGATCTACAGCAGGTTCAAGTGGTTCCTCAACTATCTTATGTTTCTTTTTCTTTCTCTTACGAGGACTACCACTATCTTGTTGGGAATCCTGCTCAATTCTTTTAGGGTATCCTTCAGGATATAAAGGATCTTCAGTAGCGATACCACTCCTAGTTATAATTCCATAAGCATGTTTATCTCCTGAAGCATTAGCTAGCATATCCTTTTGTACCTTAGCAAGTTGATCAAGTTGGGTTTGAACCATTGGAAAGTGTTTACAAAGCATTTTAATATCATTTGAAGTTCTTTCCATAATATCTTTCAACTCATTGATAGCTCTAGAGTTCTCCAATAAATGATTCTGAACTTGTTTATTAAAATTACCTTGTTTAACAATAAAAACGTCAAGTTCCTCTAAGCATTGATCAGGAGGCTTACTATAGGGAATATCCCCTTCATCAAAGTGTTGGAGAGAGTGTACCTCAATAGTAGATTAGTGGGGAATTGGCTTACATAATTCTTCTATAGGATGTAGATTCTTCACATCTTCAGCTCTAATACCTTTCTGCTTTAGACACTTTTTAGCTTCCTTCATCACTTCATTATTTAATGCAATAATTCCTCTCTTCTTTGGTGTTGGTGTTGGAATTGGTTCAGGAACTTCTGGTTCAGGAGTAACAGGCTCAAGTGTATTCATCTTAGTTGAATTCCAATCGTCATAATTCTTGCTTATTTTAGCCATTAATTCTTTAGCATATGTAGGAGTTCTTTTCCTGAAAACACAATCAGCAAAGCTATCTAGGTAGGTCCTAGAATCATCAATTAGTCCATTATAATAAATATCAAGCAACTCATTCTTAGGTAATGGACATCCAGGATAAGCATGAATCAAGGCACAGAACCTTGTCCATGACTCAGGCAATTTCTCTTCTTCTCCTTGTTTGAAATCAAAAAGTCTCTACAAAGCAGCATGTCTAGCACTAGGAGGAAAATATTTCTGGAAGAAATAAGCAATCAAACAATCAGGGCAATCAATGGAACCAGGAGGTAATCTATTAAACCAAGCCCTAGCTTCTCCTTTTAATGAAAAAAGGAAGATCCTAGTAACAAAATACTTGCGCATCTTAAAATCATTAGAGAATAAAGCACTCATAGTAGAAAGCTCATTCATATGAGCCACAACACTCTCTTTTACAGTCCCACAGAAAGATTATTTCTCAACAATATCTAAATAAGACAAATCAAGAGAGAAATCATAATCTTTATCTTTAATATCTATGGGAGAAGTAGCAAACTTAGGATCAGAGGACAACTTAGGCATAATAGTACGTCTAGCAAGGAGACTCTTAATAGCAATAGTACCATGTTTGTTTCGGCACTCTTCAACAAAATCATCAGTGAGCTCAATGTAACCATCATTAATATCATAACTCTCACTAGCAGGTGAGCTAACAGGTGTAACAGTGTCTTCACTAGGAGTTGTGGTATTTCCTAGACTATCCATAGTAGCATCTAGAAAAGAACCTAATGAACCACTCGCATCAGACATAGTAGAAGTAACATCATGAGTACAAAAGCAGTTTCAGATTCAGCAGTAGTAGCAGTGTGTGTAGCATGAGCATGTGGTGGTGGTGTGACAAGCTTACTTATAACAGACGATGAATCAAGAGCAGCAGAGGTGTTTAGGATAGTACCTCTTCTTGTAGTGGATGGTAAAATAGGGAACTTTCCATCACGAGACTTCCCCATGATGAAAGGAGTAGCAGTGAACAATAATAGATCCAAGTGAACTTACAAATAAAGATATGCTCCCCGGCAACGGCACCAGAAAATAGTCTTGATGACCCACAAGTGTAGGGGACCACAACAGTCTTCGCGGGTAGTATTACCCAATTTATTGATTCGACACAAGGGGAGCCAAAGAATACTTGCAAGCCTTAACAACTGAGTTGTTAGTTCAATTGCACCTGAAAATAGTTCTTGCTCACATAAGTTTATCAGTAGCAACAGTTTGGTAGTAACAAAGCAACAAGCAAAGAATAAAGAATGAACAGTAGCAATAGTAACAGTAACGGCAATAGTAGGATTCGAGTGCGGTAGGCATAGGCATGGATGGACGGGCGTTGCATGGACGAGTCTAAACATGTAACTTTAAGATCTATGGCATTGCAGATAAATAATAACAAGCATCCAAGTACTAAACAATCATAGTCATGTGCTCCAAATATAGTCATACGTGCTCGCAATGAGAACTTGCACAACATCTTCTGTTCAGCCAGCCCGTTGCAGCGGGGCCTCTAGGAAACTACAGGAAATTAAGGTGCTCCTTTTAATAGAGAACCGGAGCAAAGCATTAACACTCCGTGAACACATGTTATCCTCACACCACAGCCATCCCCTCCGGTTATCCCAATTATTGTCACTTTGGGGCCTTTGGATCCGGACAATGATATGTGTACACAACTTGCAGATAATATCACAAACAATACTATCATAATGATTCAATAATAAGTTCAGATCTGAGATCATAGAACTCATCCAAACCCTACCATCCCCAAGCCTACGGCGGGGGATTACTCACTCATGGATGAGGGAAACATGGATGGTTCATGGAGAGGCGTTGGTGATGACGATGGCGATGATCCTCTCCAAATTCTCCGTCCCAGCAGGGTGCCAGAACGGAGTTTCTGGATCCGAATCTTGGTTTTTGGTGGCTGCGGCGGAGCGGAACTATTTCTGGAAAACTATCACCCCCCCCCCGGTTTTTAGGTCGAAAGGCAACTTATAGGTGCAGAGGGAGGCTGAGGAGCTGTCTGGGGAGGCTGCACCCCACCAGGCAGGGCCAGTGGTGGGCCCGCGCCTAGGGTGGGTCTGGGCCCACAGGCCCGCTCTCCGTCTCTCCTTCTGGCTCCGTGGATCTTCTGGTGAAATATAGTTTTTGGCATATTTTCCGGGATTTTCCTGATAGTTGATTTTTGGCACAAAAACAAGACACCAAGGTAATTCTGCTGAAAACAGCGTTAGTCCGTGTTAGTTGCATCCAAATCACACAAGTTTAAAGGAGAAACAATAGCAAAGTGTTCGAGAAAGTAGATACGTTTTGGACGTATCAGCCGACAGTGCGAAAAGTAAGTCATATTCAGATCATTT
Organism: Avena insularis; assembly: GCA_023614405.1. Taxonomy (NCBI): domain Eukaryota; kingdom Viridiplantae; phylum Streptophyta; class Magnoliopsida; order Poales; family Poaceae; genus Avena; species Avena insularis. The sequence goes on from CM042693.1 coordinate 101,047,368, forward strand.
GGTTTTAAACTTTTAACATTTATTTTATAGACCGACTCACCATCAAGATTCAAAATAAAATAACCCGTCCTGGACGGGTGCAAAGCCGTGAAACATATCATTCAAATATAAAGAACAACCATTATTCTTGATATTCGACTCATAGCCTTGTCTCATCAAACATGAAGCAGAAATAATGTTTCGACTGAGCATTGGAACATAATAACAATTATTCAGTTTCATAATGAATCCGGAAGGTAAATGAAGTTGCATTGTGCCGACTTCCAACGCAGCGACCCTCGCTTTGTTGCCGACTTGAATATCAACCTCGCCTCTTGCTACGCTCCTAGTTCTTACCAGTCCCTGCAACGAGTTGTAGATGTGAATAACTGATCCGGTATCATATACCCAAGAACTATTAGGTGCATTAGCAAGATAAATGTCTATAACATTGCAAACAAGTGTACCAGAGTCGGAAGCCATACCTCCACTCTTGGATTTGTCGGCCAAATACTTGCTGCGGTTCCTTTTCTAGTGGTCATCCGTCTTGCAGTAGAAGCAAGTGGATCCGGCTGAAGGAGATGGCTTAGTCCCTGAGGAAGCGCTTGGGACCGGGTCCTGAGCCTTTCTTCCCAACTTAGCCTTCTTATTAGTCCAAGAACTCTTCTTGAACTTAGCCCTATTCTACACCATCAATACTTGACTGGCGCCCTTCTTGAGATCCGCCTCCACCTGCTTGAGAATCCCATGTAATTCAGTGAGCTTCTTATCCATACCATGCATGTGGTAGTTCGATATGACTGACCATACGCACTAGGAAGAGAGTTTAGAATTATGTCCATAGCGAACTATTCACTAATGAGGTATCCAAGCCTCTCCAGAGACTGCACGTAACCAACCATTTTGATCACATGCGGACTCAGTGGATCACCATCCTTAAGCTTGCAACTCAGCAAAGCCTGAGAGACTTGATACCTCTTAGTCTTAGCCTGAGCCTAGAACATACTTTTGAGGCTTTCGATCATATCGTAGGCCTCAACATGTTCGAACTACTTTTGCAAGTCCGTTCCATGTGAGCAAGCATAAGACAACTAATATCCGTGGACTCGTCCTTAGCCCGACAGTAGTCGTTGGTGGCAGTGACAGTCGCATTATCATCCGGCTCGTCTGGAAGTGGGTTGTCTAGGACATCTTCTTTTCTTGTTTGAGAACAATTCTCAAATTTCGATACCAGTTGGTAAAATTAGTGTCGCTCAGTTTATCTTGCTCAAGAATGGTTCTCAAAGCAAAACCGGATATCTGAGAGTGACTCTTACTTGGTGCCATGATCTACAACAAAAATATGCAAAACACTTAGGACATGTATCCATAAAAGAGAAAGCATATTAAACACTTTAATATTTTATGCTCCCACTATAACCAACACCCATCCGATGGTTACTTAGTGATTCAGGATCCTAGATAAGCAGGTCGGCTAGTGAGCTTTAGCATTACCGCTAGCCGCCAAGTGATCTAGGTAGGCAACTCCTTGTCAATTGTATCTCATACGACTCCTGTTGGATGGGTGGCATCACATGCCCCAGCTCCCGTCCGACTTTTCCCCGAGCCCCACAACCGTTGTGATAGACCCCTCTAGCTTACCGAGTGTTTCTGTTGTAAGAGTACGATTCGAACCCACCTAGTCGGAAAGAATTGGAAGAACCTCAATTTTATGAGCCCGCTACCAAAAATGTCCGACTTGTGATGGTGCAAACACTGGCGGGAAAACCGACTAGACCTTCTTTGAGGGATTAAATTTTACCGACTATCTAATAGAGGTAAAACACAGACATATCAACAACACAAAATAAATCAATTATAATGTGAAATAATATGGCTCTCTTCATGGCGATATCCATCTCCACAAATCCTGTAATCCGACTCGTGCCAATTTTGTCACTTGCCGTCTTACTCCATGTCGCCGACATGTACACCGACTTGTACGTCATTCGTAGTCTCCAAACAGCTACACTATCTTGGTAAAGTAAATTACATAGAGAATCCGCCACGCGGGTCGTTATACAATAAAATGACAGCACCTAGGCTCCAGCCGGCTGACAAAACCGTGATTCGCAGATCATGTATGGATTACACACATATATCACATGCACATGAACCATACCATTCACAACTTCCTGTAAAAACAAGTTATGCTTAGATACGCTATCTTCTGGAGTTGTGAAACTCACAGCGACATCTAAGGAGCTACAACAGGGCGAAGCCGGCGATCTGATCCGGACATGGATTCCGACCATTGTTTCGATTCGATCAAACTCTTTGATCTTTGATCATCGCTTCTGGATTTATATGTCACGGTCTACCCCGATGGCGGAAACCGACCGGTAGGGGTATGTCGTTCCACGATCTCAGCAGTATGGTCATGAAAATCAGATCTACCATTCCCCGAGTACAGTTGATCCAATCAACATCATACAAAACCAATCTATCTCATATATCGACCACCAAAACAGCACATAGATCCAATCTACAGTCAACCACATATCACATATGCACGATCTCGAGCCTTAAATCAGAAGCTATCGCTATGATACCACTATTGGGTCACGGAGAGATAAAACAATTTTTCCTCTAACATGGTGATCCCAAGATCTAGCTGAGGTAGAAGACCACGAGGATTACCACTAGACGTGCGGTTGCGAATTACTGATAAAGTGCGTCAGTTGATGCAGTGCAGTCCTTGCGATCTCGATTCAATCAACGATCGTCGTGGTGCTGATCGTACAACACCTCTGCTAGTATCTACACGTATGAGGAGGAGCACCGACGGTAAACTGCTAGGTTCATTACGGCGGCTGGACTGTTGTGGACCTAGGGTTTCCAACACATGGAATGACCTAACCGATCAACCCTCCTGGGTTTCTGCGCCCCACTGTTGATAGGGAGTGAACGTGGATTTCACTCACTCGTGGCCCATTCACTAAAGCCCATATAATATTAGTCACTATGAGTCCGACTCACTGACTCAGTCCAAAATACGGCTCGAGTCTAATCCGACCATATTTCCGGTTCATATCAAATCCGAACTTGCTCCCGCTCTTAAGTGTGTGACCTCGCAGGCTCATGGCAACTTAGACACAATTGGAGTCCGACTCTCAATCGATCAGTCGGTAGCGGATCCTAGCAGAACGTACCGACTCCCAAGTACAAAAGAGTCATGACGACATGCCTTTCCAATGCGACTTATGTCCGAGTCTCTTTTGCCTCGCGATATACCTTGGCATACTATAGGCGAATATTTGTCATCCCTTAAATAGTCCGACTCTCTTCTTGATCCGAGATAAGTGATTCATCCGAATAACTCTTAGTCGATCGCCTTGGTTAAATCTTAACCGAGTCGTGCATGTCCATGCTTTCTGAATCATATCATTCGAGAGGGCCCAGAGAATATCTCTCCGAGTGGAGGGGCAAAATCCCATCTTGGTTATTCACATCACGCAGCTTGATTCTCCGAATTCGAACTATACCTTTATAATCGCCCGCCATGCATCAGAGTTTGTTAGAACCTAAGTCGGTGATCCTCAACTCGGACTGTGCAACAACCTTAGGTCTAAGGATTACATTGATTGAGATATACAAATGACAACTTGTTCGTTGTACCTCAATATGGGTCAATCCGACTTGCTAAACTCTTTAGCTGAATCTGTGTAAGTCGGAATAGCATCACCATGCCCATGATAAGTAGAACCGAGTCATCAAGCCGACTTTCACATTGGTCTAAGTTGTGTGTCCAGCACAACCTCAATGACCAAGGATATTTAGTATGATCAACAAGAATGCATAGTTCCACAACTGAATCACATATTCAATGATACACATTAGATGTTCATGCAAGGACAACTTAATATATTTATGAATACAATGGGAAATATCATCATACATGATTGCCTCTAGGGCATATTCCCAACAGTTATAGCCCTACCATGGATTAGAGTGTCCAACCGAAGAGTAGTTCAGGTAGTATCATGAAGAGAATATATTTATTGGAGTGTTCACTAGTGAAAGTATGATACCTATGCCTTGTTTCTAAGCATTGAAACACCATTTGCAACTAGATCAGTTACATGTTTGCTTGCTGCTATCTTTATTTAAGTTTGCCTTTAGTCTCTTCCACGCCATCAGAGTCTTTTCTGGTGCCGTCACGGGGAACTACAGGACATCTTCAACCTTTTCCTCCCATCAAAAGCTCTTTTCTAGCATCGTTAATCATCCATATCACTTGTATTTCACTATCTCTTTGCCGAACTAGTGTACCTATACACCTGACAAGTGTATTGGGTGTGTTGGAGACACAAGAAACTTCTTGTATCTTGATTGCAGGGTTGCTTGAGAGGGATACCTTTGACCACTTCCTCCCTAAGTTCTATAAACCTTGGATAATCCACTTAAGGGAAACTTGTTGCTGTTCTACAAACCTCTGCACTTGGAGGCCCAATAACTGTCTACAAGAATAGAAGTGCATAGACATCAGTCCTTGGAACCGATCATCTCGGGAATAAACTCCTCCAAAAACCCTGTTGGAAAAATAGAGAGAAAAAATACCATATGCTATGAAAAACTCCTAAAAATCCAGTAGGAAAATAAGGAGAAAATGGCATATGTAGTTCACACTTGTATTTATATCGCCACATTAAAAACCTTGTATGAGAAACCTTAGGGAAAACTCATAAAGGGAAAAATAGTACAATATAAATGATCGAGAATCATCAACGGGTTATAACTTGGGATTTTACTCCCCCTAAACTTTGCAAACTTCATGATTTTTTCATACCAATTCCATGAACCTAATTCTGGAATATAAACATTGGTAGAGATATTGTGAATATCACAATAGTTTGTTTGCAAATTACCCTCTTACATTTCTGTAACTCATGAGGATAAATAAAAATCGTAAGAAATACAAGTGACATTACCCTTATAGATAATGATAATCTCCACATGATTTCACATGTGGCCGATCATTCTATGAAGCCATCTACATCTTGTGATGCTGAAGAATTCCCTCAAAATACTCTTCCAGTAAACCCAATATTTGATATGGCATTGTGGGATCGGATACTTAGCCACTATCAACATATCACACCATGGTCCCATATTGATTTTCATGATGGAATTTGATCAAGACCCTTTGTGTCCTAGATATATCCGATAATATTCCTTACACAAATCTTTTACCTTTTTTTGGAAATTGCAATCTCAATAAATAGCCAAAAACTATAGTATTAGGCCTGACATGTTTTGCAAGATATATGAGTGCTTTGATGGTATTCAGATATGGAACTTTATGTCCAACTATCACTTCACCATCTCCCCTATGTCTCAAAGGATTTAGATCCATATTAGGTATAATATGACCATATGTGTCTTTTATATGATATATGCATATTGAACTTCTCCAATACTTCTGGATATATGAAGACTGACATCCTGGGAGATATTTTTAAGTCATAAGCTTAGCATAATTTGGTTTAACCCAAATATCTGTTTTAACATGATTGTGTGTATTTCATGTCTTATATAGACACCACAAAATAATGTGATGTAAAATCCAATCTAAGATTTCTTCATGAATACACATCAACAATCTTCAAGAGTAATCCTTATCAAGTTAGAACTCACTTAGTCGGTTCTACCACACGATTTTCCGACAAATTCAAGTCATATAATGACTTCGGAAGTTCCACACATACATGTTACGATTTACCTTTGGATTCATAATATTAAGTCATCAATGACTTCAATATATTCATCCAAACTAAATGACCCTTGTGAGGTCATGTACTGCCAATAACATTTAGTATCGAAACATAATTCCACTCATACCAGGAAGGTATGCTACATCATAAACGATGTTGGGTCTCTGCGAAAACCCTTGCGCTACAAGCCTCGCTTTCTCACCACCTCATTTATTTCTGTTTTCAAACAAAAATTCAGTTATCTTCCCAATAGAAGATACTTATGAGGAACATGTTTTACTATGATAAATACCTCTCATTTGATGAGCGAGTGCTACTCTTCCTTAATTATTCCTTTCATTTGAACCAATATAAGTGCAACAACACTCTCCATGGATTTTGGTTCAGGGCCCAAAAGGATTCTAGCAATTCTCGAGAAGAATTTTATGTCGACATATGTAGACTTTCTTATATACGATTCTCATGAATCAATATCATTTTGGAATTATCATTACGCCTCTTAACTCCTTGTGACTTTCCAGAACAACGGAGTCAAGGTGTTTCGATGTCCCAACACTAACAAATTTGTGCACACATGTGTTGGAATTTGGATGTCTCGCATCCGCCAGGTGTCATTCAACCCGAGGTTGAATCATATTAACTGATCGAGGGGTCAACCTCCTCTGTTTCCGCTGAAACACATGTGAACTTAATCTCATGCGACCAGAATTCTCCCCGTCTTTCTCTCATTTGGGGTACGAGTGGTTTATTAGGTACCTCCACTCGTTCTGGTCATTGACCATAGTGACATCTTTGTCATCGGTAAATATGCTTGGCAGATAATTTGCAATATGCTGCAAATTTCTCATAACCTGAACGTGTAGTTCAGATTCTCAAATACGTGGAAAAATGACATTTTTCTTATCCATTTTCTAGCATTCTATGTGGTACTTATCTCCCCCTGATGCAAGAAAATTTCCTTATTTCGAAAGCAATCATCTTACGGTCTGCAAATAACCCCCTTGATAGGGTTAAATTAATCGACGAATTAACGATCATACCGCATTTATTCCTGACATAGATCCCAACCATATGTGAAAGCCCATGTTGTACGCTGGGGTGGCATTATCTATATGCAACCGAATTACCGGAAAATACTTCACTTATTTCCACGTACAAACTGAAAGGGGGTGCAGTATCATTTGATCTCATTTATACCAAATATGCGGAGTGTGAGACCGCAACGAAATTTTGGTAAATCAATTCTGCAACATTGGCCATGCAATATTGAGTCTCTTTCATAAGAGACCTAACCAAAACATTCTGGTTATGTACACTATATACTGAATATTACCATTGAATGCTCGTGAGTCAACTTTAATGACATTTGCATTCCAATGGAATTATCCCATGTTAGGATAATTAGCTCTAAATTCATCAATTTGAGTAGTTAATTCAATAAACATATGGTTTGTGTGGATATACACACCTAAGACCATCTTCTAGATGCGTCTATTAACACCATGAAGTACCAACGTAACACAGACAATGGCCCATTTTTAATTTTAAGGTGAGATTGCCTTAAAACTAATTCCCCTATGTCACATACAGTGCACAAACAATATTGTTGGGAATATTGCAACTTGGGAAGTTGTGGCCAACAGAATTGTCAATAATTTCTCTAATCGTCCAATACCATGATGATAAAGGATGAAAAATCATTGTGTCTACAACAAGATTGAGTATGAACTGATTCATACACTCAATTTTCTCATCTATCATGCCCCGTGTGTCCACAAGACAAGATGTTGCCAATTATACTACATATATAGTACAATTATAGGCTAATGATATTAAGGGATCACTAGGAGACTACATAAGGTCTCCAAATATCTTGGAAATATTATCATTCCACAAGCATATCATCAATGTAGAAGAGTCTATTCTCCTTCTACTATGCCAGAATATTTTCTGATTATTCTATTTTGAAGTAGAACTTCAAAATTATCCCATTAACATCATTTGCCTCTAGTGAGCCGGTGGTATGATTCAACCCAATACTTGACTGTTTGGTAATCATTAGTAGAACATTTTGTACAACCACCACTTTGACAAATTTGAAAGTTGTCATTGTGATCATTTAGCTAAAATGATCAATTTCCTTTTGAGATATACACTTCATTTTTGCTTGTCATTTTTCACTTTACATTCAACTCCATGTGGTTCTCTAACCACTATTTCTTAGTACTGAGAGTATTAGCATGAGCTTCAGGCATTGTAGTTTGAAACAAAGATGATATTTCTGTTTACCATCCTAGGAGAAAGTAAAGTGCAGTAAGGACTTATAGTCAGATATCCATCTGAAAACGCCTTATCACATAATCTCAACTTAGTGTTGATTTATAGACAACAGGAATATAAGACTCAATGGACTTGGAGTCATGGAAATGAACGAATAATCATTCATGTGATTCTTATAACAACATCTCTTGCCTCAATGAATCCTCAAAGGGAAAAATGGATATTCATTATCCATTACATACTCAGTTTGGAAACCGAGTCATTGGGATGACACATAAATGAAAATATGCATTTTGTAGCTATTTGTAAATATCCATGACATTTTCTGCAGGTGGAGTTTATGTGGCAACAATTCCGCGAGTCGACAAAATCTTTAATGTCCATCACCCATGTTAAATAGTTACTCCCACCAAATGTCATATCATCGTATTTCCTTTCGAAAAAGGTCAGCCATATGCCACGTGAAATGATCATGCAAGTAGAATGAAAATGCCATGGCTAAGCATAATCATGGTCATGGTGATTCTTAGTTATCCATAGTGTAAGCCTTTCTACTAGAAGATCATCACCGCAGTGTGATGTAGATCAAAGTTTAGTCACTTTAAAGGGATAAACCTTTAATTTCCTTAAAACACAGAGGTAGACCACCAACAAGTGGTGCTCACTCTTATGGACAGTTCCAATCAATCATAGTTTCCACAACCTTATGTTATTTATAACACATGAAGGTAATCACCATAAAGTGGCTTACACGTCTCAGTTGTGCACGAAATTTAATTCATAGCTATGATGACGTCTCATAAGTGTGTTCACATGGAAGGTAATCACCAACATATGCAAGTATTTTTCATAATCCTTTCCATAGCATAGCATGCGATATTATCGTGACCAATGCATTGGATTCCACTCCCGATAGAGTATGTGATACTATAGTCACAACCAATTACAAATGCTATAAAATTACCAATTATTTGGAAATACATCATGAAGGTAGTCACCAAAGGTGTAGACATCATAGTACCGAACGAAACTATTTTGTTCCATTATACCATGCCATAACTACCGCGCCTTCATTTTTTTGCTTTATAAACACATGGAGATGGTCACTACTAAGTAGTGAAGACCTCTCTCTTATGGTACTTCTCAAAACCTTGTGTTAATTAAAACACTTTGAAGGTAATCACCACAGTGGCGTAGTCCTCTTAGTTGTGAACAATTTTTTATTGCAATAATGCAATTCATAAGTTGCGTGCAAAAATTGAAAACCTCACGCACTAGTAAAAAACAGGACACTAGTCCCGGTTTGTAAGAGGCTTTAGTCCCGGATTGCAATCCGGAACTAACGTATTGGGACTAAAGGTTAGACCTTTAGTCCCGGTTCTGTTAAAAACCGGGACTAGATTGTCTCCACGTGGCCCCACTGCGCGCGCTGGGCTAGAGGATCTTTAGTCCCGGTTCGTAACACGAACCGGGACTAAAGTTCTTCTGCCGCGGCAGCGTTTTGCACCAAACTGTTGCCACAACAGAAGGTGGGGTTTTAGGGTTTTAGGATTTTCTTTTTTTGTGTTTGATTATTTTTCATTTTGTGTTTTCATATACATATTATTATACGCTACTACATGTTGTATACATTGATGCATATATATTATAATTTCACTCACGATTACATAAAGACATATAAATATATACCCAACCGAGACTAGAGCTCGTCTAATTGATTTACACGAAGATCATTACAACGGATACTATCCTTTTGTGTCTATCCACGATTACACGAAGGTCTATCCACGTTGTACTCTTCTTTTGTGTTTATGATGTTCCTGAGCAAAAATCCCGATAACTCCTCTTGAATTGCTAGTAGACGTTCATGTGGTAGGAGCTTATCCCGCATCGCATCCAACTATATATAAAGAAGTAGATCATTATGAATGGAACTCAACAAAAACTACGGTATAGAATAAATTGCGAATATATTGTTTACGTACTTGAAGAAAGTCTATGCCCTTCTCCATACACCCACGAATGAACTCGCATACGTAATATCCACATAAATTAGTCCCCTGTGGCTGCGTCGCACACTTTTCGATCGAGAATATAATTCAATCAAATAATAATCAAGCATGATAATTATATGAATGATAATTGTAATATCCACATAAATTAGTCCCCTAGCTCTCGTACTACTTACCGGGACCGTACGAAAAGTGAGCTCCTCACACCATTCACCCCGAACCTCCTTCGTGAACCTTTTCCAAACCCTGTCCGGCAAAAAAGAAATGAATGAGTTATTAATTAGTTTACATCTCAGCGAATGAACGAAAGAGACAGATATAGTGTGATAATGCTTGAAATTAATTTTGGAGGCAATCAATTATGCTGCGGTAGTGTTCCATCGGCTTCTTTAACGAGTCCAAGATTTCCACTTTTGCACGGTCAACGTTAATGTTTAGAAGAATTTAGTGGTAGATGTGCACGTTTATATACACTTAACATCTAGTAAACAAAAATTGAATGTGTACAAGATAGTAAGACTCTTATCCATAGTTGTAAGGAAATAGAATTTGTGTCTTGTAATGTTGCTCCATTAAAAACATCAGCAAGTTACCTCCGTTTCCTCAAGGTTATTTATTACCATATGTCCATTAACTCTGTTTGGGTCAACGAACCCAATGCTGCATATTGACTTTCTTCTACATTCTTGAATCTTCAATCTGCATATATAATAGCATACAGAAGGAGATATAGTGAGGATAATGATAGGAAATGAATTGAACGAGCTGAGTTAGTGACTTCATTACTTATAGACAATAGCAGCTGAGGAGGGACTTGTCGAGGGCGTCTAGGTTGAATAACTGAAATAGTTCACAAAGTTCAATGGAGATCTCGTCTGGACAGAAGTACTCCTCTCTAACTTTACATACGATAAATTGTCTCCCTTCCTTTGTGACTTTCAAGTACCAGATATGCGCATATGTGTTGGCAGATCATCGAATACCTCATCGCTGACCAGAGGCTCCCCGTAGACAAATTTTCGTGTTATTGGTCCCTTGGCGACATTATCTCCGCCGGCTAGAAGTGCTTCGAGGGGCACGTTACACTCCTTGGCTAATTTAATAGTTAATTCCATATCTATTCCACCTTGGGTGGGCTGGGGTAACACCTTGAGCGGGGCGATGGATTGTTTTTCCTGTTTGCCGAGCTGGGCAACTTCTTTTGATTTTCTCCTGCTTGTAGTACTGCTTGATGACTTCTCTTTTAGTGTCTTCGTAAGATAGCGTGTATAGTCATTTTTCCTATTTAACACATGTTGGGGTGGTTGCTCAAGGAATGCCTTGAAGTGCTTCTTGACTTTTGGATCAACTAGCACCTGTGGCTCGGGTTGTTTTGGTGCAAAATGGGCCTTCACTTTGGCCCGGGAGATCACCGCGCTTTCCTCATCAGTCCGGTGATAAGATAACTTGGGAGGAGACGGTGGTACTCTGGGTAGGGGATCTTGTCATTTTCGGCGTCGGGTCTCCCTCGATGTAGCGGTGTTATTCTTCCGCTTTCTTCCCTTTGATTCAGTGGGCGGAGGCACCGGAGATGGAGATGCAGTCGCGCTGCGATCCCTCTCAGGAAGGGGTGGACTATTGTTTCTTGGTGGAGACGGTGGACTCGGAGGTGATGGTGGCCTTAGAGGTGATGGATTGCTTCTCGGAGGAGAAGATTGCCTTAGCGCCCAGCCTGGAAACATGATGTGCTGTTTTTTCCAAAGAATGATCCCACCCTCCACTTCTCCAAGTGTTTTCTCCCCTTCGCCTGCAGGGATGTCAAGCTCAAGTGATCGACATGTCGGTTCAACTTCATCCACACCGACACGAGCATAGCCAGCTGGAATCTGACTTCCATGGTAGGTCGCTTCCGGTGGACAAGGTAAAGCAAAGCCGAGCGCCACCTTCATAGAAATGTTCTTCACTATGACATGTAGCTCACAAGCTGTCCTTGCCTCGACTTCATCCACGAGGTAGCAAACCATCGTTGCACCGGCCGTATCATCTATCACCGGTGCATTATTCTCAATCAGCATTAGATTATTAGCTTGTACCTTCGTGGAAGCCACGCTGCTTCTCCGCTGAGATGGGCCCACCGGACTGTCTAATGCAGGATCTTGTTGTCGGGCCAGTACTCTAAGTTCATTAATCTGCTCCTGCTGCAGCTTGAACATGGCTTGAACTTTCTCGTTCCTTTTTTCAACCGCCTCCAACCGCTCTGCCTCCTCCGCCTTCTGCCGGTTCTTTTTTCTGGATCGTCTTCTATAAGTGTCGATGTTAGCAGTAAACCCTGTCTTCCATGGAACAGATGGGCCAAAGCCTCGTGTTCATCCGACTTTTTTAGGATTCCTGAGGGCATATGCCAGCTCATCATTCTCTCTGACAGGAATGAACTTTCCATCTTTTCTCAGTTTATCACTTTAACAAGTTCATCTTTGGGTTTAGTAACGGCCTTCTTTGTAACAATAATCTCCCCGGTTTCAGTGTCATACGACCTCCCATGCCCAAGGAGCCAATTTTTTGACCTCATGGGCGACTGATTTGTAGCTGGCGTGACCCCTTTTGACGCATTTCTTTCTTGGTTTTTTCCCACTTTGGCGCGGCCGTCTTGTAGCCACCTGTCCCCATAGTATGGTGATATTTCTTTTTGGCTCCATTTAACTTATTATTTTCTGACTTGGCCGTAGCTTCTTATGATTCCTTGTATGTCACAAATGGGCCCCAGTTATCCCGTTGCTTCTCCAGCAGGCCAGTGAATGGCGGAGTCAACCCCTTCTTGGCAAAGTTGTTGTACAGTCTTTTCTTCCAGTCCTTGAACTGTCCGCCCTTCTTATTAAGGGCCCACTTTCTGACTTGCAACCTCAATGCCTCAGTGAGTTCAGGAGTGTCCAATTCAGGCAAAGAGAAGTGTGCCATGAGTGAATTCCAAAGACCGTCTTTAGCTCTGTCATCGGCAAAAGTTTCTCCAACTCGATCAATTTTATTTCCTGGCTTATTCCACTTCAAAGTGGTGATCGGGATGGCGTCCCTGACTATCGCTCCGCATTGGTATACAAATACACTTGCGGCCTCTTTCGGCTCCAAAGGTTCGCCGAACTCAGACACTAAATCAATAGTGAAACACGCACCATCGGCCAACTTTTTGGTCGGGCCTCGTTTCCTTGCAGAAGATTCGCCCGATGCGGAGGTCTAAAAGAAGAAACAGTCGTTAGTACATATATATATATATGAATCAACTAATGCATCTACTAGCTCGTGATCAGCAGAGGCTTTATATACCTCGCCGGTCTCTGCTATGGTGTCTCCACCATCAGTTCCACCGTCGTCTCCACCAAAAAATTCATCATAGTCGTCTCTTCTGTCAGCTTCATCCAATTTGAGATATTGGGAGCGATCATCATCTCTATCGTCGTCTGCTCCATCGTAATGATAACCTCGTGTACCCTCATCTATCATGTTGTACATGATGTTCTCTTCGTTGTCTCCACCGTCCATAACTTAAGTAATACAGAACAAAGATAAAAACATTTTGCTTAATACGATAAAATAAAGAAAGGTAAAGTAATCATCCTTAAACAACGCGATAAAGAAAGATAAATTACCAATTAAACAACAATACATCTCGAATAATCCAGCTAGTACAACAATAAAGTACCAATTAAACAATAATACATCTCGAATACAATATGGTATCCTATTACACATCTAGCTAGCTCAGTGAAGACGCCAAAGTGTAGGAACTATCACCGGAGAATATCTCGGGTAAGGTGCCTGAAGAAGCTGCCAGGTATTGGCGACCAGGACTTCTAAAATGTACATGTAGCATCGGACGTGCTCGTCCTCCTCCCTGACATGACGCTGTACCACCTCGTCGGGGGCCGTCTCCCTCTGCATCGCACCTGGACCACTCGACCGCCACCACAGAAGATCCGGGTCGACGACGACACCCGAATTCCTCACCAAACGACGTCCCCCGGCTGGTAGCACCTCCTAGTGCCAGCCCGACGGAGCCTAGCCCCGTGGATGCCCGGCGACACTGTCTAGTAGCGCTCCGTTGTTCACGCCGAGTGAACGAGGATGAGGAATCGGCATATTCCTAAACACTAAAATTAAACCTATATACTTTAACCATGACGAAAATAAATAGTATCCAATAAAATAAACTATATTAAACACTAACTAAATTACACTATCAAAATTACACTAACTAAGTAAAATATATTAACACTAATATATAGCACTAACAAAATTACACTAACTAAAACTATATATATTAACACTAATAGCACTATATTAAAAACTAATAACACTAACTAAATTACACTATCAAATACACTAAAAAATTACACTAACTAAATTATTTACACTAATTATAACTAAAATTACACTAATTTACCCTAACTAAGCTACGTGGCCGAGAGGGCTGCACACCTGACAAGTGAGGCTCACCTGGTCAAGAGGGCGTGCGATTTGAGGGGAGAGGCGCTGGCGGCAGAGGCGCGCTGGGCGGTCGGGGATGGCGACGGGCGGGGCGGCAGGCTCCTGGCGGCCCGAGGAGGGGCGGCGCGAGGAGTGGCGCGGGCACGGCATGGTGGTTGGCGGCAAGATGGTGACTCACATGAGGAGGAAGACGGCCATGGGATTCATGCGTGCTCGGTGCCCAAACCGGCTGGGTGTATGGGACCTTTAGTCCCAGTTTGTATTACAAACCGGGGCTAAAGGGTTTTCGGCGCGCCGCGTTTCGCGCACAGCCCCCCACCCCTTTAGCCACTACAAACCGGGACTAACGGGGCCTTTTTTAAAACCTTTTTCAAAACAAAAAACCTTTTTAAAAACCTTTTTAAAATTAATTATTATATATCAAAATTTGCAGAAATAAAATTTACATCTACTCTGTTATATATATGTAAATAAAATAATTGTTCCCAAGATTTAAATTGTTCGGACATTTTGAATTTTTTGTCGTTTTGAACTTAGGTCAAAACAGAGTGCGTGTAGGGGATGAGAATGTTAGAACTTGCATTGGATCTCTAAAAAAACAAAATATTGTGAGTCTAAAAATGATTTTTTCAAAAAATCACGGACGTTAGATCATGTACCTGTAGTTCAAACCGGACCCACTTCCTGCCGCTTCGGCAGACATTTTTCTTTTTCACCCAGGAAGGACAGAAAGGTTTGAGATCTCCTGGTGGGGATATAATTCATGTAAGGTGGTCTACTATTTTAGAAAAATAGGATGGTAGCATTCTGTAACTGCATTTTGGTGGCTGCTTCACAAAACGACTCGTCTTTTTGCGCTCGGAAAATAGAAAATTGCTTTTCCGAGCGACAAAAAAGAAAACTTCCTCCTGCAACATTGTTCTCCATCCCATATACACATGCATGCACAATATGGGCACCGTATCACAAACTATGTCACGATTTAACACACAAACATGCCTATTTTCCCGCCATATCCCACCGCTTCCCGCCATGTTTTTCTGCCCTTTCCCTCTGAATGGTACTTTTAGTCCCGGTTGTAGCCACTAACCGGGACTAAAGATATTTCCCGCCATATCCCACCGCTTCCCGCCATGTTTTCCCGCCCTTTCCCTCTGAACGGTGCTTTTAGTCCCAGTTGTAGCCACTAACCGGGACTAAATATATTTCCCGCCATTTCCTACCATTTCCTGCCATGTTTTCCCGCCCTTTCCATCTATATATAGGCCGACCACGCCATGGTTATCCATACATCCACATCTTCCTCTCTCACAACTATGGACAGTGCCTACTGGGCCTTTCTGACCCTCGAAGAGACCGAGGCGCTGTTCGCCTCCAACTACCCTTGCCCGTCGGGCTACCGGCCGCCCGCCAGCTAGATGCTGAGCACTGGAGGGGTTCCTGTCCCTCCTGTGCCTCAAGGCTCCGCCCGACAGGCGGCCATCACGAACCACTTCTACCACGAGCTCACGCCGGAGCAGCGGATGGATCCCTAGTGGGATCCCGACAACTACGACACCTGGAATGCCTTCTTCGCTAACCGGCAGGAAAGGGAGCTCGCCAGGTACAAGGGTGATGGCCCGCCCCCGGTGAACCACAATGAAGCCGGCCGACGTTTTTGGTGGGCGAATCGTACTATCATCAGCGTGATGCGCTACATCGCCGGGGGATACCATCCTCGCCTGCGGTGCCCACAAGTCCACCCACCACAGAGCCACAAGAAGGCCCCTCCCCCGCCCGGCGGTAGCGGCATCGTCTTCCAAGAGACTTCTCCCCCGCCCGCCGTGAATCCGAGGCCGGAGTGGCAGGTGCCCCCAGTATATGCCATGGCTGGGCTGAGGATCTCTGGAGTGGCAGGTGACGATGACGATGATGATGACGATGACGAAGAAGACCCTGAAGCTGCGTACTATAGGACTAGGCATGATTATGACTAAAGGGGGTGGCTTTAGTCCTCAGTGTTAGCTAGTCCCGGTTTTTAATATTAATAAATGTCTAAGTGTTACCTAGTCTAGTGTTTTGGTACCTGCCTACAGCAATCTCAGAAATTCCTTTTTGTCCCGGTTTGTCCCGGTTTTTAATATTTAATAAATGACGATGACGATGAAAAATAGGATTAATTCACAAAAGATTTAATACATTACATCACCAACATCCACATCTAGTGTTTTGGTTCTCTTCTTGTCCGTAACCATGGAGCATCTTCCTTATTTAGCGATATGCTTGGGTCAGTTTTCACTTTGAATGGCGGAATTTCATGAAATTTGTCATAATCTTCTGACATGTTTGTCCTGTCCTCAAGTCCCATCATGTTTCTTTTCCCTGAAAGAACTATGTGGCTCTTTGGCTCATCGTATGATATTGTATTATTTTGCTTATCTTTCTTTTTTCTTGGTCTAGTAGACATGTCCTTCACATAGAAAACTTGAGCCACATCATTGGCAAGGTCGAATGGTTCGTCTCCGTACGCAAGATTATTGAGATCCATTGTTGTCATTCCATACAGCTGGTCTACCGTTACCCCACCTCCTGTCATCTTGACCCATTTGCATCGAAACAATGGGACCTTAAAATTAGGACCATAGTCAAGTTCCCATATGTCCTCTATGTAACCATAATATGTGTCCTTTTTCCCATTCTCGTCCATTGCATCAAATCGGACACCACTGTTTTGCTTGGTGCTCTTTTTATCTTGGGCGTGCGTGTAAAATATATTCACATTGATCTCGTACCCTTGGAAAGTCAATATAGTTGAAGATGGAGACCTGGCCAACAAGTACAACTGATCTCCAATAGTGGTGTCATTCATGAGATGTGTCTGCAACCAACCGCCGAAAGTATTCATGTGTTCATCTCTAATCAACCGCTGACCGCTTCGTAGTTCGAGCGTACAATATTCTTGTGTACCTCGATATACGGAGCCACCAAGGTGGAATTTTGCGGAATTGTATAGTGTGCTTTAGTGAAAGAATGTTCGTCCATACATATCTTTGCTTTCTTTCCTAGCGTGCCTTTTCCACTAAGTCTCCCCTCATGCCGTGATTCAGGTACACCGATCGGCTTAAGGTCAGGAATAAAGTCAACACAAAACTCAATGACCTCCTCTGTTCCATAGCCCTTGGAGATGCTTCCTTCTGGCCTCGCACGGTTATGGACATATTTCTTTAAGACTCCCATGAATCTCTCAAAGGGGAACATATTGTGTAGAAATAGAGGACTAAGAATGGTAATCTCTTTGACTAGGTGAACTAGAAGGTGTGTCATTATGTTGAAGAAGGATGGTGGGAACACCAACTCAAAGCTGACAAGACACTGGACCAAATCTTTCTGTAACCCTGGTAGACTTTTTAGATTGATTAACTTCTAAGAAATTGCATTGAGGAACAAACATAGCTTCACAATGGGTACTCTAACATTTTCCGGCAGAAGCCCCCTCAAAGCAACCAGAAGCAACTGCGTCATAAGCACGTGGCAGTCATGAGACTTCAGGTTCTGGAATTTTTTCTCTGCCATATTTATTATTCCCTTTATATTGGACGAGAAGCCAGAAGGGACCTTGATACTACTCAGGCATTCAAAAAAGATTTCCTTCTCTTCCTTGGTAAGAGCGTAGTGGCGATTCTTGAAACAGCTCTGGATGCCTGCCTTCTCGGTCTTTCATACGTTGTTGGTCCTGCCGTGCTTCTGGTGTATCTTTATTCTTTCCATACATGCCCAAGAAGCCTATCAGTATCACGCAAACATTCTTCGTCAGGTGCATCATGTCGATTGCAGAGCGGACCTCTAAGACTTTCCAATAGGGTAGCTCCCAAAATATAGATTTCTTCATTGTGTCCGCCAGCCTCCTTCAGAACAGACTGTCCGCCAGGACCCTTTCCAAAGATTACTTTTAAATCCTTCACCATATCAAATACAGCATCACCAGTACGACGGACAGGCTTACTCCGGTGATCTGCTTCACCATTGAAATTCTTGCCTTTCCTTCTTAGGGAATGCGTGGGCGGGAGAAAACGACGATTCCCTAGGTACACATTCTTCTTGCACTTATCCAAATAAATACTTTCAGTGTCATCTAAACAGTGTGTGCATGCATTGTATCCCTTGTTTGTCTATCCTGAAATGTTACTAAGAGCAGGCCAATCATTGATGGTTACGAACAACAATGCTCGTAGGTTAAATTCCTCACGTTTGTGCTCATACCACACACGTACACCTTGTCCGTGCCACAGCTGTAAAATTTCTTCAACTAATGGCCTTAGGTATACATCAATGTCGTTGCCGGGTTGCTTCGGGCCTTGGATGAGCACTGGCATCATAATGAACTTCCACTTCATACACAACCAAGGAGCAAGGTTATAGATACACAAAGTCATAGGCCATGTGCTATGACTGCATCTCTGCTCCCCAAAGGGATTCATGCCATCCAAACTTAGACCAAACCATAAGTTTCTCGCGTCACCTGCAAACTCCGGGTACTTTCTCTCAATATTTCTCCACTGCGACCCATCAGCGGGGTGTCTCAAAATCTCGTCTTTCTTATGGTCTTCTTTGTGTCATCGCAACAATTTGGCATGCTCTTCGTTTCTGAACAAACGTTTCAGCCGTGGTATTATAGGAGCATACCACATCACCTTGGCGGGAACCCTCTTCCTCGGGCGCTCCCCCTCAACATCACCAGGGTCATCTCGTCGGATCTTATACCGCAATGCAGTGCATACTGGGCATGCATCCAAATTCTCGTACTGCTCACCGCGATAGAGGATGCAGTCATTAATGCATGCATGTATCTTCTGTACCTCTAATCCTAGAGGGCAGACAACCTTCTTTGCTTCGTAAGTACTGGCGGGCAGTTCGTTGTCCTTTGGAAGCAGCTTCTTCGTTATCTTCAACAACTTTTCAAATCCCTTGTCACGCACACCGACCTCTTCCTTCCATTGCAGCAATTCCAGTGTGCTGCCTAGCTTTTTGTGGCCACCTTCGCAATTCGGGTACAACAATTTGTTGTGATCCTCTAACATCTACTCAAATTTCAACCTCTCCCTTTTGCTATCACATTCTCCCTTTGCATCAGCAATGCCTGGACCAAGATCATCATCTGGCTCGTATGATGCACGTTCTTCTGCTTCTTCTTCTTCATCATTATCTTCCATTGTAGTACCACCGTATTCAGGGGACATAGGATAGCTGTCATCATTCTCATCATCTTTGTTGTCTTTCATCATAACCCCTCTTTCTCCGTGCTTGGTCCAACAATTATAGCTAGACATGAAACCGGACCGAAACAAATGGCCATGAAGGACTCTTGAGGAAGAGTATTCCTTCTGATTCCGACAATCACCACATGGACAACACATAAAACCATTCCGCCTGTTTGCCTCTGCCACAACGAGAAAAGAACGCACGCCTTTAATGAACTCATCAGATATTCGGTCAGCGTACATCCATTGCCATCTCATCTGCATTTTATAAGTTCATCAAACAAAATCATGATGCTAAGAGTAGTACTAGTCTAAAAATAAAAGAACACATCGTATACATCAAACAAGCACTAATTTAAAAACTTTCTACTACATCTTTAGTCCCGGTTGGACACACCAACCGAGACTAAAGGGGTTGCGGCAGGCTGGGTCCGACATGATCCCGTTTAGTCCTGAATGGTGTCTCCAACCGGGACTAAAGGACACTCCAATCGGGACTAAAAGTGGGTGACGACACTATATGTCGTGAGTGGACACTATGCCAGTGAGTGGCGACACTGTTTCAGTGGGTGGCGACACTATGACAGGGGTGAGTGTCGACAATATGTCGTGAGTGTCGACACTATGTTGTGCTGCTTAATCCATAAATAGGCTTCCTTGTGAACTATCAACTGCAAGGAAGATCGTGTGCGAGACCAGGGACACCACTACGGCGGAGCTTCTCGAAGATGTCTTAGGACCTCGTCCTCAGACATCTTCAAGGAGCTCGCCGTAGAGGCACTCCCTAATATGTGAAATTAGTTAGCTCCACCAGCATACTGATTTAGCTAGAAAATATATGAATTGAAAGATGGTGTGCGAGAGCAGGGACACCACTATGGCAGAGCTTCTCGAAGATGTCTTAGGATGCCTCATCCTCAGACATCTTAGAGGAGCTCGCCATAGAGGCACTCCCTAATTTAATTTGGTAGCTCCTTGGTGTGTTCGTGTTTTTGTTCTTTCTTGCTTAACTGGCCGATGATTAACTAAAATGCTAGGGTGCCACTATATATATGTGTGCCTTCATAGTTTTGGTACTTATTTTTGTTTCAATGGATTTTGTGACGACATGTAGAAGAAAGAAGAATATTTTGTTGCTCGACGATGACATGATATGCACTGTGAACCGTCTAGATTTCCAGACAACGTGTCCAACCAAGATATGTAGATAGGATGAACTCATGTATCTATGTGCTTCGATGAATCAAATGAATTTCGAGAACTATATGTGCCAAATTAACCAGATATATAGAGATAGAATCCACACAAAATCTATCCATTTCTAGAGCATGAAATGAGCTAAAACAAGCAATGAGAGATGAAATGGTGAAGTTTCTAACCTCTTAGGACCCTTGATAGATGTGGAGCCAAAATATCTTCACAAATCTTGAGAAAAATGGGGAAGAACTCGAGCTTGAGGGGAGAAATTTGAGAGGGATGATTGTGTGAGCTTGAAATGGCTCGGGCTGGGAAGGGGAAGAAGATATAGTCGGAGACTTTAGTCTCGGTTTGAGAAACAACCCGGGGCTAAAGGTCCACGCATCTGCTCTTTTCCAGCGCCAGACCCTTTAGCCCCGGTTTGTTAAACGAACCGGGACTAAAGTTCCCATACGAACCAGAGCTAATGTCTTCTAGGCCCTGTGGCCGTGTCTAACCGTTGGGACCAGGGCATTAGTCCCGGTTTGTACCAGAACTAGGACTAATGCTCTGGACCAAAGGTCCGTTTTCTACTAGTGAAGGTAATGGTGCATAATCCACAATTAAGTAGTAGATGCAATTTATCCATTACTAATTTGTGATACAAAATTTTGACATAGTTAGGCATTGTCATACACTTTGCTATCTTGTGTTTTCCAAATTTTCAAGCAAATCCATATTCTATGTGAATAATGGAGTTAATATATTGCTTTGCAACGATATTACTCATGTAATACATACAATCATTTCACATGACATAAAATGATGTGTAACCAACTAATTATGCAATTCAGGAAGACCTTGAGGGTCTACCATATATATTTTCTTTGAAGCCTAAAGCAAAAATGCAAATATTAATATGTACAAAAACTGAAAGCTAAAAAGCAAATCAGAACATAGAACGAAAAAGAAGCACTGGGCCGAATTACACAGCCCAACACAGCGGCTCAGGCCACTTTTTTTCTTTTCGTTTTAATTGTTTGTTTCAGTTCACGTGAAGTAAATTCACATGGGCTTGGCTATATACCACACTCTTACGCTCCCGATACTCTCTCAATTCTCAATTTGATACATGAGTTATGATGTTCTAGAATTTTGGGGATTGGGGAAAGAGAGGAACAAGGGATACAGGAAGAGACCCTGTCGGTTACAGTTTACTGATTCCACACCCCTTCTCACGGCCAGGTGCCTCCCTTGTGTAGTAGCTCAGCTCGCTGTGTCTTGTTGGGCCGCTATGATCCATAGCGCCGAGTCGTCCTACTAATACGTGATCCTCGTCGAGCAGGGGACCTCTCCATCTCAGCTTCACCGCTTGTGGTCGACGTGGCCGGGGCATGGGTCGTGACATTCTCCCCTAGTTGAAAAACAGCTTGTCCCCAAGCTGGTGCATCTGGGAAGCGATGGCGTAACTCGTACTGATCTTCCCATGTCGCCAGCGTTGCCGGTTGATCCCGCCACTGGACCAACACTAGAGTCCTTGTTTCACAACCCCGCCGGTACAACTTCGTGTCCTGCACTGTTACTGGCTCAGGCATGGAGGATGTAGGGGCTGGCAGGTCTTCAAGTACTCCCATGGATGGTGGCACTGCGCGACGCAGCTGGGACACATGTATCACCGGGTGGATGTGGCATGACTCTGGCAGCTGCAACTTATAAGAAGTGGCGCCGACATGTTGGAGTACCTAAAATGGTCCAAAGAAGCGAAATGCCAGTTTTGGGTTAGCACGAGTTGCTAGGGATCGTTGCACATATGGCTGCATTCTGAGGTAGACCCAATCTCTAACAGCGAAGACCCGATCGGAGCGTTTCTTGTCGGCTGTCAGTTTCATGTGCTGCTGGGCACGATGGAGATGTTTTTGTAGCAATGACATGGTCTCCTTCCGGTCTTGTAACCACTCAGATAGATCCGGTACAACACAGGAAGCAGGATCGACGATCCCAAAGTGGCGTGGACTATGCCCATACAGCACCTCAAAAGGGGTTTTGCCCAAGGTAGAGTGAGGGGAAGTGTTATACCAGAACTCCGCCAAATGAAGCCACGAGTTCCACTTTGTTGGGCAAGCATGCGCGAAACAGTGAAGGAATGTCTCCAAACACTGGTTTACCCGTTCCGTATGCCCGTCGGTTTGAGGGTGGTAGGCAAAGCTCAAGCGCAATTGGGTCTGGGACAAACGGAAGAGCTCCCTCAATAGAGTACTTGTAAATATCTTGTCTCGATCCGAGACGATTGCCTCTGGTAGTCCGTGCAATTTGTACACATTGAACATGTACCTTGTGCCACTTGGAGTGCTGAGAACGAGTGAGAAAGAGGTATGAAATGTGCGTACCGGGAAAGCTTGTCCACCACCACTAGGATACAGTTGTAACCAGAAGATTTCGGCAAACCCTCCACGAAGTCCATAGTGACAGTATGCCAGACATGAGGAGGAACTAGCAAGGGTTCCAAGAGTCCCGGATAGCACACATGCTCCGGCTTTGCCTGCTTGCAAATTGCGCACTCCTCCACGAATTGTTTGACATGATTTTTCAAACCAGGCCATGCAAATAGAGTGCGCATGAGGCGATAGGTAACGTTGAAGCCGGAATGCCCTCCAATCGCACTCGTGTGCATTGTAGTCAAAATTTTGTGCTGCAACCCTTGGTTGCAGCCAACCAAGATACGGCCCTGCACCTTGAGAATGCCATTTTCAATCGTGAATTCCTTAGGCCCTTCCCGTGGCTCAGCTATCAATTGTACCAACAGTTTCTGGGCCTATGGGTCTGCCCGATATCCTTGTTGGACCTCTTCTAGCCATGTAGTAAGACAAATAGAGATTGAAGCTAATTCTCCCATTGCGGGTTGTGGACAACGGGACAGTGCATCCGCAGCTCTGTTCTCCGGACCCTTCTTGTAAACAATACGATACCGGAGCCCTAATAGCTTGACCATCACTTTTTGTTGCCAAGGTGTTGACATACGCTGATGCTCTAGATGTATCAGGATTTTTTTATCCGTGTGTATGACAAATTCCGCGGGCCGCAGGTAAGCCCGCCAATGGTCCACGGCCATGATAATAGCAAGCGCTTCCTTCTCATATGTGGACAACATACTAGTCAGTGGGCCAATGGCTACTAGTGGATGTTTGTTTTGTAGTAGGACTGCGCCAATTCCTTTGTCAGAGGCACCGGTTTCAATCTCAAATATCTGCGTGAAGTTAGGCAAAGCGAGCACCAGTGCAGAGGTCAGAGCTTGCTTCAGAGCTAGGAACGATACTTCCTCCAGTTCTGTCCACCGAAAGACTGATGTTTTCTTTAGCAGATCAGTAAGTGGCCTGCTAATGATACCGAAGTTCTTCACGAATTTCCTGTAGTATCCCGCGAGACCAAGAAACCCTCTCACCTCCTTGATACAAGTAGGTTGTGCCCACTTCTCCACAGCCACAATATTATTGTTGTCCGTGCGCCCTCTGCACTAATCTCATGTCCCAAATAAATCAATTTATGTTGCATGAACTTGCATTTGCTGCGCTTTATCTTGAGTTGATGTTCTGCAAGTATCTTGAACACTTGTCGCAAGAGTGCCAAATGCGTTTCCAAGTCTTGGCTATATATATCAAGATGTCATCTATAAATACCAACACTCCCCGGCGAAGGAGAGGCTGCAAGATAGTGTTCATGAGCCCTTGAAAAGTGGCAGGAGAACCGGTAAGTCCATATGCCATTACTCTGAATTCAAAGTGTCCGCTGTGTGTCTTGAAAGCCGTTTTATGTTCATCTTCTGGTTTCATCCGAATCTGATGATAGCCGGCTCTTAGATCCAGACTAGTGAAAAGGCAAGCCCCCGCTAACTCATCGAGCAATTCATCAATTACTGGTAGCGGATACCTATTCTTGACAGTAATAGCATTCAACTGTCGAAAATCCACGCAGAAGCGCTAGGTCAAGTCCTTCTTTAGCACCAAGATCACCTGCGATGAATAGGGGCTAGAGCTGAAACGAATGATGCCTTGCTCTTGTCCACCTCGTCTTTCTGCGCTGGATTGAAACGATATGGTCGCAGATTCACCGGTCGAGAACCCGGCAGCAAGGGGATCGCATGATCGAATTGCCTTTGCGGCATCAAACCACTTGGTTCCTCGAACAAAATTTCAAATTCTGTCAGCAGATGATGGGCGGCTTCAGGTATTGTTGTTGTATCTTCCATACTATCGGGTTTGAGCAAACACAAGTGAACCACTCGAGCCACACGTGATCGTTGAATCAGGGACTGCAGCTGATCACCAGTCACCATCTTGCATTGAGAAGTATCACGCTGCGCGCCAACCAAATTTACCTGCCGAACAGCTAACTGGAACGCCATTGTCTGCTCGCTCCAGTGCACGTTCATGGGACTATGTTCAGTTAGCCAATCGTACCCCAGAATAATGTCATATGAACCGAGAGGCAAAACTTTGAAGTTTGTTTTAAATTGGTAACCTTGTGTCCACCATTCACAATCAGGGAGCTCATAATTACAATGCATCATACCGTCGTTTGCCACCTTAACTCGAAGCGATGACGTCTTGAGTGGATTGATTTGCAAGCGTTCGGCTAGCTCAGCGCTGATGAAAGTGTGCGAGCTGTCCGAGTCCACCAACATCAACACTTCCTGATTCTGAATCCACCCCTGGAAGCGCATGGTTGAAGCACCATGTCCTCCTTCTACTGTTGCCTGCGATATATGCATTAGTTCACTGTTGTTATCACTCTTGCCTTGTTCAGATGATGTTGTGGTTTCTTCATGTTGAACCATGGCCAGCAACTCCTCCACAACATGCAACTGAACAGTTGGCCCACAACGGTGATCGCGGCTCCAACGTTCCCCGCAGGTAAAGCATAGCCCACGTGCACGTCGATAGGCACGCATCGCTGCCAATTTGTCGTCCTGTGGTACCGGACGGGCTGCATCTCCTCCTAGACGATCTTCACCTCGTAGAGCTTGAGTAGGTTGAGATCGTGGTGGTGGTGGACATGGCAGAGGCATCGCCATGCGTGGAACTGAGCGCGTCCTTGGCAAGAATTCCGAGCAGCCCACCTCCCGCCGATATATTTCCAGCACATCTTCCTGCAACAGAGCAAGATCCACGACAGTATCCAATTAGGCCTATGCAAAATGACTGCGGCACGAATATCCCTTTGCAATCCATCAATAAAATGCGTGATGAAGAAATCAGGTTCCCAAGAATTATGATGTGCAACTAAGTTATGTATCAAAACATTGAATTTGCTAGCATACTCAGCTACGGTGCCTGTTTGTCGTAATCTATTGAACTGTCTAAGATGATGCTTGCCTGTTTGTCGTAATCTATTGAACTGTCTAAGATGATGCTGAAATTCAGAGCGCCCAAATTGCATGCATATATCTTCTGCAAAATCTTTCCACACCGGGTAATGCAGGTGAGCCTTAGAGGACTGCAAGCACGACAGTGCATCATCCATGAAATACATGGCTGCACAACTGACCCATGTATTAGGATGCATCGCGCACACTCGAAAATAAGCCTCACTTTTCAAACGCCAAGCGCGGGGATTTTCTCCGTCGAATAGAGGAAAATCTACACGAGGCGGTGGGGGAAAACGAGACGAATTCCAACCACGAGTAGAAAAATCGGACGAATCGTAGCCGGGGCAAGGGAGGTGGTACGTACCCTTGGCCGGGCCCCGTCCGGTGACGCAAGGTCACGCGGGTGGTCACCCCGTTGGCTCGAAACGTCGCGGTGGCCAATTTGCCCGTGGCCGTCACCACCCTAAGTGGTGTCTGCCACAACTGGTTTGGTAGCAGAGCTGCCAGGCACGTCCGCCAAGAGGGGAAGTAGAGGCGGTAGCTCCTTGCCCGAGGGAGAGGTAGCCGCCGGACGCACGATGTCGATGACTCGAGCCCGCAGGTCGCTCACCTCCGCACGAAGGCACTCTACCGAGCGCCCGATCTTCGGCTTCTAGCCGTGTAGATCCAACACCGCTGGGTGAATCTCGTCCAGCTTGGCGTTCATGGACGAGATGGAGGCAGTCAGATCTGCAAGAAGCTTCATCTGGTTTTCCATGGCAGTAGCTTTTCTGTGACGGGTCTGGATGATAGATGGATATCGGCCGGCCAGATTTGTGGTGTGAAGAAAAAATTGGTGGTGGAATCAGGTGGGATTTGACTCTGATACCAGTTTGTTACGCTCCCGATACTCTCTCAATTCTCAATTTGATACATGAGTTCTGATGTTCTAGAATTTTGGGGATTGAAAAGAGAGGAACAAGGGATACAGGAAGAGAGCCTGCCGGTTACAGTTTACTGATTCCACACCCCTTCTCGCGGCCAGGTGCGCTCCCTTGTGTAGTACTTCCTCTCTCCCAGTTTAAGATGTGTATTCTTTTTTCACGAAATTCTCAAATTAAGATGCGTATTCTGATGAGCAGTCCAACTTAGCGATAATCGGACCCTTTTACCCTCAGGCAGCCACGCTCTGTGCATTTATTCATGAACCAATGCATGCATGCGTATTAACTAAGCGATGTAGGAAGGGTCAAAACCGAAGGGACGTGAGAGGTACCGGCCGCTGCATGCACATGAGTATTAATGGAGAAGGTTGTGCATAGCTGCATGCATATCAATCGAATTGGGGATATTTCAGTCTAAAATTTTCTCTGCACAACGCTAGATGGGCTCCTTGGTATACGGGTCTTCTTGGTATACGGGTCAAAAACTATATGTATTCTAAACTGGGATGGAGGGAGTAGCTCAGCTTGCTGTGTCTTGTTGGGCCGCTATGCTCCATAGGGCCGAGTCGGCCTACGAATAAGTGATCCTCGTCGAGCAAGGGGCCTCTACATCTCAGCTTCACCGCTTGTGGTCGACGTGGCCGGGGCATGGGTCGTGACACCCACACGAGAGGATAAGGGTCGAGATGTTTCCTTCATGGTAATTCACGAGCGAAACCGATCCCCTTCGATCCCCTTTCAGTGGCGGCTGCTCCATGCTCTGCCACATCCGGCGGATGCCTGAACGGCGCGGACCTGAAGACCCCGGCGCATCGTCCTCCTCAGAAGAAGAGCCGCCGGGAAGAGGGTCCCTTTCCCAGACTCTATCCGCATGGCGAGCTGGCCGCCGCTTCCGCACGGTGTCATCCCTGCGCGAAGTAGTGGGCCTCGGCGTGCAGGAGGGCGAGGCCGCGCTGGAGGGAGCCGCTGCGTGGAGCGCCGGCCGCCTCTGCCGCACGGCGAGTCAGCCGTTGTTCGCCGCGCCGCTGCACCGCCTGGAGCCACGAACTCAGGCGGCGGCATGCCCCGGCAAGCCGCGCTTGGAGGAGCAGTGTCGTGGCTGAGCCGCCGTGTGTGCTGGCCGTGCACCGCCGTCCGCCTGGGAGAGGCTCAGAAGCCGCTTGTTCCGGCAGCCTCCAAGGCCACCATGGAGACGAACGATGAGAATAGGCGTTCTTCTCACCTTTTGTCTGAATCTTCCCCGTTTTTCCTCCGACGAGTTCCGCCGCGTTCCGGCGAGTTCCGCCAATTTGCTCTCTCGGCTGAGACAAAGTGCTTGATTACGTGTTGTAGGTCGAATCGAACAAATGGATCAACTCTTCTCTATTCCATCGATGATCTTAGTTTATATACAAGCGAAGGGACAAGCGAGTAGAGGATCGCGTCCACGCTTCGCAGCCCTTCCCACCCTGCCTGTCGGCCCCACCTCATCACATCCCGCTTCCCCGCTATTTTCTTTTAAATAAGGGCGTGCCTATGTGGCGACTGACTGGGATTTAGTTAAATCTCAGTCGCCTGACGTCAGACTCAAAACCACTTCGCGATATCAACCTTGCTCATGTTTCTGGCCCGTGTGCGTTGTCCTTTGTTGGGCTGTTATTGCTCTTTGTTGGGCTGTTATTTTCTTGTATATTTTGTTGGGCTTTTGTCTTCTATCTGGAAGAAGCATCCAGAAACAGCTGGCATATGACGAAACTACCCCCGATCCCCCTTCCTCCCTTCTTTCTAGCTCTTTCTCTCGACAACCACCTCCCAAGCGATAAGCACAAGTCCATGGGGAAAAAAGATCACAACTAAATCACAGGTCTGTTGACTGGTTTCATGAACAATGATGGACTAGAGGGGGCGAATTCAGATGAGATTGGTGGAGGATCTTTGAAAACTTACCCCGGTTAGCATAAAAATAATTTTTTCCTCTCTGCTTTACTGAATCTTTCTGAACCCCTCAAGAACAACAGATCTGTTCTGCATCTTCCTGAATCCCTCTGTTTTCCTGCAGGCATTATGAAAGCAACACCATCCAGCGTGAGCAACAGTTAGTTTTTTGCACTGAATCCATGTTACCCCAAACTTAGCTGTTTTTTTTGCTGAAAAAGTAATGTTGATAATTTTCTACAAATGTTTTTGACACAGGAACATCAAGCACATACCAAGGTTTGCGTTTTCTGAGTATTTGGAAAAAATTTATTTTGGTCATGTGAGAATCCTCTGCTTTCTATCATTTTCCCCTTTTAAAGCTCCATTACCATATATTTTTGTGTGCAGACATTATGAACAACTATGGTGATTTCTTGATTGGAACACAACTAGAAACATCAAAGGTAATTGATTTGTAGGAATTAACTTTGAAATTAATTAATTCATACTATCAAGCAAAACAATACTATATGACAGGGCAAATTAAAAAAACAGAAAATAGGGGATTTCAGATTGACATGTTAGTCTCTGTTATTATTGCACTCAAGTTTATAACTATTTCTGACATGTTAGTCTCTGTTATTTTCAGCCAATCTCTGCATGCAATATATCAGCTACAGTGAGTTCTTTATGATGATATAATATGATGATACAAATCTGCTATAATATTAATTTTTGATAACATGCATATTTCAGGTAGATCAACATAATTCAATGCAAGCTTATGCATCTTTTGGAACAGCCAATTCAATATCACATCAGGTAGCACTTTGGAAAGCTCATGATAGTAAATGATTTAAAACTTCTAAACATAAATGAAACTGACTTTTCTTTATACCTCCATTATTCATCAGTTTCCAGGTGGGTTTGATCCAAATGCTTCATTCTATGATGATGGATCCCGCGGAGTAAGCATACAAATTAGCATAGTAATACTAAAAAAATTATTTTAATAGAACTATAACTAACATGTGCATAAACAACTTTTTAGTGGTTAAACTACTCACAAGAAGAGGGAATGTCGTACATGGATATGTTGCTTGGAGTTCAAAAGTCAGCTGATGCACAAAATTATAAGGATTTCCAACAAGGTCCATTGGGTGATGATGTACAGATAACCTTCTTTTTTGTAGCTTTGCTTTTTACCTATATTCATTCTCATTTTGTTTTTCATGCTTACATTTGATTTTTTTTAAATGTAGAATAAACTTTTCATGATCACTGGTAGATATTCTGATGGCAATGATAATATGCTAGAAGATGAAGAACCATTTGAACAGTTTCATGAAAATTCAATGCAAACATCAGACACTTTGCATGAAGAGGATTCATCACACTTTGACAACAGCACGGCACAAAATGAAGAAAATTCAGATGCAGAATGGGATAATTTAGCACCAAAAGAATATGATATATTTGGTGATGGAAGAAAAGATACTAGTGTTGATCAAGAACCAAATGCTTCTACTGATTAACAACCAATCCATAGTAATGATCATCCAGCATGTGCTTCCACCGAAGGAAACAATACTGAAAGTCAAGAACCTGTTGAGCATTTGTCGCAACAAGATATAGAGGATTTCTTGGTGCATGATAATATAGAAACATGCAATCAAGAAGTCCGTCGTCATCATACTCCACATCTTGACATGATGTTCGATTTAGATGAACAAGCTTATCATTTTTACAATGAGTATGCTGGAATATGTGGGTTCTCAGTAAAGAAAGCTGGGACTTATCATGCTAGAAAGGCAGACAGTACTGGACATACACGTGCTACCTTTTTATGTAACAAATCAGGCAAGATAATTGATCAGGGAACTTTGGAGGCAAGAAAGAAACGGAAGCAGGAAAGGAAACAAGAGAGGACAGGAGTTGTGCTAGCAGAAACACAGAAACGAAGAAGGGCAAACATTGTAGATATAACAGGTTGCTTGGCTAAGATGGTGGTTTCACTAAAGAATGGTAAGTGGATGGTCATCTCAGTTGATCTTGAACACAATCATCAGTTGAGACCGCCGGATGAGACGAAGTTTCTTAGGTCTCATAAGCACATGACTGAACAAGAGAAGCTCTTCATTCGCACATTCAACTCAGTCAAACTACCAACAAGAAAAATAATGGCAATCCTAGCATACCTAAGAGGTGGAGTTGGTGCTCTTCCTTACACGAAAAAATATGTCAGCAATGTGCGAACAGCAATAAGGAATGAGTGCAAGGAGAATGACAAGACCCAAGTTTTGGAGTACTTCAGGAAAAGGAAGCAAGCAGACCCAAGGTTTTTTATGACTTCAAACTTGGTGAGGGAAATAAGGTGCTAAGCATATTCTGGTCAGATGAATATTCAAGGAAGATGTATGAGTTGTATGGAGACTATGTCAGCTTTGACACATCGTACAAGACAAATAGATACAACCTTCCGTTTGCACCGTTTGTTGGTGTAACAGGGCATGGTAATAATTGTTTGTTTGCTTGTGCTTTTGTTCAGAATGAGACTATTGATGTATTTTCATGGTTGTTTGAAAAATTTCGTGAATGTATGGGAAACAAGGGTCCTAAAACAATTATCACAGATCAATGTGTGTCAGTGAGCAAAGCAATCCCTGCAGTATTCCCCAATATAGTGCACAGATTTTGCTTTTTCCATATAAGAAAGAAAGCTGAAGAAAAATGTGGAAGATCATTTGCTACCAAGAAAGACCTACATGCAGATTTCTTAGATATCTTGCGCAATTTGTTGACTGTGGAAGAATTTGAAATGTTGTGGCTGCAAATGATTGAGAGATATGCTGTTGGGCACCTAAAATATTTGAAAGCAATGTGGGAGAACAGGCAGAGATTTGTTCCTGTTTACTTCAAGAAGGAGTTTTTCCCTTTCATTCAATCCACAGCAAGGAGTGAAGGCACTAATTCAGTTTTCAAAGACAATGTAGGAGCAACGTACAGTGTTATTAGTTTCTTGAGTGAATACCAGAGGATATGTGAAGGAATTCAAGAAAAAGAAAAGGAGCAGGACTCAATTACAGGGACTACTTCCCCTAGTTATTATTTTGGCAGCGAGATTTTGATACAAGCAGGTAATATCTACAACCGACAAATATTCTACAAGTTTCAAAAGCAACTGGCTTTCACAAACAAACTCCATGTTCTTGAGGTTGTTAGAAATGAAGTATATGAAGTATACAAGACTAGAATGCTAGCAGAGAAAGACTTTAGGGCTAGGCGGTTTGTTGTCTTGGTTAATCTACCCCAAGAGGATTTCTCTTGCATTTGTTGCAAATTTCAGAAAGACGGCATCGTTTGTAGCCATATACTTCGTGATCTTGTCAACCTCAACATGTCAGAGCTACCAGCTAAATATTTCATAGACAGATGGAAGCCAAAGGAAAAGAAAACTATTAGAGATAAGAAGTTTAATGTGCAAATGCAACTCACAGAGGCAGACCACCACTTGAGGTTCAATCTCTTGTCCGACAGACTTATTGATATTGCATCTGATGGTTCTAAATCAAATGAGAGGTACCTAATTGTTGTTGAAGCTGCTAAGAAGATAGAGGAAATGCTGGACGCAATGACTACAGCTGAGGAGCAAGAAGAGCTCCTGAAAAAGCAGGGTTCAAAGACTGTAGCTAAGCATCCTGTGGTAATTGATGATGGCTATGGCAGTAAATTTCAGAATCCTGATGCAAGTAAGGCTAAAGGGCGACCTACTACAGCTAAACGACAGAAAACTTTGGTCGAGGAATTTCGAACAAAACAGAAAATAACGTGTAGTCATTGTGGTTCGCATGATCACAACTATGCAACATGCGATTCCAAGCATCTAGATAAGTCTATTTTTCAGAAGAAAACTCCAAGAAAGAATCCTTCAGGTTTGACACTTTCTGTTGTTGTGCTTCTCTAACGTAAAAATAATAATATTTCTTTTTACTTTATTTAATTCTATGTCTATGCAATTTTTTGCAGGTGTAAAGACAAGTGTGATTAAACAGAAATAATCTTCTGGAAAAAGTGTGCAAAACAAAGGAAAGAAGAAACCAGAAGAACAATCTAGTCCTATGGATTTGTGAAAAGAAAATTGATCCACTTCAAAAAGTCAAGGAAGAAAAAAAGTCTGAAGATCTACATGTCATTTTACTTGATTCAAGAAAGATTTGTAATAGTAATATTGTAATAGGAATAATAGGGAAAATGATCTAGTATTATTATGTACCTCTGTTATTTATCTTGGAGTTATGTTCACCATTCCAGCATTAGTAGACTGCAAAAACGCATTCCTTTCCATCATTGATATGTGCCTGAAAAAGGAAAACATTTCCATATTATAATAAAGTAACTTAACTTACTGTGTGCCTACTGCTAGAGAATATAAAAAAGTTTAAAATTATACCTTTGTAGCATTATTGATAAATGTAATTTCTTTCATCATGCTATTTTGAGCATTGAAAAGAAATCCAGAATGTTTTGTCTTGATAATGTAACCATTCATGAAATAGTAGAAACAACCAAAGAAAATTGCACACACATGATATCAAAAAAGCTTGCAAAAAGTTGTAAATATGAAAATCAACAATATGGTGGTTTTATGTATTCATAACAATATAAACTACAGAAAAACAGTACTCGTAAACATTCATATTACAAACTGATCCCTCATGTCTGCACTTTATAACACTAACTATATATCATGTAGAACCAGAATATATTTCTTTGGCTAAAATTGTTTGAAATGTAGACTCTCTGGTCTTGATGGTTTAGTTTGTCCTCTTTGTACACTGCAAATATTCATGAAATGCATTTGTGTTACAAACTATCTAATAGATATAGATTTGAATTAGTACATAATTTTGCGAAAAATACATTGTTGTTACCAAGGTATTAGCAGCAAAGAGATATCACGGCCAGTGGTCCTGTTGTTGTATGCCTATTAAAAAAATAACTCAAAACATCAACATGAAGTGAAAAACTTTATACTTATTGAAATACATTTGCTTAATACCTGTAGGTCAAATGTACTTATGAAATCCATTTCCGTGATATTAGAGTTGTAGTCATTGAATAATGTATCAATTGCAATCCTAATGCGTGACTCGGGTATGTCGTTTGATGAAAATGAGCAGGACTGTGGGTTCTTTGTGCAGTACTTCTGCATATACTTGATAGTAAAAACTCCACAATCATTGCTGTTTTTTGTCATGACAAGAATAGCAGATGATAAGTAAAAAATGAAACACAATTATATATCATATGAGTAATATATAGAACAATCAAATATGTGGGAGATGCATGTAAAACATACGGAGTTTTCTGTTTTGGCAAGTTGGGGAACACTCTGCCATAGTTCTCGAAATGCATATCCTTCATGTTGCATTCATTCCAAGTTTTTCGAAAATTTGCAATCTGCAGAGCAAAAATGAGTTAGTTATTTAACAAAGTCAGAAATTGCAAAAAAATCAAGTAAGAAGTTGGGATTAGAATTAGGAAAAGGGAAATACCAGCATATCATCAACTTTTTGATGTAGTGTACTTCTTTCTCCAAAAGCCGAGTCGAGAAACAAGAAGTTGCGTGTCTTTATGTCAACAACAAACACGAACCAATGCTCATCGTACAAAGCTGGAAAGTGTAGCTATATTTTTGAAATAAAAGGAAAATGTTTTAGTTTGAGTGCACATATTCAAGAATACCAAAAAATAAAAAATATGCAGTAATTCTATATTAATACCCTTTCAGATAGGTGCAACTTCCTTGCTGAATCTGCTGCCTGAAATTTTTAATAACGTTCTTGTTCCAGATGTTCTTCATGTATTCGCTTGGCCACTTCTCAAGGAAGTATTCCTGTTTATCAAAAATGTAAAGTAAATAACAGTAACCAACTTCTTTAGCACCTACATGTGTACAAGAAAAACAAAAACCATTACTTACAGCTGATGTATGAAAGAAGAAATGTTTGTTCAACTTCCTTGGATGATTATCCTTGAAAAGCTTTCGACAACAAGCATTGATTACCCATGCTTCAACCCACCCATTTTGTTTCATTGAATTCCCTAGTTGATTCAATGAAACTCTGCAATTATTCATGTTGATAATCCACTTGCTGTTTATAGAAAATCAACAATAAGTAGTATCAATATGTAGGACCAAGGAAGATGAAATCCAAAAGAATATAGAAAATACTAATTTTAATAACATGGTAATGCTTACTCCTGGTAATTTGGGTCATTGCATATTGTTGTCAATGTTTCATATATGTTCAGTTCATGTGGCTGGATAATGCTTCTATTATTGTTCTCAAATGGCGATGTCAGAAAGTGGCTAGGATGAATGACTCTCTTTGGTGGCATGTTTTCCTTCCCAGTTGATGCACTAGCACTCCCTAAGGTCAATCCAGCATTATATAAGTCATTGCTTCTGCTTGCCATTTCACTGCATACATTTTTGAACATCTTTTCCCCCAAAATCTGAACTTCAGGAGAACTTTCTGGAACTCTGTTTGACCGTTCACCTAAGAACTGAACTTCAGGAGACGTTGCGTTTGATCTTTCATAGAGGAATTCAACTTCGGTTGACATCTACAACAAAGAGAAAAAGCAGATAAAAATTTGAAAAAGGTAAGCAGATAAAAGATTTATTCAAATTACAAAAAGGATCAACTCGGAACTGTTTTTGATACTGAAAAATAGATAAGAGTGGGATAGAAAGCTCACAGGTTGTTTCAAATTTTTATTTGTTGACATCGGACTATCAAAATCATCTTGGAATAGTCTTTTGCCTGCTATATTTATTCTTCGTGTGTGCTCACTATTTGACAAAGGAGACATTGGCTACAAAATAAAAAGGAAAGTCACAAATATATTAGAAACAATAAAAGCTTAGATTAGAACTGCAAAATTACTTTAATAAGAACTCTGAATTCAAACTGAATCTCACATCTAGATCAATTAAATCTTCTATTTCTGTAATTGGTGCAGCCTGATTGTCCGTGTAACGTGGAAAAGTATAACTTGGGTGTCGTTGAGCACATTGTATGGAATTAAATTCAAAATCTCTGCTAGTAGATGTCTGCAAACATTTATGTGAACATTAACATTTATGTGAACCAAAAAGAATTCAAAAACAGTGAGGGCACAATTTTTTATATTTGAACTATATTGAAATCAATTGCAACATGGTGAGGTTACCTTGTAAAGTGGAGTTGGGACCATTGGAGGAGAGAAAACATAACTTGATTTTGCCTTAAAAAGGTATAAAATAACTGAAAGTTAGGTTCTACAAATGTTGCCTACTAAAAATAAAAAGCTATAACATAACTTGTTTGTTACTTAAAATAACTTGAGTTCTTATAATTAAAATTGTGCAGTAAGCAAAAATGCAAACCTGAGTTTGGTTGTTCTCCAATGGTAGTTGTTGTGGTTCTTCATTCTTATAATTTTTCTAATAAAACAAGCGTTAGAAAAGAAGATTAGTTCAGATTGCGAATGGAGTAGTTTCTTACATAAATATAAATCCCAGGAAAGAGCATAAAAATGACAAACATGTGACCATAGTTTGTATTCTTAATTTATTTGAATAAATAACTCAAAGAAAAAAAGCACCTATTCTTTATTGCTGGAACAGTTTCTTGTTTCTTTTTGCATAAGTTGTTGCTCGCTTTCATTATTCTGAAAATGGGTAATTCAATATAGAAATTGAAAACAACAGAATTTTAAATTGCATATAACATAAGTACAATAAAAAAGATAAAACCAACAAACCTCATGTTCATTTTGTGAATTTGCTCCAAGAGGTCTCCACAGTTCTTGCTCCTCAATGTACTTGCCGTTATCGTCTTCATGTTCAAACAATCTGAATGATGGTAATGAGGAGTCCTTGAAATAATATTTCTTGCTAGCTTGCTTTAGATATTCTTTCCTAGAAAGATGGCCTATAGATTCTGACATTTTAAAAATAGCAATAAAAAGAAATTAGGTAAAAGGTAATTATAGTTACTAGTAAATGAATGATGTACACGAGACAAATCACCATTGTTTGATGTAATATCTTTCTTCGTAGTTACAACTTGCTCTTCTTTGGTATCTACTTCAGCATCTAATTTTGCTTCTTCCAAATCTTTGGCAGCTAGTAGTTGCAGATAAATATGTAAAAGTCAAGAATTAGTTTGAACAATCAATAAAAGGTATCATAGCTAATTTGAAGGAAACAATCAATTGAGAAACGGGGCCAACATGGGAATTGGATCAACTGATCTACATGATATTTGTACACTACCAGTGTGCAATTATGAGAAAAAGTGCATTACCATCATTCCCATTATCTTTTGATGCTTATTCTTTCTTGATGGGTTTGGAAAATGAGGAAGTGATTCCATCATCTTCAGATGGTGTATGATTTAAACTTAAGCTTCTCTGCTGATGCTCAGTAGAAGCATTCTTTATTGAAATCGAGTTCTTGCTTTCTGCAGTATTATCATGTGATGAATCATTTACTATGAGTAAAACAAAATTATAAAAGATCAATTAGTATAAAAAAAGAACAATCTAAGTTCAGAGTACCTTTATTACACCAGGAGCCTTCTCTTGCTTGGACAATATTTCATTTGGCTTTATTACATCTGTTTCCAAATTAATGTTTCGTTCAGCTGAACTATTGGAACTCAACCTTGTTTCATCTTGTGCAACACGTCTCCTCTTGGTTTGTTGTGAGTCTGATATAGATGAAATATGAAAAAGAAAGTTAATAAAAAAGAATGTTCAAATAGAAAAGATAGATTTATTAACAAAGCCAATTGGGCATGCAGGAATATAGCTATGTCAGAGTAACACACATTCAAATAAGATATCCCAACTTTGGTTCAGAAAAACAAAGGCAGCTGTAGCTGCAGCAACACTAACCCACTAACTTAACAGATTCACATAGATGACACTCTTAATACCTATTAGTATTTATTGCAGTACTAAATAGGATAGAGTTCTGATGGAGATCAGAAAATGCAGACTTCCTCCAACTATTAAAAGGCATACATATTATCTTTTTGAAGTTACTTATTAGTATATAGATGCATCTCTGAAATTATTAGTATGTAGATGCATCTCTGATATTCTTATTGCAATGAAAAACAATGGTAAAATTCATAAATTTAGAAAAATATACCTTGGTCAACATCTAGTACATGGGTACTTTCTTGAGTTTGCAATAACTGAGTTGTTTCAGAATTTGGTTTCTTGATACTTTCTGTTACTATAGTTTTGAGTAAATCAAGTACAAGAGCTTGAGCATTTGAATAGGTTTACTGCATCTTAGGTTTATTGCATCTTAGTTGGATGATAATAAGAACAAGGCCACATGAGAGATTAGATCATGTATAATACACATGTATCATAATGAACTCTGTGCGCTTCATCCCACTCTTGTATCTACTATGTATCATAGACGAATGAACTAGCCATTTTAATACGAGGCACATGACAGTTCAGTTTTTCTGAGGCCGTTGAACTGTTGAAACGATCTGGTTGTTCATGAATAAGCCAATCTATTGTAACATCCCAAATTTCATCAAATCCAAAACATCATGATTGCATTCATATAATCATGGCATGTTTACTTTGCACAAATTTTTTCAAAGCTAAAACCCTAACAAAACCATATTTTATACCCCTTTTATATTATATGTATGGGGCATGGTTTTATTTTTATTTTATGACCCCAAAATGTTTTGGAGTGATTTGTTGTGTTTGACACACTTTTAAACACTAGGATCGCATCACATTTTTTTTGTGAAGGTTTGAATTGATTTGGATTTGAATTGCTCATTCAAATCTTAATTAGATATTCAAAACATAAATAGAAAAGGATAAAAGGAAAAAAAATAGAAACCAACCAGCCTTCTGGCCCAGGCCCAATGTGTAGAAAACCTATCCCACCCGGTAAGCCCCTCAACCCCTCTGTTTCTCACCCCCCCCGTGCGCGCACCCACTCGCTGACAGGTAGCCCCCATCGCCACGCCAGCTCATCATCAATCTCGCGCTGGAGACCCATGCTCACTGGCGTTTCTTCCCCCTTTCAAAGCCGAAACAAATTTGCTTAATTGCCATTGATTTGCCACGTGATTCCCTCCCTCACCCCAGCTACTTAACCCTCTCCCCCTCCGCTCCATTCCCCCCCACTCAGCACCACCAGAACGCCGCCATACTACTTATATTTCTCTTCGCATCGCCGCTGTACCAACAAGCTCTGACGATCCATTATGGTAAACCCCTTGCTCCCCTTGGCCTCTGGTTCATGCAATTGTGTTCGCCATGTCCTTGCGCTTCTTCTAATGCCTGCCGCTTGTCCCCTTGTGCCCTAGGTCGTCTCCTTCGTCTACAACGGCGAGCACCCGATGACGAGCCGAATTCCGGTGAGCGATTATGTCCGTGTCTGTGCACCCCGCCCCGTCCACGACCACGTTGAGCTTCGCCTCGTCTCCACGACCTCGGTAAGCCCCAGTGCCCCCTCTCTTTCCCCTAGCCTCGCCATCGCATCGCTGTCAGTAGCATCGCCACCGTAGTAGCCATGCGCGCTGCTAGCTTTTGGTCAGAGCAACGTGATCCACTGGATCTAGATCCAGTGGCCTAGATTAGATCTGGTAGCAAACAGGTACGGGCAGATCTGGACCAAAGGATGCAACTTAGATCCAGCAGCTCGTGTGCGTGATTCGCACGAAGCGGTACCGTCCAATAAGAACGCGTAGCGTGTCTATAGTTTTGATTTAAAATCCAGATTTTTATCTATTAGATGTTTAAACTTGTAAAATACATAAATTTTGTTCTGTAAATCCAAAAAATACAAATTAGGTGTCCATGGATTCAGAAAAATGATATATTTGCATCTATGGCCTTTCCTTGGTCATTTGCTTCTGAAAAATTATGATTTTATGCAGAAGCATTTGTAGGCCTATTTTGACTATAAAAATTATTTAGAATATTATTTTAAAGTGGTTTTTGTTTTATTTAGACTTTAGAATGTATGATTTGTCTTCAGTACTGTAGAGTTTGATTTAAAAAGTGTGGCAAATCATCCTATTGCATTTTGCATGCATTCATAATTATTTTTGTATGTATATTGATTTGTGAACATTTTGTTGTATGAATTTGTGTGTAGATTTTGTGGATTGTGGAGAGTGTGATTGTGAGGATTGTACCTATTCTCCTAGATACAAAGGCAAGTGATATTTCATCTCATGTCCTACTATTTGCCTTATTGCATTAGCACTACTGTGAGTAGGATTTGCATGGTGATTATTCAAAGTATATGCTATGCTATGGTAGATCCTATAGATGTTATCTTGGTAGTATTTTCCCTATGTTAAGAGACAGATTATGCTAGTATGCTTAGCCTAGCTATTAGAATGCATGGGTGAAATATTCATGTTATGATATTATGGAAAGATTATGCCTATGTTTTTATTAATAAAACAACTTTGTTAATGAATCACCTGGGTGGAATGGGACTTGTATGATTTGTGTTGAGTGGTTACACATGGCAAATGTCTATGGTTTACCTTGTGTATCAAACTTGTGGATGGCCACCCAGGAACAAAGACATTTGAGATGTTTTGTGTCATGGAGCTTCTAGTGCAAACACATGGTATATGGGCTCTGCCTTGACCAACTAAGTTGCAAGAACGCATCCAGATGGACAGATGGTGGTAGAGTTGATAGGATGGAACGTGTCCATGGTGGTCTGATGGATTGCTTCTAAAAAGTCTCATCTCAATGCATGTCGAGTCTTGAGGGGAAAGTGCACCACCTTTCGAGAGGGTAAACCTAAGTACTTAGCCGTGTCCCCGGTTATGGACAATTCTGAACATCAAGACATTGAAATGGTTCAAGAATATCCTCATACCAATTTCTCTAAGTTAAAACTTGTGGTTGAATAAGGGTAGAGGTTCACCAATTTCTATTGGTGGTTCCTTGGTGTTTTTGTCAAACAAAAACTTAGTGTTTTCAAACTAGTAGGATAAATCTTATTTCGAGTAAAGCCAGCCTGAACTACACTTAGCCATATTCATATAGTTATTAGATGCTACTATACAACTATGGTATCACTTGCCAATACAATTTCAAATGTATTGACCCTCTGTGGCTGTAACTTATTATGTTGCAGGTTACTCTGATGGTGACTAGGGTTATGAGTCTACACTCAACATGTTTTCCTATGGCACATGAAGATAAAGACTTTATTTATTTCTTATGTATTGAGAACTATATGTGTTAGCCTTGGGCTATTGAGTTGTAATAACTATTGTATTCCTGGAATTATGATGTAATAATGACCTTTG
This sequence comes from Avena insularis, assembly GCA_023614405.1. Taxonomy (NCBI): domain Eukaryota; kingdom Viridiplantae; phylum Streptophyta; class Magnoliopsida; order Poales; family Poaceae; genus Avena; species Avena insularis. Next base: position 101,088,821 of record CM042693.1, read on the forward strand.
TATCTGTGTACTTCATCTTAAACTGTGGGTGCTAGCATTTAGATCTAGGGACTAGCACTGCAATCACAGGGATCTCTACCTTGTTTGGTGAGATCTTAGAGATGGTATCAGAGCACTGTGTTGCCTGTAGGATTATGACCCTAATATGGATTAGACTAAGGAAACCACTAGGAAAATGCAAGCTCCTTTGTAAATTTCCACACTTGTCTCTTTTCATCTCGTAAAAGTCCTCCTAATCTTCTTTGTCATCTCTATTTGTAGATGGCCGCCATCAATGAAGCCGTCTGGAAGGGACCACTAATGACCATGACCTTAGAATGTGAGACGGAGTTTCCCAAGGCACTAAAGAACCTTATGATTAGCTTGGGAATAAATGGTGAAGTCGTGTACAAGGGATTGCCACTAATGGATGAAGGAGAACAATATTGGTGGGCACAACTCCACTTGTATAAAAACAAGGAGGATAACCACAATGAGTGTAAGATCCCTCCTTTATAAAGGAAAAAGGATCCCTGTGATTGCAATGCTAGTCCCTGGATCAATGCTAGCATCCACAGTTTAAGATGAAGTACACAGAAACAAAGGTCATTATTACAGTCATTCTAGAGACAACATAGTCTTTACAACTCCATGGCCACAGGCCTAGTACAAGAGTTTAAATAAGTAATAAGATAAATAAGTCTTCATCTTCATGTGCCACAGGCAAGCATGTTGAGTGTAGACTCATGACTCCTAATCATCATCAGAATAACCTGCAACATCACAAGTTACAGCCACAGTGGGTCAATACATTGGAATAGTATTGGCAAGTGATACCTTAGTAGAATATTGGTGGACTAGACACTATATGCAATTTGGCTAAGTGTAGCTTAGGCTTGATTTGCTCAACATAAGTTTTGCCTATCAGTTGAAAACACTAAGTTTTTCTTTGTCAAAACTTTTCCCAAGGAACCACCATTAGATATTGGGGTCCTTCAACCTTGTTCAACCACAAGTTTTACTTTAGAAATTGGGATGAGGAGATTCTTGATAGCTTCCATGTCTTGATGCTCAAATTGTCCAATACCAGGGACATGGCTAAGTACTTAGATTCTTCCATCTGCAGAGGTTGTGCACTTTCCCCACCAGACTTGATTTTCACCAAGACAGGACCTTTCAGAAGCCTTCCCTTAGACCAAATGGACGCGTTCCAACCTATCATCCCACTACCACCAACTGTCCAGATGGCTAAGTTATTGCAACCTATGTGATCCAGGCAGAGCCCATATTGCCAAGTGGCTGCACTAGAAGCTTCTTAACATTTGGCCTCTCAAATCCCTTTGTTCCTGGGTGGCTTTCCACAAGTGAGATACACAAGGTAAACCATAGAAATGGGCCTTGTGTAACCACTCAACATAACCCATTCACAACCATTCCACCCATGTGATTCATTCACTTAGTTGATTTGTTTAAGCAAAAACATAGTCCAAAGACTTAGAAATATTTATTCATAGCATGAACATATAGCCACCCTTGGTTTCTACTAGCTAGGCTAAGCATGGCATAGATAAGCATCTTAATTAGAAATTTCTAGCAATTCTACAACTACTAGGATTTCCCAAGCATAGCATATAAGCAAAATATAACCATGCAAGTTTAGCAAAATATTTCTAATGCATAGTTGAAAAACATAAGGATAAAATCATGAAGCACCACTTTCCTTGGTAGTTTGGAGAGTAGTTACAATCCTCACAATCACAATCACTATTTGCACCAAAATCTACACATAAAATCATAGCACCAAATCACATACAAAATAAATACAAGAAAAATATATGGATGCATGCAATATGATATGTGATGATTTTCTAAACTCAATAAGACAAGTGCATAGTACTGGTTCATAAACAAGTTCAAAACTTGCCAAACAAACTTTATTTGGACATTAAAACATTTCCTAAATATTTGTAATATACAAAATAGGCCTACACATGTTTCTGCAAATAAAACCATTTTAACAGAAACAAAACATTAAACACATTGCATATATGGAAAGGGCTTTCTCTCCTGATTCCATTGATATAAAATTCATCAAATTTGGACGTGGGAATCAAAAGTTATGATTAAAACAAGTTTAAACATCTAATAGATTCAAATTCTGATTTTAAATCTAAACCCTAGCCACGCGGCGTGTTCCTATTGGTTGGTACCGGTTCGGGCAGATCGATCAACGAGAGCCACACGATCTAAATGAAGATGCACGGCCAGATCTAATGCGTACCTCTTCGACACAGATCTAATCTTACTCGTTAGATCTAAATCCTACGGCCCTAATCTAATTGACCACAGACGGGCGGCGCTAGCGGCGGCGACTGGCGGCGACGTCTCTGGCAGAGCTGTTACCGGCGTTCTAGGTCGTGCGGGAGAGGGAGAAGGGGCTTACCAAGCTCGCCGTGTGCTGCTGATGCTCAAGGTGGGCTTCGTTGGCGAAGGGGTGCGCAGAGGTGGTCGCTGGAGCTCGTCGAAGTCGTGCACGGCGTCGGGTGGTTGCAGATGAAGTGGTTGCCGACGCTCTGGGCCTTCCTAGTACCGACCAGAGGCATCAGTAGTTGCGCAAGGACAAGGCGAACCTAGTCATATGCGAGAGGGGTCATGGGGCGCTCGGTGCTTACCGCAATCGATCACCGGAGAGGAAGAAAGCGTCGGGCACTTGCGGTCGTTGTCGTTGGCGAGTCTCCAGACGGTCCTAGCATGCGCCAATAGGATGAGAAGATGCGCATGGATGTCGTGATCAGTCTGGCAAACTTAGACGGCAAGGGGCAACGGGGTCTTACCGGAATCGCACGCCAGAGGTCGTCGGAGCTGCAGCGGTGTGAGCAAGACTACAGGCAGCCTGGTGGCGTGGAGAGGAAATTGAGTAGGGGAAATGCTCGCGGTGCAGAGGAGATTAAATACCCAGGAGGGGGGCGAGGATCACGCGCGGTATCAATGGCAATTACGCAGGCAGTGACTGCGGCGAGGTAACGACGGAGCGCCTCGGCCGCGCGTTGATTGGGGATGACGACGACGTGGTCGCAGGGTCCACTTGCCAGCGAGAGTAAGAAAGAGGGAATGGGCCCAAGTGGTCAGTGACTCAGTGGGTTTGTCTGCGAGTGAGAGAGAGAGAAGGGGAAACCCGGGTGGGCTTAGCGGGCTGGTTCTGTTGTTGGGCTAAATAACTGGCGCCGACCTTTTTCCTTTTCTTAATTCTTTTTCTATTTTTGTTTTGATTTTTCTGAAACCATTTTCAAACAAATTCAAATGCCATTTGAATTCAAATTGTTCTGGATTTTTGCAGAGTGCAACCTTCATATAATTGTGCACAAAACCAAGTGGTCACTTTGCACTTGCCTGGTCACTTGGAATAAAACAAAATAAACAGTGACATAGCACTAGTTTTAAATAGGTTTTGAAAATGGTTTTCAAATCAAATTTTTTTTGTAATTTTTGGTTAAGTATTAGCCCTCAAGCAAAACCATCTGAGAGTAACAAAGTTTGACTCATGAACAACAATATCTCATTGGAGAGTAGCATTTGATTTAATGCTGATCACATAAAATAATGAGCTCAAATGCTCCTGTTTTTGAATTGTTTTTTTTGAAATGAAACCCTACATGATCATGGATGCATGGATGATATGCTTGAGTTTTGAAACATGATTTTAGGGATGTTACAAATCTAACCCCCTTAAGATGAATCTCGCCCTCGAGATTCGGGTTGGCTAGCAAATAGGTGAGGGTGGTCTTTCCGAAGATCATCTTCTCTTTCCCAAGTTGCTTCTTCTTCGGAATGATGGTTCCATTGAACTTTGCAGAACTTGATAGTCTTAGTCCGAGTAAATCTTTCTGTAGTCTCAAGAATCTTGATTGGTTTCTCCTCATAAGTGAGATCACTCTCCAATTGAACCTCTTCCAAAGGTATAGTATCCTTCAAAGAAGTTTCTTCCATTTATGGATGACATTTCTTAAGTTGACTCACATGGAACACATTATGAACAGCAGACAAAGACTCTGGCAATTCTATCTCATAAGCAACTTATCCTTTACGACTCAGAATCTTGAATGGTCCAACATATCTTGGGGCCAATTTTCCTTTGACTCCAAACCTCTTCACTCCATGAAGTGGTGACACTCTAAGATAAGATCTATCACCGACTTCATAGGTGACTTCTCTACGCTGAGGATCTGCGTAGCTCTTCTGTCGGGACTGTGCTATCTTCAATCTGTCCTTAACCAGTTTGACTTTCTCTTCAGCCTCTTTGATTAGTTCTGGTACGAACAAACTTCTTTCTCCCACACCATTCCATAGTAATGGGGTGGTACACTTTCTCCCATAGAGAAACTCAAATGGTGCCATCTCAATACTGGCTTGATGCTGTTGTTGTAAGAGAATTCTGCGTAAGGTAGACTTTCATCCCAACTGGCTCCATAGTGTAGGGAACATGCCCTCAACATATCTTCAAGAATCTGATTAGTCCTTTCTGTCTGTCCATCAGTCTGAGGATGAAAAGCGGTGCTGAATTCCAACCTCGTTCCCAATGACTCATGTAGCTGTCTCCAAAAATGAGAAGTGAATTGAGTTCCCCTATCAGACACAATACTCTTGGGTACTCCATGTAGACACACAATTCTGCTCATATAGATCTTGGCTAACTTAACACTTGTATAGGTTGTCTTCACTAGTATGAAATGAGCCACTTTAGTTAGGCGATCCACTACTACCCATATAGAATCATATCCTGACCTGGTCCTTGGCAATCCGGTAATGAAATCCATACCAATCTTGTCCCACTTCCAATCAGGAATAGGTAGTGGTTGAAGCAACCCTGCTGGTTTCTGGTGTTCCGCCTTCACTCTGCTACATACATCACACAAAGCAATATGTTCGGCGATGTCCTTCTTGAGATTATTCCACCAAAATCTTTCCTTCATATCCATGTACATTTTGGTGTTACCCGGATGAATGGAATACGGTGAGTTGTGTGCTTCTTGTAAAATCAGCTTCTGAAGCTCCGGATCTTGTGGAACACAGATATGTTTTCCATGCCATAAAGTACCCTGTTCGTCTTCATGGAATCCTTTGGCTTTTTCCTTGCCAATCTTTTCCTTAATCTCTTCAATTTCCTTATCAGTCTTTTGGGCTTCTTTGATCTTATCCAACAAAGTGGGTTAAACATCCAAAGTCCTGAGATGTCCTTCAGGCACAATCTCCAATCTGAGATCTCTAAACTGGGCACACCGATCATTTGGCAATTCTCCCTTAGTAAGGCCATTCACAAAAACCTTACGGCTTAGAGCATCTGCTACAACATTTGCTTTACCGGGGTGGTACTGCAAACTCAAGTCATAGTCCTTGATGAGTTCTAGCCATCTTCTTTGTCTCATGTTAATTTCTTTCTGGGTGAAGATATACTTCAAACTCTTGTGATCTGTGAACACTTCACAACGCTTTCCCAAAAGATAATGTCTCCATGTTTTGAGTGCATAAGGAGATTAGCCAAGTGCATAAGGAGAAAAACAAGAAGAAGAAGTATAAGGAGATTAGCCAAGTGTGGTGCAACAACTGCAAGGAGCTAGGCCATTATGTATCAACTTGTCCACAGAAGATACATGAAGAACTCAATCTTATCACATGTTACAATTGTGGTAATCAAGGACATTATGCAAGCAACTGTCCAGAAAAGATGAAGCACAAGATAAAGCCTATGAAGGATCTCAGCCTTGTCACATGTTTCAAGTGTGGAAACAAAGGACTCTATGCAGATGTTTGCCCAGAGAGATTTCAACAAGATCCCAAGCAAACCAAGATGTAATTTAGATGGAAATTTTTAAGGGTGGTAGTACCCTAGTTGCCTTGAAGCCAACTTGTAACCCTAGCCTTTCCAAATCTCGGGACGAAATTTATTTTAAGGGTGGTAGCCTGTCACATCCCAAGATTTTCCAAATCTTGTAATGTGAGAAATAAATAAACAAAATAAAATTTTGTTGATTTTTTAGGGTGAGAAGAAACTTTTTGATTCCATTTGGAAACATCCAAACCTATTTTGATCAAATAAGTCCTAAAGGGATTTGAAAAGATAAACAATTAATAAATAAAGTTATAGTAGTTGGAATCACTATTTTGGATCTTTTAATAAAAAGATTTGGTTTTCAAAAAGCAAAGATAGAATTATAAATAAGGATTATTTTAAAGAGCCAAATTAATCTTGGCCAAGTTTTAAAATAAAATATTTTGTTTTGATAAAAAGAGTAAAGGTTTATTTAAATAAAATAATAAGGATTTAAATATCCAATTTTATTTAAGTAAAGGCTTTTCCCTTTTAAATAAACACTAAAACTTGTTAAAATATTTTAAGTTTTCCAAGTGTTTTTTTTTGTTTTTCAAATAAAACCTACTGAAAAGGTTTTGGTTTGGTTTAGATTTCAAATAGAGTTTTAAAAATAAATTAAACCCTATTTTGAAAATAAAGACTAAAGTCTTTTTTATTTTAATTATTAATGGATCCTAAAAAGAATAAAAAAATTATTTTGTTTTGGACATTGGATTGTGTTGTTAAACAGAATTAAAAACTACACAAAATTCGCCAAAGATTTGAATTCAAATTGATGTTTGAATTAATTAATCAAAATCAAAACAGAATAAAAGAAATGAAAAAAAACAGATAAAAAAAGCGAATAGAAAGCATTGCCCAAAGAAGGCCCATCTAAGCCAAGCCCACTCTCACTTCCCCAAGCGTTTTACATGTTACTCAGATGCACCCGCAGAGACACCGACAGATGGACCCCACCCCCACTCTCTCTCACTCGATGACAATGGACCCCATCGCCACGTCGTCATCGTCTTCACCCACCCCGCTGACCACGCCCTCCCGGTCGTTTCCTGCCGTTAACTCCTCGGAGTAAATTCGCTGCAATGGCTCGACGATTACTCCTAGCGATCATGCCTGATAAATCCCCTCCCTCTCTTCTTCCTTTCCCCTCAAACCCTGCTGCCAGAGAGCCACCAGGCTGCCTCCATTTTGCTTTGCATTGCCGCTGTCTCCGGCGACAATTCCGGCCAAACCCTGCCGCCCCTTGCCTCCTCGACCACGCTCACATGCTCCCCACCTCCTGGCGCATCTCCCCATAGCACCAGCTCGCCCCCGCGCGCCCTAGAACCTCGACAACGACCAAGACATTCACCGCCGCCGTCTGTTTCCTCTCCGGCGAAGCCTCGGGTAAGAACCAGACCGCCCCTCTCTTTCTCCTTCACGCACGCATCATCGCCACGTCCTTGCGCATCTAACTGTGTCTTCCGTTTGCTCCCTCGTGTCCTGTAGCATCGCCCTCAACGACGACAGCGCGTGCCCGTCTCCAGACACCTCTCCGGCGAGCAATCCCTGCAACTCCAGCGCGCCCCTCGACAAACAGAAGGCAGCTTGAGCTCCCCCACGCCATGGCGAACCCGGTGAGCGCATCCTCCCTCTTCCTCGCTTCCTGTAACCGCCGCAGCGCTGTTAGCCGAACGTCGCCGCCGCGCAGTCGATGTCAGCGCCGCCAGTTCCTGGCAAGCGCCTTGTAGCCGTAGGATCTTGATCACGTGGCCACGATAGATTGACTGAGCGAAGAGGTACGCTTGCCCCTGTGCCGCACGATCCACTTTAGATCTAACGGCTGTTGTCTGTCGATCCAACCGAACCGGTACAGGCGAATTAGAACTTGACACGTGGCCCTGCTAGTTGATTTAAAACTGAAACTTGTCTATTTGATGTTCCAATTTGAAAAATCCATAACTTTCAAACCACACGTCCAAATTTTACAAATTTTATATCAATGGTTTCAGAAAAACAAGCTCTATCCAACCATGCACTTTGTTTAGTAAATTGCTTCTGAACATAGAAATCAATTTGTTGTTTCAAAAATGTATTTGGTGAAGCAAAAGAGTAAATCTTTGATTTAAACCATTTCTAGTCAAATAAAAATATGGTTTAGTTATTAAAATGGCTTTGGAGGAAAACCTTTGGAAAATGTTTTGGAATAAACTCTCTGACCCCAAACACCAAGTTTTATGATTTGAAAATGTATTTGGTGAACCCTATAAAACCATTACTTTGCTATAGACATTTTCAACCACATAAAATAATGACTTGATTTAAAAATGGTTTATGAAGTAAAACCTTTTTGCAAATAATTTTGACACTTTATAACATGACCAATAAGTGTTTTAGAATGTTTATAAACAATTATAAACCACTTTTGTAAATGAAACAAAGTTTGGGCATGCTTGCATGCATTGTTTTGTTTATATTATTTTATGTGTTGTTGCTTGAATGGTAGATTGAAATATTGCTTGCTTGATTGAGTTGTAGTGAATTGAAGTGTGTGAACATTACAAGATCAGGGAGTGAACCTATATTCTCTACCAAAAAGGCAAGTGATGCTTCATACTTTTGTCCCATTATTTTCACTATGCATTAGTGATATTTCTAAGTAGGACTTGCATGGAATTTTTGCAAAGTATAAACTATGCCACGGGAAATCCTAGTAGATGAAACCTTAGTAGAATTTCCTAAGTCAAGATTCCTACTACTATCATGCTTAGCTTAGCTAATAGAAAACAAGGGTGGAATTATATTCATACTATGGAATATTTCTAAGTCAAGGACTTGTGTTTTGTTAATAAAACAACTAAGTGAATGAATCACCTGGGTGGAATGGAAGGAATGGTTTGTGTTGAGTGGTTCACAAGGCCCATTTCTATGGCTACCTTGTGTATCTCACTTGTGGATGGCCACCTAGGAACAAAGAGATTTGAGATGTCAAATGTTGAGAAGCTTCAAGTGCAGCCACCTGCATTATGGGCTCTGCCTGGATCATATAGGTTGCAATAACTTAGCCAAATGGACAGTTGGTGGTAGGGGTTTGATAGGTTGGAGCGCGTCCATTCTGGTCTAAGGGAAGGCTTTTGAAAGATCTTGTCTTGGTGAAACCAAGTCTTGTGGGGAAAGTGCACCACCTCTGCAGAGTGTAAAATCTAAGTACTTAGCCATGTCCCTGGTAAAGGACAATTTGAGCATCAAGACATGGAAGCTATCAAGAATCTCCTCATCCCAATTTCTAAGTTAAAATCTTGTGGTTGAACAAGGGTTGAAGGATCACCAATTTCTATTAGGAGATGCCTTGGGAATGATTTTGTCAAGCAAAAACTTAGTGTTTTTCAAATGGTAAGGAAAAATCTATTTTGAGCAAAGCAAGCCTAAGCTCCACTTAGCCAAATGCATATAGATGATAGACTCCACTATACTACCATAGTATCACTTGCCAATACAATTCAAATGTATTGACCCTTGTGGCTGTAACTTGTTATGTTGCAGGTTTGTTTGAAATTAGTGAAGTTTAATGATTAGGATTACAAGTCTACAACCAACATGTCTGCCTGTGGCACTTTGAAGATGAAGGACCCCATGATATTTGTTATATTCTGCTGCATTGTAAAGAGATAGACAAATGAGCTATGTAATATGTAATAAATTATTTTATTCCTGGTTATAAAGTATGACCTTTGTTTCTTGATATTACATCTTAAGTGTGGATGCTAGCTATTGATCCAAGGACTAGCATTGTAAACACAGGGATCTCTACCTTATTAAAGGTTGGGAACCTTACAGATGGTATCAGAGCATTGTGTTGCCTGTAGAATTGTAACCCTAGGATTGGACAAAAACCCCTTAGAAAAAAAATAGGAGTTGTTTTTGTTCCAAAACTTATTTACAAACAACCTTGTAAACTCTTTCCTCAACCATTTTGGTTTCAACTCTACATCTCTTCTATTTCAACTTGATGGATAAAGCCTACCTCATGACCAGAGACTTCACCATGAGCAAAGGACTTCATCAACTCTAATGACTTCAACATCTTCAAGTGATTTCAACCTTATTCTCAACAAGGAGTTCAACCTTAGATATCACTAAGGACTACAAGTGAGACAAGAGATGTTACTCAGGACTTGAAGACTAAGGAAACACAACTTGGGAATCATCATCACCTTTGAAGTTCTGTGACCAAGACACAAGAATTTTCCAAGGATACAATGATCTTGTTCATGATGAATCAACTAGAAAGGATGGAATAATCTCAAGTGAACCACATAGTTGGACCACCATATTTAGATTAAATCAAACACACCAACTTATGTGGTGTAACAAACTATTTTGTTGCCTATAAGTGTGCTTGAACTTTGTTGTTTGAGTGGAATGTTTGTTTGTGATTGCTTGTGCATTGCTTGTGTAAATTGTGATGTGTGTGATTAGAATTGATTCCTTAGAAAATATTTTGACCCAACCCAAACAGATGACTTCTCCAAGGAACTCCAACAATAAGAAGGATGATAGCAACAACCAAGAGGTCAACATGAGAGATCAACTGCTAACAAGACAAACCCAGTTGAACCAAGTGACAACTCAGTTTTTAGCCAACAACAATCGGTTAGACCCAACCATGCAACAAATTTTGAAAACTCAATCCCAAGTGTTGCAAGGGATGGCTACTCAAATGATCAACATGGGAAACAACTCTTCCCAAGGAGTTTGTGACAACAAGGATGACAAAGATGATATTCTAGAAGGAACCCAAGCATGCAATATTTGTGGAGACAAGGATCACACTTCCAAGGAGCATGAAGATCAATGCCCCAATTGTGAAGAGAAACATCCAATTGACCAATGCCCCACATCTCAAGCTACTTGCTTCCTATGTGAAGGAAATAATCATGTCCCTATCCAATGCCCCATCTATTCCATAGTTCAACAAAGGAAACAAGGTAGAGTGCAACAACTGATTGCAGATTACCATGAGAGAGCCAAGTCTACCAAGAAGGATGAAGACAAAGGAAAATCTCAGCTTGCACCTCCATGAAATATGATTCAATTTAAAGGACCAAAGATGAGACATATGTATTATCCAAGGAAAAGGTCAAGGAGACCAGGAACTTTCCCTACCTTTAAGATCACATATGAAGAACATGAACTAGAAGCACTCCTAGCTTTGGAGAAACCCAAGAAGAAGAAGTATAAGGAGATTAGCCAAGTGTGGTGCAACAACTGCAAGGAGCTAGGCCATTATGTATCAACTTGTCCACAGAAGATATGTGAAGAACTCAATCTTATCACATGTTACAATTGTGGTAATCAAGGACATTATGCAAGCAACTGTCCAGAAAAGATGAAGCACAAGATAAATCCTATGAAGGATCTCAGCCTTGTCACATGTTTCAAGTGTGGAAACAAAGGAAACTATGCAGATGTTTGCCCAGAGAGATTTCAACAAGATCCCAAGCAAACCAAGATGTAATTTAGATGGAAATTTTTAAGGGTGGTAGTACCCTAGTTGCCTTGAAGCCAACTTGTAACCCTAGCCTTCCCAAATCTTGGGACGAGATTTATTTTAAGGGTGGTAGCCTGTCACATCACAAGATTTTCCAAATCTTGTAATGTGAGAAATAAATAAACAAAATAAAATTTTGTTGATTTTTTAGGGTGAGAAGAAACTTTTTGATTCCATTTGGAAACATCCAAACCTATTTTGATCAAATAAGTCCTAAAGGTATTTGAAAAGATAAACAATTAATAAATAAAGTTATAATAGTTGGAATCACTATTTTGGATCTTTTAATAAAAAGATTTGGTTTTCAAAAAGCAAAGATAGAATTATAAATAAGGATTATTTTAAAGAGCCAAATTAATCTTGGCCAAGCTTTTAAAATAAAATATTTTGTTTTGATAAAAAGAGTAAAGGTTTATTTAAATAAAATAATAAGGATTTAAATATCCAATTTTATTTAAGTAAAGGCTTTTCCCTTTTAAATAAACACTAAAACTTGTTAAAATATTTTAAGTTTTCCAAGTGTTTTTTTTTGTTTTTCAAATAAAACCTACTAAAAAGGTTTTGGTTTGGTTTAGATTTCAAATAGAGTTTTAAAAATAAATTAAACCCTATTTTGAAAATAAAGACTAAAGTCTTTTTTATTTTAATTATTAATGGATCCTAAAAAGAATAAAAAAATTATTTTGTTTTGGACATTGGATTGTGTTGTTAAACAGAATTAAAAACTACACAAAATTCGGCAAAGATTTGAATTCAAATTGATGTTTGAATTAATTAATCAAAATCAAAACAGAATAAAAAAAAATGAAAAAAAACAGATAAAAAAAGCGAATAGAAAGCAGCCCAGCCAGCAAGGCCCATCTAAGCCCAGCAGCCCACTCTCACTTCCCCCCCCGAAGCGTTTTCTGTTACTCGCGTATGCACCCGCAGAGACACCGATAGATGGACCCCACCCCCACTCTCTCTCACTTGATGACAACGGACCCCATCGCCACGTCGTCATCGTCTTCACCCACCCCGCTGACCACGCCCTCCCGGTCGTTTCCTGCCGTTAACTCCTCGGAGTAAATTCGCTGCAATGGCTCGATGATTACTCCTAGCGATCATGCCTGATAAATCCCCTCCCTCTCTTCTTCCTTTCCCCTCAAACCCTGCTGCCAGAGAGCCACCAGGCTGCCTCCATTTTGCTTTGCATTGCCGCTGTCTCCGGCGAGCTCCGGCGACAATTCCGGCCAAACCCTGCCGCCCCTTGCCTCCTCGACCATGCTCACATGCTCCCCACCTCCTGGCACATCTCCCCGTAGCACTAGCTCGCCCCCGCGCACCCTAGAACCTCGGCAACGACCAAGACCGTCACCGCCGCTGTCTGTTTCCTCTCCGACGAAGCCTCGGGTAAGAACCAGACCGCCCCTCTCTTTCTCCTTCACGCACGCATCATCACCACGTCCTTGCGCATCTAACTGTGTCTTCCGTTTGCTCCCTCGTGTCCCGTAGCATCGCCCTCAACGACGACAGCGCGTGCCCGTCTCCAGACACCTCTCCGGCGAACAATCCCTGCAACTCCAGCGCGCCCTCGACAAACAGAAGGCAGCTTGAGCTCCCCCACGCCACGGCGAACCCGGTGAGCACATCCTACCTCTCCCTCGCTTCGTAAGCGCCTTGTAGCCGTAGGATCTTGATCGCGTGGCCACGATAGATTGACTGAGCGAAGAGGTACGCCTTCCCCTGTGCCGCACGATCCACTTTAGATCTAACGGCTGTTGTCTGTCGATCCAACCGAACCGGTACAGGAGAATTAGAACTTGACACGTGGCCCTGCTAGTTGATTTAAAACAGAAACTTGTCTATTTGATGTTCCAATTTGAAAAATCCATAACTTTCAAACCACACGTCCAAATTTTACAAATTTTATATCAATGGTTTCAGCAAAACAAGCCCTATCCAACCATGCACTTTGTTTAGTAAATTGCTTCTGTTAAATTGATTGTTTTTGCAGAAACTTGTGTATGCATGTTTAGAATATAAAATTTGTTCTAAAATGATTTTGGGGATAAAATCTTTGGCAAATGGTTTGTTTTGAACCTACTGACCATAGAAATCAATTTGTGGTTTCAAAAATATATTTGGTGAAGCAAAAGAGTAAATCTTTGATTTAAACCATTTCTAGTCAAATAAAAATATGGTTTAGTTATTAAGATGGTTTTGGAGGAAAACCTTTGGAAAATGTTTTGGAATAAACTCTCTGACCCCAAACACCAAGTTTAATGATTTGAAAATGTATTTGGTGAACCCTATAAAACCATTACTTTGCTAAAGACATTTTCAACCACATAAAATAATGACTTGATTTAAAAATGGTTTATGAAGTAAAACCTTTTTGCAAATAATTTTGACACTTTATAAAATGACCAATAAGTGTTTTAGAATGTTTATAACCAATTATAAACCACTTTTGTAAATGAAACAAAGTTTGGGCATGCTTGCATGCATTGTTTTGTTTATATTATTTTATGTGTTGTTGCTTGAATGGTAGATTGAAATATTGCTTGCTTGATTGAATTGTAGTGAATTGAAGTGTGTGAACATTGCAAGATCAAGGAGTGAACCTATATTCTCTACCAAAAAGGCAAGTGATGCTTCATACTTTTGTCCCATTATTTTCACTATGCATTAGTGATATTTCTAAGTAGAACTTGCATGGAATTTTTGCTAAGTATAAACTATGCCATGGGAAATCCTAGTAGATGAAACCTTAGTAGAATTTCCTAAGTTAAGATTCCTACTACTATCATGCTTAGCTTAGCTAATAGAAAACAAGGGTGGAATTATATTCATACTATGGAATATTTCTAAGTCAAGGACTTGTGTTTTGTTAATAAAACAACTAAGTGAATGAATCACCCGGGTGGAATGGAAGGAATGGTTTGTGTTGAGTGGTTCACAAGGCCCATTTCTATGGCTACCTTGTGTATCTCACTTGTGGATGGCCACCCAGGAACAAAGAGATTTGAGATGTCAAATGTTGAGAAGCTTCAAGTGCAGCCACCTGGCATTATGGGCTCTGCCTGGATCATATAGGTTGCAATAACTTAGCCAAATGGACAGTTGGTGGTAGGGGTTTGATAGGTTGGAGCGCGTCCATTCTGGTCTAAGGAAGGCTTGAAAGATCTTGTCTTGGTGAAACCAAGTCTTGTGGGGAAAGTGCACCACCTCTGCAGAGTGTAAAATCTAAGTACTTAGCCATGTCCCTGGTAAAGGACAATTTGAGCATCAAGACATGGAAGCTATCAAGAATCTCCTCATCCCAATTTCTAAGTTAAAATCTTGTGGTTGAACAAGGTTTGAAGGATCACCAATTTCTATTGGGAGATGCCTTGGGAATGATTTTGTTAAGCAAAAACTTAGTGTTTTTCAAATGATAAGGAAAAATCTATTTTGAGCAAAGCAAGCCTAAGCTCCACTTAGCCAAATGCATATAGATGATAGACTCCACTATACTACCATAGTATCACTTGCCAATACAATTCAAATGTATTGACCCTTGTGGATATAACTTGTTATGTTGCAGGTTTGTTTGAAATTAGTGAAGTTTAATGATTAGGATTACAAGTCTACAACCAACATGTCTGCCTGTGGCACTTTGAAGATGAAGGACCCCATGCTATTTGTTATATTCTTCTGCATTGTAAAGAGATAGCCAAATGAGCTATGTAAGATGTAATAAATTATTTTATTCCTGGTTATAAAGTATGACCTTTGTTTCTTGATATTACATCTTAACTGTGGATGCTAGCTATTGATCCAGGGACTAGCATTGTAAACACAGGGATCTCTACCTTATTAAAGGTTGGGAACATTACATGTCTCGAGGCATAAGCCACCACTTTTCCTTCTTGCATAAGTACTGCACCTAAACAATGATGAGATGCATCACAATACACATGGAAATCCTTCTCCAAATCTGGCAAACACAATACTGGTGCTGTCACAAGTCTCTTCTTCAATTCTTGAAAGATGAGTTCACAACCTTCAGACCAAGCAAATTTCTTGTCTTTCTTTAGCAATTCTGTCATAGGTTTTGCTACCTTGGAGAAATTCTCAATGAACCTTCTGTAGTAACCTGCTAAGCCAAGGAAACTACAAATCTCTTTCACTGACTTGGGAGATTCCCATTCAATTACAGCTGAAACTTTAGCAGGATCAACTGCTACACCATCACCAGACACAACGTGCCCAAGAAAACCAACTTCATTCAACCAAAATTCACACTTGCTGAATTTGGCATATAACTTATGCTCTCTAAGCTTCTCTAGTATCAAACGTAGATGTCCTTCATGCTCTTCCTTATTCTTGGAGTAGATCAAAATGTCATCGATGAAAACAACAACAAACTTTTCAAGAAATTCCATGAACACCTTGTTCATCATATTCATGAAGTATGCTGGTGCATTGGTCAAACCAAATGGCATCATGGTATACTCATACAATCCATACCTTGTGGTGAAAGCTGTCTTAGGTATATCTTGTTCCCTTATCTTGAGCTGGAAATAACCTGACCGGAGATCAATCTTTGAGAACACACAAGCTCCTTCTAGCTGATCAAACAAGTCATTAATTCTGGGCAAAGGGTATTTGTTCTTGATAGTCACCTCATTGAGTGATCGGTAATCTATGCATAACCTTTGACTTCTATCTTACTTTTCCACAAACAAAACTGGTGCTCCCCAAGATGAAGAACTTGGTTGGATAAAACCTTTCTACAACTGTTCTCCAAGATGCTTCTTGAGTTCTTTCAACTCATCAACTGACATCTTGTACGGTCTTTTTGCTATTGGTCCAGATCCTGGTAGCAAATCAATAAGAAACTCCACATCTCTATCCGGTGGCATTCCCGGCAATTATTCCGGAAACACGTCTGGATACTCACTCACAATAGGCACACTGTCTATGCTAACCCCCTTAAGAGAATTTAGCTTACTCCTTTTTGATTCAAAGTTGGTCTTGAATCTGATCCTTTTATTTTCTGGAGTTGTGAGTGAGACAGTATGGTTGGCACAATCTATCACTCCCTTGTGCTTAGTCATCCAGTCCATTCCCAAAATGACATCCAATCCTTGGGAGTTTAGGATTATCAAGTTAATGGGAAACTTATACTTCCCAAACTCTATGACTAGATCATGACATCCTGAATTCACTATCATTTCTCCGCCATGAGAACTTACTTTTATAGGGCACCCAATAGTTTCTACCGGTAATTCATTTATTTCAACAAATTCTCTTGATATGAATGAATGAGATGCACCAGTATCAAAGAGAACAAATGCTGGAACAGAATTGAGTTTGAACTTACCAGCAACAGTATCAGGCTCCTCATAAATTTCCTCCACATTGATGTGGTTCACTTGTCCTTTCTAAAAAGGATTGGGCTTGTTGGGTCCTTCAACTTTCTTTTCTGGGCATCCATTTGCATAATGCCCCATCTTCTTGCACTTGAAACACTCAACCTGACTAAGATCCTTCTTGACAGGCTGGCTTCCACTGCCACTTCCACTACCACTGTGGTGGCTCTTATATCCACCCTTGTGATTCTTGTACTTGTCATTGTCATGACTACGGTGATGCTTGTTGTCATGATGACGGTTGTGGTTGTGGTGTTTGTTGAATTTCCCATGCTTGTGGGATCCTGAACTCCCACTATGATCATAATGGGAACGCTTGTGAGACGATCCCGAGCTATGCTTGTCTGAGTGCTTTCTCTTCCTACTCTCAACTTGCTTCATTTTGTTCTCCAAAATAGCAGCCTTATCACAAAGGGACTGGTATGTGGGAACATAGGCCACTGAGAGCTGCAGGTTCAGTTCATCATTCAGGCCTTCAAGGAACTTTTCCTTCCTCTTAGCATCAGTGTCAACTTCATCCGGTGCATAACGCGCCAGATTGTTGAACTCCTCAATATACTCGCCACTGCGGTGGCCGCTTCAGGTTATGAAACTCTTTCTTCTTCAGACTCATCATTCCGGATGAGATGTGAGCAGTACGGAAACCATCTTCGAAGATAGCCCATGTCACATCCTCAATGGGAGTGGTGATCTGGAAGTTATCCCACCATGTGGCTGCTGGTCCTTCCAACAAGTGAGCTGCAAATCTGACTTTCTCTTCATCAGTATAACCAACTATTACCAAGTCCTTGTTCACTAAGCGTAGCCAATCATTGGCCACCATAGGATCAGTTGTTCCTGAGAACTTTGTTGGCCTCAATCTCAAGAACCTGGTAAGCATGTCAAAACCCGGTGGGTTGTTGTTGTTGTTGTTATTGTTGTTGTTGGGATTGGCATGACGGGGAGGCATCTGTGGTTTTTTCAATAGAGATAAGAATGAGATACCCATAGATGCTAACATGCACAATACATCACATAAACAATCACCAAACATGCATCATAACAGTAATAGTTCAACAACATAAACGACAAGTTTGCAAAGTAAACACACCAATAGCAAGCCATCCACATGTTGGATGGTCATTGCGGATCAATAAAAAGCATGATAAATAAATGATAAATGAGTAGTCATCACTACTCCTCGGCATCAACCTCCTCCTCAACAAATGTAAGACCTGCATTCTCCATAGCGGTCTCGTATTCCTCGACATTGGTGGTCAAGGTCTCTAATTTAGCTTTGAGAGCCCTCTTCTGAGAACGAAGCCTCTCAATCACAGTCTGCTGATGCTCGAGCTCGAAGTCCTTGGCCTCCAGTTCTGCAGTCATGTCTCGAATCCTCTTGTTCCTATCTTGGACTCGCTTCTCTTGACTCTTGAACTTTCCGTCCTGACTCTCGGACTTGGCCTCCATGTCCTTGACAATCTCATCTTGCTCCATGAAGAGTTTCCTTCTCACAAAACTGCACCTGGAGTTCGTCATTGCTGAGCATGACGTTGGTCCTATCAGTGTCCACGTGCCTAAGAAGAACCTCTAGGTCCTGGAGGTATAGACGAATCGGCTCCGCTGTCTCCCTCGAAGTATCCTCGAAGTCGATGGCCTCTCCATCCTCATCACGTCTACCGAAGGCGTGGAAGTGAGTACCTCTAACCTGTCGAGAGTGTCTCCCTAACAGACGTCCAATCAAGTCCTGCATGACTACCTCTAGGCCTCTCTCCTTGTCATCGTGCATGAGCTTGAAGATGATTGCCTCCGTGGTAGGCTCGGTCTGGCGTCTGGGCTGATTGACCTTGAAGCCCCAAAGGTCTTTCCTCTCAAACTTGGTGAGGGGAAGCACCATGATGGTAGGAAGAGGGAGATTGAGCAAACTAGTGAGCTCAATAATGCGAGGGCCAAAACGAGTTCCCTGGAACTCTTCAGCAGTGCTGATGGTAACATTAGGCATCTATTTATAAGATAGAAAAAGTTAGAATCAACATACATAGAGATGAATCACAAAACAGAGCAACACATGCATAACTTTGGAAATCAAATAACACAAGTCATGGCATACTTGAAACCATTACAAAACATCCAAGGTTCAACTTATTTCAAGCAACATTTGGAAAATAATATGATAAGTGTGGTGGTCCAACTAACGAAGTACGTTACAATCCCAACTCATTTGCCAAGTTGGTTAATAGGATATTCCTAGAAGCAATCCGTCTATCTAGAGCACATGACTCCATTACTAAGTCTATAGTGTCTCCTCGTAAGGTTTGGTTGGTAGCCTCCAACTCTTGGGTATGTTTCTTTTCTTCCTTTAGGTCATTTTGAGTGTTGAGCATTCTGCACTTGACTCTATCACCAAGTTCTTTGATGGCCTTCCAAGCTGCATCCCTTGCTGAATCAAAGAATGTAGTGTGCACCACTGAATTGGTGACCATGCAGAATCCTGATTCCTTGTGGTTGTCTTCCTTGTTTTTATACAAGTGAAGTTGCACCCACCAGTACTCAACTCCTTCATCCATCACAGGAAAACCTTTGTACACAGCTGCACCATGTATTCCCATTGCAACCATGAGATCCTTGAGAGCCTTTGGGAATTCTGTCTCGCATTCTAAAGTCATTGTCATGAGTGGTCCCTTCCTTATGGCTTCGTTGATGGAGTTCATCTACAAATAGAGATGAGAAAGAAGATTAGAAAAGTTTACGAGAAGAAAATACAAGTGTGGAAGTTGTTGAAATTTTTTCCTTAGTGGTTTCCAATCCTAGGGTCATAATCCTACAGGCAACATAGTGCTATGATACCATCTGTAAGATCCCTCCTTTATAAAGGAAAAAGGATCCCTGTGATTGCAATGCTAGTCCCTGGATCAATGCTAGCATCCACAATTTAAGATGAAGTACACAGAAACAAAGGTCATTATTACAGTCATTCCAGAGACAACATAGTCTTTACAACTCCATGGCCACAGGCCTAGTACAACAGTTTAAATAAGTAATAAGATAAATAAGTCTTCATCTTCATGTGCCACAGGCAAGCATGTTGAGTGTAGACTCATGACTCCTAATCATCATCAGAATAACCTGCAACATCACAAGTTATAGCCACAGTGGGTCAATACATTGGAATAGTATTGGCAAGTGATACCTTAGTAGAATATTGGTGGACTAGACACTATATGCAATTTGGCTAAGTGTAGCTTAGGCTTGCTTTGCTCAAAATAAGTTTTGCCTATCAGTTGAAAACACTAAGTTTTTCTTTGTCAAAACTTTTCCCAAGGAACCACCATTAGATATTGGGGTCCTTCACCCTTGTTCAACCACAAGTTTTACTTTATAAATTGGGATGAGGAGATTCTTGATAGCTTCCATGTCTTGATGCTCAAATTTTCCAATACTTGGGACATGGCTAAGTACTTAGATTCATCCATTTGTAGAGGTTGTGCACTTTCCCCACCAGACTTGATTTTCACCAAGACAGGACCTTTCAGAAGCCTTCCCTTAGACCAAATGGACGTGTTCCAACCTATCAAACCACTACCACCAACTGTCCAAATGGCTAAGTTATTGCAACCTATGTGATCCAGGCAGAGCCCATATTGCCAAGTGGCTGCACTAGAAGCTTCTTAACATTTGGCCTCTCAAATCCCTTTGTTCCTGGGTGGCTTTCCACAAGTGAGATACACAAGGTAAACCATAGAAATGGGCCTTGTGTAACCACTCAACGTAACCCATTCACAACCATTCCACCCAGGTGATTCATTCACTTAGTTGTTTTGTTTAAGCAAAAACATAGTCCAAAGACTTAGAAATATTTGTTCATAGCATGAACATATAGCCACCCTTGGTTGCTACTAGCTAGGCTAAGCATGGCATAGATAAGCATCTTAACTTAGAAATTTCTAGCAATTCTACAACTACTAGGATTTCCCAAGCATAGCATATAAGCAAAATATAACCATGCAAGATTAGCAAAATATTTCTAATGCATAGTTGAAAAACATAAGCATAAAATCATGAAGCACCACTTGCCTTGGTAGTTTGGAGAGTAGTTACAATCCTCACAATCACAATCACTATTTGCACCAAAATCTACACATAAAATCATAGCACCAAATCACATACAAAATAAATACAAGCAAAATATATGGATGCATGCAATATGATATGTGATGATTTTCTAAACTCAATAAGACAAGTTCACAGTACTGGTTCATAAACAATTTCAAAACTTCCCAAACAAACTTTATTTGGACATTAAAACATTTCCTAAATATTTGTAATATACAAAATAGGCCTACACATGTTTCTGAAAATAAAACCATTTTAACAGAAACAAAACATTAAACACATTGCATATATGGAAAGGGATTTCTCTCCTGATTCCATTGATATAAAATTCATCAAATTTGGACGTGGGAATCAAAAGATATGATTAAAACAAGTTTAAACATCTAATAGATTCAAATTCTGATTTTAAATCTAAACCCTAGCCACGCGGCGTGTTCCTATTGGTTGGTACTGGTTCGGGCGGATCGATCAACGAGAGCCACACGATCTAAATGAAGATGCACGGCCATATCTAACGCATACCTCTTCGACACAGATCTAATCTTACTCGTTAGATCTAAATCCTATGGCTCTAATCTAATTGACCACAGACGGGCGGCGCTAGCTGCGGCGACTGGCGGCGGAGTCTCTGTCAGAGCTGCTACCGGCGTTCTAGGTCGCGCGGGAGAGGGAGAAGGGGCTTACCAAGCTCGCCGTGTGCTGCTGATGCTCAAGGTGGGCTTCGTTGGCGAAGGGGCGCGCAGAGGTGGTCGCTGGAGCTCGTCGAAGTCGTGCACGGCGTCGGGTGGTTGCAGATGAAGTGGTTGCCGATGCTCTGGGCCTTCCTAGTACCGACCAGAGGCATCAGTAGTTGCGCAAGGACAAGGCGAACCTAGTCGTATGCGAGAGGGGTCAAGGGGCGCTCGGTGCTTACCGCAATCGATCACCGGAGAGGAAGAAAGCATCGGGCACTTGCGGTCGTTGTCGTTGGCGAGTCTCTAGACGGTCCTAGCATGCGCCAATAGGATGAGAAGATGCGCATGGATGCCGTGATCAGTCTGGCAAACTTAGACGGCAAGGGGCGACGGGGTCTTACCGGAATCGCACGCCGGAGGTCGTCGGAGCTGCAGCGGTGTGAGCAAGACTACGGGCAGCCTGGTGGCGTGGAGAGGAAATTGAGTGGGGGAAAATGCTCGCGGTGCAGAGGGGATTAAATAGCCAGGAGGGGGGAAAGGATCACGCGCGGTATCAATGGCAATTACGCAGGTAGTGACTGCGGCGAGGTAACGGCGGAGCGCCTCGGCCGCGCGTTGATTGGGGACGATGACGACGTGGTCGCAGGGTCCACTTGCCAGCGAGAGTAAGAAAGAGGGAATGGGCGGTCAGTGGCTCAGTGGGTTTGTCTGCGAGTGAGAGAGAGAGAAGGGGAAACCCGGGTGGTCTTAGCGGGCTGGTTCTGTTGTTGGGCTAAATAACTGGCGCCGACCTTTTTCCTTTTCTTAATTCTTTTTCTATTTCTGTTTTGATTTTTCTGAAACCATTTTCAAACAAATTCAAATGCCATTTGAATTCAAATTGTTCTGGATTTTTGCAGAGTGCAACCTTCATATAATTGTGCACAAAACCAAGTGGTCACTTTGCACTTGCCTGGTCACTTGGAATAAAACAAAATAAACAGTGACATAGCACTATTTTTAAATAGGTTTTGAAAATGGTTTTCAAATCAAATTTGTTTTGTAATTTTTGTTTAAGTATTATCCCTCAAGCAAAACCATCTAAGAGTAACAAAGTTTGACTCATGAACAACAATCTCTCATTGGAGAGTAGCATTTGATTTAATGCTGATCACATAAAATAATGAGCTCAAATGCTCCTGTTTTTGAATTGATTTTTTTTTGAAATGAAACCCTACATGATCATGGATGCATGGATGATATGCATGAGTTTTGAAACATGATTTTAGGGATGTTACAATGAGTCGGGATTCCGCATGGTCACCAACTCTGAAATGCAAATGTCATTCTTTGACTCTACAAGGAATGCAGCTTGGAATGCCATAGAATAACTTGGAGAGAGACTCAAGTGCAGAATGCTCAACACTCAGAATGACCTTAGAGAGGAGAGGAAACATAACCAAGACTTAGAGGCCACCATAAAACGTCTAAGGGAAAATATTATAGACTTGGCATGTGAGTCTTGTGATCAAGCCAAGCAAACTGCAACCAAAGATGCTCAGATAGCTACCTTGACTAGTGAGTGAGAGTTGTAAAGTTTTCCAATAGTTGGACGACCACACTTGTCATACTTTCGCGTTAATAATTTGATCATACCAACCTATGTGGTAAGGCAAAATTTAGTCTAAGTGGTGTTTGAACCTTGGTGCTTCTGTTGAAATATTGTATGCCATGACTTGTGTGTTTTATTGATGAATGTATGCTATTGGCTTTTGTTTCACTACTTTGTGTTCTTCTCTTTACTTGTGTTGTTTCTAATTTTCTCTATCCTATGCAATAGATGCCTAGCTTTGTTTTCAGCATCGCCGAGGAGTTCAAGGGAACTCGTTTTGGATCCCGTATTGTGGAGCTCGTCAGTGTGCTCAATCTTCCCCTCCCTAATATTAAGGAACTTCAGCTCAGGAAGTTTGAGAGGAAGGACTTGTGGGGATTTAGAGTCTCTCAGCCAGGACGCTAGTCAGAGCCTCCCACCGAAGAAATTGCCTTCAAGATACTCCATGACAACAAGGAGAAGGGACTCGACATCGCCATGCAGGAGCTGCTAGGACGTCTATGTGGATGTCACTCCGCCGAGCTCAAGGGACTGTACTTCCATCCCTTTGGAAGACGTGACGAGGACGGAGAGGCTATAGTGTTGGATGAGGCCACTAGGGAGACCATTGAGCGTGTGTGTCTCTATCTTCAGGACCTAGAGAGCCTCCTTAGGCACCTTGACACTGATAGGACCAACGTCATGCTTAGCAATGACGAGCTACGCGTCCAGCTGAGGGAGAAGGACAAGGCCTTCAAGGAGCAGGAGGAGTGCATCAAGGAGATGGAGACTAGGTTCGAGAAGCAAGACAAGAGGTTCAAGAACCAAGAGAAGAGAGTGCAAGATAGGAACAAGAAGACAAATGAGATGAAGGCTAAGATGGAGCTCATGGATCTTGAGCTAGAGACACAGTAGGAGGTGATAGAGAGGCTGCGCTCGCGGAAGAGAGAGCTTCCGGCGAAGGTCGATGCTTTGACTACGAGCGTGGAGGAGTACAAGGCAGGTTTCGACGCAGCGGGACTTGCTCTAGTGGAGGAGGAGGTCGATATGGAGGAGTAGTGTTTACTACTTAGCTATCTATTCATTTATCATCGCTTTATTTATCGAGTCGCATTGATCATCCAACATGTGGATGACTATGCCAGTGTGTTTACTTTACAAAACTTGTTGTTTGTGTTGAATCCCAAGGTTTATCTTGTGCTTGTTTGTTGGTGATTGTTGCTATATTGTGTTGTTCCTGTTAGGATCTATTGGTTATATCTCATTACTTATCCTTATTGAAACCATAGATTCCTCCCCATCATACCAATAACAACAATAACAACAATGGTGATGAGATGCAAGAGCTGATGACAGCCTAAACTCAGTTGATGCAAATGATGACGAAGTTTATGGCGAATCAAAACCAGAACCAAAATAACAACAACAACAACAATAATAATAATAACAACAACAATCAGAATAACCCACCAGCTCTCAATATGCTCACCAGATTTCTGAGGTTGAGGCCTGCAAAGTTTTTTGGAACCACTTATCCTATGGTAGCCAATGACTAGTTACGCTCTGTGAACAAGGACTTGGTTACAGTTGGCTGCACTGATGCTGAAAAAGTCAGATTCGCAGCACACCTATTGGAAGGACCAGCTGCTACATGGTGGGATAACTTCCAAGTCACTAACCCTATTGATGAGGTGACTTGGGCAATGTTCGAGGATGGTTTCCGCACAGCTCACATCTCTACTAGAGTGATGGGGTTGAATAAGAAGGAATTTCACAACCTCAAACAATGCCACCGCAGTGTTGCTGAGTATATTGAGGAGTTCAACAATCTGTCCCCTATGCACCGGATGATGTTGACACTGATGCTAAGAGACAAGAACAATTCCTTGAAGATATGAACGATGAGATGTCCATGCAACTATCTGTTGCATATGTTCCAACCTATCAGTCTCTTTGTGATAAAGATACCATCTTGGAAAGTAAGATGAAGCAGGTTGATAACAAGAAGAGGAAGCATCACTTTGATAAGCATGGATCAGGATCATCTCACAATCATTCATATGGTGAAGGAGGTGGAAGTTCTGGATCCCACAAGCATGGGAGTCATAACAACCATCGCAACAATAGCCACCACCATGATAACAAGAATCATCATAGTAATGACAATGGTGGATATAGAAACCACAAGAGTGGATACAGGAGTCACCATGGTGGGAATGGCAATGGAAGTCAGCTAGAAAAGAGGGACATCAGTCAGGTGGAATGCTTCAAGTGTAAGAAATCTGGGCACTATGCAAATGAATTCCCAGAAAAGAAGACTGATGGAGCCAACAAGCCAAACCATTTTTAGAAGGGCCATGTGAACCACATCAACATGGAAGAAATCAATGATGAGGCTAATGCTGTGATTGGTAAGTTCAAGATTAATTCCTTTCCAGCACTTATCCTTTTTTATACCGGCGCATTGCATTCATTCATTTCAAGAGCATTTGTAGACCAAAATGGACTTCCAACTGAAACTATTGGATGTCCGATTAAAGTAAGATCCCTAGGTGGAGAGATGATAGTAAATTTTGGATGTCATGATCTAGTATTAAAATTTGGAAAGAACAAGTTTCCAGTTAGTCTAATAATCCTAGAATCCCAAGGATTGGATGTAATTTTGGGTATGGATTGGATGACCCGATATGAAGGAGTAATAGATTGTGCCAATCGTACTATTACACTCACAACCCCGGATAAGAAACGGATTAGGTTCAAGTCTAACTTTGAAACCAAAGGGAGTAAGATAAATTATCTTAAGGGGGTTAGCCTAGACAGTGTACTAGTGGTGAAGGAATATCTTGATGTGTTTCCGGAGGAACTACCGGGAATGCCACCAGATAGGGATGTAGAGTTTCTGACTGACTTACTGCCCGGATCTGGACCCATAGCAAAGAGACCTTACAAGATGTCTGTGGATGAGTTGAAGGAACTCAAGAAACATCTTGGAGAACAGTTGAAGAAAGGATTTATCCAACCAAGTTCTTCGTCTTGGGGTGCACCAGTTTTGTTTATTGAGAAGAAAGACAAAAGTCAGAGACTATGCATAGATTATAATTCACTCAATGAGGTGACTATAAAGAACAAATATCCTTTACCTAGAATCAATGATCTTTTTGATTAGCTAGAAGGAGCTCGTGTGTTCTCAAAAATTGATCTCCGATCAGGCTATTTTCAGCTAAAGATTAGAGAACAAGACATACTGCTTTTACCACTAGGTATGGATTGTATGAGTATAAAGTGATGCCATTTGGACTAACGAATGCACCAACTTATTTCATGAACATGATGAACAAGGTGTTCATGGAGTTTCTTGACAAGTTTGTTGTAGTATTCATCAATGACATATTGATCTATTCCAAGAGCAACAAAGAACATGAAGAACATATGCACTTGATTATTGAGAAGCTTAGAGAACACAAGTTGTATGCCAAGTTCAGAAAATGTGAGTTTTGGCTGAATGAAGTTGGTTTTCTCGGACATGTTGTGTTTGGGGATGGTATAACTGTCGATCCCGCAAAGGTGTCAGCTATAACTGAGTGGGAATATCCCATGCCAGTTAAAGTAGTCCGTAGTTTCCTAGGCTTGGCTAGGTAATATAGAAGGTTCATCGAGAATTTCTTGAAAGTAGCTATGCAAATGACAGAGCTGCTTAAGAAAGAGAAGAAGTTTGATTGGACCGAAGGATGTGAAACCAGTATTCAAGAATTGAAGAAAAGACTAGTGTCAGCTCCAGTTTTATGTCTGCCAGATCTAGAGAAAGACTCACAAGTCTACTGTGATGCATCTCACCAAGGATTGGGTGGAGTATTGATGCAAGAAGGAAAATTTGTGGCTTATGCCTCGAGACAACTCAAGACTCATGAAGTAAACTATCCTACACATGACTTAGAGTTGGCCTCTGTTGTCCATGCACTCAAAACATGGAGACACTATCTTTTGGGAAAGCGTTGTGAAGTGTTCACAGACGACAAGAGCTTGAAATATATTTTCACCTAGAAAGAGCTCAACATGAGACAAATAAGGTGGCTTGAACTCATCAAGGATTATGACTTGAGTTTGCAATACCATCCCGGTAAAGCGAATGTCGTAGATGATGCATTAAGCTGCAAGGTTTATGTGAATGACCTCACCAAAGGAGAATTGCCAGAAGATTTGTGTGCCCAAATCAAAGAGCTAAGATTGGAAATAGTGCCTAAAGGGTATCTCATGTCTTTGGATGTTCAACCAACACTATTGTATAAGATCAAAGAAGCCCAAAAGGTGGACAAGGAAATAGAAGAGATTAAGAGTAAAATTGCTAAAGGAAAGGTGAAAGGATTCCATGAATATGACCAACGAACTTTATGGTATGGGAAGTGTATCTGCATTCCACAAGATCCTAAAATTTGGAAATTGATCTTGCAAGAAGCACACAATTCCCCATATTCTATTCATCCGGGTAACACCAAAATGCACATGGATGTGAAGGAAAGATTTTGGTGGAACAATCTCAAGAAAGATATCGCGGAACATATTGCCTTGTGCGATGTGTGTAGTAGAGTGAAGGCAGAACATCGGAAACCGGCAGGGTTATTGCAACCACTACCAATACCTGATTAGAAGTGGGATAAGATTGGTATGGATTTTATCACTAGACTGCCAAGGACCAGATCTGGATATGATTCTTTATGGGTTGTTGTGGATCGCTTAACTAAAGTGGCTCATTTCATACCCATGAAGACTACTATACAAGTGCTAAATTGGCTAAGATCTATATGAACAAAATCGTGTGTTTATATGGAGTACCTAAGAGTATTGTGTCTGATAGAGGAACTCAGTTCACTTCGCATTTTTGGCGACAACTGCATGAATCATTGTGAACAAGACTAGAATTCAGCACATCTTTTGATCCTCAGACTGATGGACAGACAGAAAGAACCAATCAGATTTTGGAAGATATGCTGAGAGCTTGTGCGCTAGACTATGGATCTAGTTGGGATGAAAGTCTGCCATACGCAGAATGTTCTTACAATAACAGCTATCAATCGAGCATAGAGATGGCTCCGTTTGAATTCCTTTATGGAAGGAAGTGTACTTCACCATACTCCCTCTTGGAGTCACTAGCAACTACTTGGCCAAGATAGCCACTAACAACGGAGAGCATGCAAGATCACAAACAACACAGACATGATAGAATCATAAAGACAAAACCATTAATCAATCCAACATAATAATCTCAATATCCATCGGATCCCTACAAACACAACATGCATGATTACAAATGGATTATATCTTGATCATGAACGGAGCTCACAAGATCTATACATGAAAGCACAAAGGAGATACAACCATATAGCTACTACGTGGACCCATAGTCCAAGGTGGAACTACTCACGAATCATACCGGAGAGAAGGCCTCCGGGATGATCTCCCCTCCGGAAGGGTGCCGGGAAGAACATCAGATCCACCTGATCTAGGGACGATGGTGGTAGCGGCTACATATGGTTTCGTGGAGATTTCATCGGGTGTCTTGGGTTTCTGCATCGGGGGCTTCTTATAGGCGAAGGGGGAGGCCGAGGAGGCGGCCAGAGGGGCCACACCCCTCCCAGGCGTGGGCCCACCTGTAACATCCCAAAAATCATGATTTATAAAGTTTGCATATCATTCATGCATTCATAAGCATTTGGATCATTTTTTCAAATAAGATTTTAAAACAGAAGTAAATTGTTGCCTAATATTTTATGTAGGAAAGGAAATGGATTTATTTCTACTCTCCAAAATATGAATACTTTGTTTCAACCAGAAAAGGGTTGATTATAGGTTTGAATGTTGATTCCCAAAGCTTGTTCAAAATTTCAAAACCAATATCTAAATTCAAAACCATTCATATGCCTATTTATAAATAAATGATTAAGGCATGGTTTTATTTTAATTTCAATGGGCCAATGTATTTTTGAGTGAACAATGATGTTTTATATTCAAATATGTGCATGGTTCACTTGAAAAAAAATCGAGAGAAAGTCTGAATTCAAACTTATTTGAAAAACATTTGAAAAGGATTTCAGAAAAGCAAAATAAAAATAGAAAAGTAATAAAGAAAAAGAAAAAGGCTGGCGCCACCCATTCGGCCCAGTAGCAGAAACAACCCAGCAAACCCACCCGGGACTTTCCTCTCTCTCTCTCTCTCCCATGCAACGCGAGCCTATCCCGCGCTCACTGACTGGTGGCCCCAAATGCCACGCAATCATCGTCCCCAAACCCCGCACCCCCTGACCCCGTCGTCGCCGCCGTTACCACCATGAGTGCCGCGATTGAAGCGGGTTTAATTGCTGATCAATGCGGCATAATCCCCTCGTGCCTCGCCGGCTATTTAACCCCCTCCCCTCTCCGCTCCTTTCCCCTCACTCAGCGCCCCTTCTCCGCCACCAGGCTGCCCGTAATTTCATTTGCACCGCCGCAGTACCGAGCGCCTCCGACGACGTATTCCGGTGATTAAAGTGCCCCCATCACCTCAGGATCATGCGAGCTTGTTCGCATGGTTCATGCGCATCATCTCATGCATTTGTTTGCTTTGCCTTGCACTAGGACGTCGCCTCCGTCCATCTCTACAAACAACATAGCCGCCGCCCAACTCTGTCGAGAAATCCGGGTAACCTCCGAGCGCCCCTTGTCTTCTCCTTGGCACTGTCGTGTTCGCCGTGACCTTGCGCACCTCCTGACACATCTGGTTTGTTCTAGGGCGGTCCAGAGCGTCGCCAACATCCTTGTCACCATGCACCCGACGCCTGCAAGCTTTCCGACGAGCTCCTCCGGCCAACACATGTAACATCCCAGAATTTTAGAATGGGAAAGTTCATAGGATTCATGTGCATTGCATCATGGCTTATTGCAAAAATCTCAAATTCAAAACCATTTGTGAAAAACTCTATTTGAAACCCCTTATGCATCTATAGGATTTCTAAACAAAACCTATTGTTTGAATATTTTAAATGGACAGGAATAAGTTCCCTAGTAGTCCTAAAATGATGTGTTGAATTTTATAAAAAAATTACAAATTGGTTTGAGCTCATTTGGAGCTATATTTCAAAAGTTACAAAAGATATCAGAAAAAGGAAAATAATAATAATAATAATAAAAAACCTAAGCTAACTCTAACCGGGCGGCCACCAGGCCGGCCCAGCCCTTCTCTGCCACCCACGCGCCAGCCAAGCCCACCCTGTCTCTCTACAAGACGTAGCAGCGACTGTGGCATGGCCCCAGCCCACCAAGCACCCTCAGCAGCCTGCGCCCTCTCTCCCCCTTCTTTTTTTTTCTACTGACGAGTGGGGCCCTCCTGTCATCCCCGTCATGGAGGAGCCCAACTCGGAGACAACCGCTGTCGCAATCTTCGCCGATTCGGCTCGATCCCGAGCCTCCCCTGCATCCTAACCCCACCATCCCCGATAAAACCCCTCCTCCTCCACCTCGTGCCATTTTTTTGCGATTTTGGAAACCCTAGCACCCCATCGTTGAGCTCCCGATCTTGCCGCCGTCGCCGCTTCAGATCGAGCTTGGTCTTGAGGTCCTGCACCGCTCCCGCGCCCCCTTTTCCCCCTATCTCCTTCCACTCTCTGCAAGGCTTTCTCTCATCCTCTTATTTCCTCCGCAGGTGCACCGAAGCGCCCAGAATCCGTCACCGGAGCACCCCATCGCCGCGCTGCTCTAGCTTCATCGTGTCGTCGCTCGCGGAAGCAAGAAGCTTCGACAAGACCTCCATCGTGACCGTCGTTCACTGCCGATCCTTATGGACCACCTCTCCGTCGCCGTATACCACCGGAATCACCACCAGCATCGCCACCTGGAGCCGCCGCTGCCGTCCAACCAACCACGCCGGTGAGCTCTCAAGCTCTGCACCAGGGCCGTTTGATCAGGAACCGACGCCCAGGATTAGATCCCTGGGCGAAGCGGTACTAGCCACTCACGGTGCTCCACTTGCCCGTCTGCGTCAGCGGCGCCACGTCGTCGCCCACTCAGCGCCCGCAGCCAATCAGATCGCGCGGTGTGGCTTAGTTGTCGGCTGACTGTGTAATCCAGTTTTAAAATAGCCAGAATATTTGCAGAACTTGTAAAATTCGTAGAAAATTGAATATTGGTCAGAAAAATACAAATTATATATCCATGGATTCATAATAATGTGTATAATATTATCATGAAATAAAATTCATAATTTGACCAATGTATATTTCTGTATTATTTAAATCTCTTTAATGATAAATAATTCATAGGAAAATATCCACAACTCCAAAATTGGCAAATTTAGTGTCTACGGATTCAAAAAATTATAATCTACATCACTGTATCATTGGTTTATTTTGGTACAGTACAAAATAATTATCTATGATTAAATCACTTAAATTGGTATTTTGGCTATAACTTTTAATCTACAATTCATTTTAAGGTGAAACCAGTGGAAAATGAAAGCTATGAACATTACCTATCCAGTAGGATGGTTCCCATAATTTTAGGAAACTATTCTTTACTGAAAGTATTCAGAATTCATTAATGCCTATTAAAAGCCTATTTGTTTAATGGAAAATGTTTATGGAAAGCTCTTTGAACTTGTTTCTCTTTTATAAAATGCATGCCTACTGTTTTATTGTGTTGCTCTACTGTATGATTGATTGCAACTATTGTTTTGCGTGCTAGATTGCTTGGAGTGCGATATCTGTGATTGCGACGACTGTGTGAACGATCACTACAACTAAGGCAAGTGTCACTATCATGAATCTCCTATTGTTTTATTATGCATTTAGTTTTCAGTAGCTTGCATTGAAGAAAATGTTTTATATTATATATGCTATGCTATGGTGTGAGTACCCAATAGAATTGTCATAGACCCCAGTTGATTCCTTGATAGCCATCGTATTGTAGATGCTTAGCCATGCTATTAGTTGCGTGGGTGGTTTTCATGATACATATGTGTATGAGAAGGATTATGTTTTGCTTAAATGAAAACCACTTAATCAATGAATCACCTGGGTGGAATCGCATTGATTGGGTCATCGAGTGTGGATTTTGGTGGGGATTGCCACCCAGGCTTCAAAGAGATAATAGGCGTTCTTGATTAGTAACTTTCATGTACAACCATATGTCATATGGGCTCTGACTTGACTGAGTAAGTTATGGGATCATGTCCTACCGTGACTAGTAGATGTAGGTGTTGTTAGGATGGTATGGTCCGGAGTTAGGCTCATGATTCTGTTTCCCAAAGGTCTTGTCCTGGTCTTCTCTCAAAAGGGGTTATCGGGTCTTGTGGGTAACGTGTACTAGCCTCTACAGATGGTTTATGAACTAAGTACTTAGTCGTGTCCCCGGTAATGGACAATTATGAGTAACTTCTCTTGACGCAGTTGAAAAGTCTCATTCATTCCAATTTCTCTAATAAAACTTGATGGGTGAACTTAATGGGTTATAGGAGCACTTGAGTGACTCAATGTGTCCATAGATTTAGGAGCTCTTGAGTGACTCGAGTTGTTCTTAGTTATTTTGGAGAACTAAAACTTTATTTAAAATGTAGGAGAAAATGCTGCTTTATGCAAATAGCCTAAACTCCACTGGCCAAAGTGTGCATGTATATGACAGGTTGCCAATTGTGTCCACATAATAGTGACATATTGCCAATACAATTCAAATGTATTGACCATTCGTGGCTGTAACTTTTCATGTTGCAGGTAATTTCGACGACAAGTAAGGTTATCGTTTAGGTTGCGAATCTCCACTCAGCGAGTTGCCTGTGGCATGATGGAGCCTTTATCTATTGTTTATTTGTTGAACTATGATATTTGAGATAGCTGTGATCTAAGCAACTTGTAATATTTATTTTCTTGGATCAATCGTTATAATAATGTGACGCATTGATACTCTTTTATTCATCGAAACTGTGTGTGCTTGCTAATCGATCCAAGGGACTAGCACTATAAACACAGGATCCAATTCTTAATATGTTGGATCGCTTCAGATGGTATCAGAGCATTGTGTTGACTGTAGGTTCGTGACCTTAGAACTGGATTAGAAATAGGGGACCTCTCTTAGGAGAACTCTCATATTTTCTACTGATTAGAGTTCTTATATTCCTTGTCTATCTTTTCTAGAAGCTCTTCTTGTTCAAAATTTGTAGTTGTCCATTCATTTGGTACCGATATGAGAGTTGTCTTACAAGTAGAATAAGAAATAGAATGACAGAAAGGAATGTCTCATCAAGTTTGGTTAGGATTAGAACACCATGTTTTATCTCTTTAGGAGATCATCGCTATCGTGTTAGCATATTGATCTTACCAACTTATGTGGTATGACAATATAGGTTGCTTGCTTGTTTGTACTGAACCATATCGTGTGATGCCTTATTTAGGATCTGTTATTTTGAAACTCTAAAGTTGCTGGAGTTTCCGCGTGGTTTTAAAATTATTTTAATAGTGTAATTTGAGTGAAATTCGTGAGATTACTGCTGCAGTTTTCTGCCTGACCTGTTGTACCGCGCGATTTTTCATATTTTATTGGTAACTCAGAAAAATCTAAAAAATAGGATCTGGAGCGTAATTACCTGTAGTACATGCACAAAAATTGGCTAAAATTCCTGACGTGTTTAAGCCGGTCAGAAAAAATCATGAAACCTGCTGTACCATTTTGACAGATTTTGTGTATTGCTTATATGTTGCTTTGTTTTGCTCTAGTATTGTTCCCAACCTATTCAAACTATTTTGTGGTTATATGATGCTAATATTAGACCCCTGTAATGTTGGTATGCAAGGGGTTGCTTGTGTGTTGATTGCTTATGACGGTTTTCTTGTTTGTGTCACTGATTGCTTCATATAGTTATGGGTAGTACTATTTTCTCTAGACCTTTCTATCTATAACTTATCTATGCTGTCCCAAACAGATGACGCCTCGCCGTCAACCCACCGAGATGGATCAACTGATAGCAGCACAGACACAGCTAGCCCAGGTGATGACACAATTCATGGCTGCCCAGAACAACAACAACAACAGGAATAACCAGCCCCAGGAGGATGCTCTCACTAGGTTTCTGAAACTTAGGCCAGCTAAGTTCTCCACTGCACCTGAACCTATAATTGCTCTTGACTGGTTGCGCTCGGTGAAAAAAGATTTAGTGACTGTTGGATGCACTGATGCTGAGAAGGTGAGATTTGCTGCTCACCTACTGGAGGGACCAGCTGCTTCTTGGTGGGATACTTTCCAAATCACCTACCCGCTGGACACTGTTACTTGGGCCATGTTTGAAGATGGATTCAAGACCAATCATGTTTCTTCATGGGTCCTCAGCATGAAGAGGAAGGAGTTTCGCAACTTGCGCCAAACCAACCGTACAGTGGCAGAATACATAGAGGAGTTTAATAATCTGTCACGCTATGCACCTAAAGACGTTGACACCGACTCCAAGAGGAGAGAGAGATTTCTGGATGGTCTCAGTAATGAGCTCTCGGTGCAACTGTTAGTGGTTTATTGCCCAACATTTCAGGAGCTGATGGATAAGGCTCGTATCCTGGAAGGAAAGCACAAGCAAGTGGAACGCCGCAAGAGGAAGCACAATGGCAATCACAACTCAGGATCATATCATAAATGTACCTTCCATGATGGCAATGACAATTTTGATGACCACAACAACAGAGCTAATGGCCACAACGGTAATGGCCATAACAAAGGTAGCAATGGCCATCAGCATAATGGAAATAAAGATCTCAGTAATGTGGAATGCTACAAGTGCAGGAAGTTGGGACACTATGCCTACAGTTGTCCAGAAGATGGAACCAAGTCAAACTCAACTGAGAAGGCAACTGTGAACCACATGAACATGAAGAGAGTACTTAATAAAACATGCTCTATGACTGGTAAGCTTCTAGCAAATTTATGCATCACACTCATACCTTTTATATACTGGTGCATCGCATTCGTTCATATAAGGCATTCATGGATGAGATTAGTCACCTATGGAGTTACTTAGAAAATCTGTTAAAGTGAACTCATTGGAGAAGAAATTGATAGCTAGTACAAGATGCCACAATTAAGTCTTAGATGTTTGGAGATGCCAAGTTTAGTTCTCTTAAGGGGGTTAGCTTGATAAATGTACCCACAGTAAGGTGAAGCTATTTTGGAAGCTAGATTAAGGATCCCGAGAACTCCACTAGAACCTATTGCTAGCCATCTCGAATCTCGAGGACGAGATTCATCTTAAGGGGGTTAGTCTGTAACATCCCAGAATTTTAGAATGGGAAAGTTCATAGGATTCATGTGCATTGCATCATGGCTTATTGCAAAAATCTCAAATTCAAAACCATTTGTGAAAAACTCTATTTGAAACCCCTTATGCATCTATAGGATTTCTAAACAAAACATATTGTTTGAATATTTTAAATGGACAGGAATAAGTTCCCTAGTAGTCCTAAAATGATGTGTTGAATTTTATAAAAAAATTACAAATTGGTTTGAGCTCATTTGGAGCTATATTTCAAAAGTTACAAAAGATATCAGAAAAAGGAAAATAATAATAAAAAAAACCTAAGCTAACTCTAACCGGGCGGCCACCAGGCCGGCCCAGCCCTTCTCTGCCACCCATGCGCCAGCCAAGCCCACCCATTCTCTCTCACACGCAGCAGCAGCGACCGCAGCAAGCGCGGCCCAGCGCCAGCCCAACAAGCACCCTCAGCAGCCTACACCCTCTCTCCCCCTTTTTTTCTGCTGACGAGTGGGGCCCTCTTGTCATCCCTGTCATGGAGGAGCCCGACTCGAAGACAACCGCCGCCGCAATCTTCGCCGATTCGGCTCGATCCCGAGCCTCCCCTGCATCCTAACCCCACCCTCCCCGATAAAAACCCCTCCTCCTCCACCTCGTGCCATTTTTTTGCGATTTTGGAAACCCTAGCACCCCATCGTTGAGCCCCCGATCTCGCAGCCGTCGCCGCTTCAGATCGAGCTCAGTCTTGAGGTCCTGCACCGCTCCCGCGCCCCCCTTTTCCCCCTATCTCCTTCCACTCTCTGCAAGGCTTTCTCTCATCTTCTTATTTCCTCTGCAGGTGCACCGAAGCGCCCAGAATCCGTCACCGGAGCACCCCGTCGCCGCGCCGCTCCGGCTTCATCGTGTCGTCGCTCGCGGAAGCAAGAAGCTTCGACAAGACCTCCATCATGACCGTCGTTCACTGCCGCTCCTTGTGGACCACCTCTCCATCGCCGTATACCAACGGAATCACCGCCAGCATCGCCACCTGGAGCCGCCGCCGTCCAACCAACCACGCCGGTGAGCTCTCAAGCTCTGCACCAGGGCCGTTCGATCAGGAACCGACGCCCAGGATTAGATCCCTAGGCCAAGTGGTACCAGCCACTCACGTCGCGCCGATCAGCGACACCACGTCGTCGCCCACTCAGCTCCCACAGCCAATCAGATCGCGCCGTGTGGCGTAGTTGTCGGCTGACTGTGTAATCCAGTTTTAAAATAGCCAGAATATTTGCAGAACTTGTAAAATTCATAGAAAATTGAATATTGGTCAGAAAAATACAAAATATATATACATGTATTTAGAATAATGTGTATAATATTATCATGAAATAAAATTCGTAATTTGACCAATGTATATTTCTGTATTATTTAAATCTCTTTAATGGTAAATAATTCATAGGAAAATATCCACAACTCCAAAATTGGCAAATTTGGTGTCTATGTATTCAGAAAATTGTAATCTACATCACTGTATCATTGGTTTATTTTGGTACGGTACAAAATAATTATCTATGATTAAATCACTTAAATTGGTATTTTGGCTATAACTCTTAATCTACAATTCATTTTAAGGTGAAACCAGTGGCAAATGAAAGCTATGAACATTACCTATCCAGTAGGATGGTTCCCATAATTTTATGAAACTATTCTATACTGAAAGTATTCAGAATTCATTAATGCCTATTAAAAGCCTATTTGTTTAATGGAAAATGTTTATGGAAAGCTCTTTGAACTTGTTTCTCTTTTATAAAATGCATGCATACTATTTTGTTGTGTTGCTCTACTGTATGATTGATTGCAACTATTTTTTTGCGTGCTAGATTGCCCGGAGTGCGATATCTGTGATTGCGACGACTGTGTGAACGATCACTACAACTGAGGCAAGTGTCACTATCATGAATCTCCTATTGTTTTATTATGCATTTAGTTTTCAGTAGCTTGCATTGAAGAAAATGTTTTATATTATATATGCTATGCTATGGTGTGAGTACCCAATAGAATTGTCATAGACCCCAGTTGATTCCTTGATAGCCATCGTATTATAGATGCTTAGCCATGCTATTAGTTGCGTGGGTGGTTTTCATGATACATATGTGTATGAGAAGGATTATGTTTTGCTTAAATGAAAACCACTTAATCAATGAATCACCTGGGTGGAATGGCATTGATATGGTCATCGAGTGTGGTTTTTGGTGGGGATTGCCACCCATGCTTCAAAGAGATAACAGGCGGTCTTGATTAGTAACTTCCATGTACAACCATATGTCATATGGGCTCTGACTTGACTGAGTAAGTTATGGGATCATGTCCTACCGTGACCAGCAGATGTAGATGTTGTTAGGATGGTACGGTCCGGAGTTAGGCTCATGATTCTGTTTCCCAAAGGTCTCTTCCTGGTCTTCTCTCAAAAGTGGTTGATCGGGTCTTGTGGGTAATGTGTACTAGCCTCTGCAGATGGTTTATGAACTAAGTACTTAGCCGTGTCCCCGGTAATGGACAATTATGAGTAACTTCTCTTGACACAGTTGAAAAGTCTCATTCATTCCAATTTCTCTAACAAAACTTGATGGGTGAACTTAATGGGTTATAGGAGCACTTGAGTGACTCAATGTGTCCATAGATTTAGGAGCTCTCGAGTGACTCGAGTTGTTATTAGTTATTTTGGAGAACTAAAACTTTATTTAAAATGTAGGAGAAAATGCTGCTTTATGCAAATAGCCTAAACTCCACTAGCCAAAGTGTTCATGTATATGACAGGTTGCCAATTGTGTCCACATAACAGTGACATCTTGCCAATACAATTCAAATATATTAACCATTCGTGGCTGCAACTTTTCATGTTGCAGGTAATTTCGACGACAAGTAAGGTTATCGTTTAGGTTGCGAATCTCCACTCAGCGAGTTGCCTGTGGCGTGATGGAGCCTTTATCTATTTTTTATTTGTGGAACTATGATATTTGAGCTAGCTGTGAGCTAAGCAACTTGTAATATTTATTTTCTTGGATCAATCGTTGTAATAATGTGACGCATTGATACTCTTTTATTCATCGAAACTGTGTGTGCTTGCTAATCGATCCAAGGGACTAGCACTGTAAACACATGATCCAATTCTTAACGGGTTGGATCGCTACACGCCCCGTCCACACCAGCGATACGTTGAGCATCAGTGTGACCTCGCGAGTCTAGTAAGAGCCTCTACCAACCCATCCCCCTCTGAAATCACCGGAACGTCACTGGCTATGCGTCGCCGCCGCGTCGCCGCCGTCAGCGCCCGCCAGATTTTGGTCGAGTGAGCCAGCGCCGTTAGATCTAGATCATAGGGTACAAATTAGATTTAGATCGAAGCGTTTTCTTTAGATCTGGTGCATTGGATCTGATTAGATCCAACGGCGCGGAAGCCTGATCCGGCCAAACAGGTACGCGCCAATCAGAGGCTGCCGCGTGGCTAGGATTTAGATTTAAAATCTGGATTTTCATATATTAGATATTCAAACTTGTAAATTTAATAACTTTTGTTCTGTTCATCCACAAAATACAAATAATATACCATTAGAATCACAAAAATAAATCCTACATATCTATGGGCTTATTTTTGTATTTTGTTTCTATTAAAATAGAATTTTATGCAGAGACATTTGTAGGCTTATTTGGTGTATAAAAATTAATTGGAAAATGTTTTAAAGGCCAAATAAAGTTTATTTGATGAATAAATGTTTAGATTATTGATCAGTACTATTTTACTTGTCTTGGTTGGTTTGGAAAAATCATCGCATGGCATTTGCATGCATTCATATATATTTGTCTGATTAATTGAAATGTGAATTTGGTGCAATCATTTTATGTGTAGATTTTGGTGCTAGTGGTGATTGTGACTGTGAGGATTGTTTTTACTCCCCCAACTACCAAGGCAAGTGGTGATTCATATTTTTATCCCATTACTTTGACTATGCATTAGTGATATTTTGTATAGGGCTTGCATGATAATTTTTGCTAAGTATCTATATGCTATGCTTGGGAAATCCTAGTAGATTGTAGAATTGTTAGAATTTTCTCTAAGTTAAGATACTTGCTATTTCCATGCTTAGACTAGGTAGTAGCAACCGAGGGTGGATTATATATATGCTATGGAAAAATATTGCTAAGTCTTTGACTTGTGTTTTTACTTAATAAAACAACTAAGTGAATGAAACACCTGGGTGGAATGGTAATTGCATGGAAGGATTTTTGTTGACTGGTTACCAGGGCCCATTGTTAAATGGCTTACCCTGTGTATCTCACTTGTGGAATGCCACCCAGGAACAAAGGGATTTGAGATGCCATATGTTAAGAAGCTTCTAGTGCAGCCACATGGCATTATGGGCTCTACCTAGATCATATAGGTTGCAATAACTTAGCCAAATGGACAGTTGGTGGTAGAGGGTTATAGGTTTGGAGCGCGTCCATTCTGGTCTAAGCGAAGGCTTCTGAAAGATCCTGTCTTGATGAAAATCAAGTCTTGTGGGTAAAGTGCACCACCTCTGCAGAAAGAAGAATCTAAATACTTAGTTGTGTCCCCAGAAATGGACAATTTGAGCATCAAGACATGGAAGCTATCAAAAATCTCCTCATCCCAATTTCTAAGTTAAAACTTGTGGTTGAACAAGGGTTTTAAAGAAGCTTGGTCTAGAACCACTGCTTTACAAAGGCAAAATGAGCCTAAGATGAGTCTTAGCATGGTTATTAATAGTTTCTACCACGGTATTGCTCTTCGTTATAGATATGCTTTGGATGATGTGGTTGAGAAAGATATTTTTCAATGTACTGAGGATGAATCTTTTAATGCCATAAATAAGTTGATTACAATTTATAATACGCCTGGCAAGTCTAATTCCTCTTTCATAGATATTTTTGCCAGGTTGAACACTCTTGAGTCCAGTATTGCTGCTATGAATAGTTGCTACCACACGCTTAGGGTGTACCATGATTATGTTCCAATAAATTCTGAGCCTTCAAAGTGGTTTCCCACAATCAAAGTCTTTATAAACATTACACTTTTTGATGCTCGCTGTGATGTCATGTCTGAATTTTTCCTTATGCCTAAAGATATTTATGAGTCTTTGGGGACTTTCTAAAGGAGGAGAGGAAATATCTCTTAATAATAATGCCACTTTATTACCCATTGGAATAGATGAAGGTGTGTTTACAAAAATATCAGGGAAAATGGTGTGTAGTGATTATCTTGTTATTGAATGTGTAGGCAAAGGACAGATTACGCTTGGAAGATCCCTACTGAAGCACCTTGGAGCAATAATAGATGTGGGAAAAGTCATTATGCATTTTGATCCTCCAGTGAGCAATCATATATTCCCTAAAGAAAAGAAGTAAGGTAAGAAAGGAAGAAGGAAGAGAAGTAATAACTCCTCATTTGAAAATACTTGATTCTTCTTGCTTCTTGTGCCTAACTTAAAGGCGTTAAAGAAAAGTACTTGTTGGGAGATAACCCAAGAGTTTCCTTGAGTCTTGGAAGTTATTACTTCAGTAATGACCTCTCTTTATCCTTTTTATTTGCTTTTTGTGTCAAGAATGCCTCTAATGAGAGGGAAGTACGATTTGGGGAGTTGCTGTCCAGAAACAGATTTCTCTCCTCCACCATAAAAATTCGTGAGGAGTCTCTGTAACTCGGATTGAGCTGATATTTTATGAATAAATCCCCAGTATGTTAGATAACTTACGTTAGTTCAACACTTTTTGATTTGATCAACACAAGATTTTCTAACAAATCGGTTTCTACCTGCTGGTCTGTTTTCACAGATTTCTGCCATTATTTGCATTTGCTTCTTATCGATTTCTTTTTCAGTTCTCTTTCTAGGAATTGAGCTTTTTAAAGGAAGTTTCTTCAGTAGCTTGTGTTTTTAGTGAAAAGTTTTGCTGTTCTAAAGCTAAAGCCAAGGGTCTATTATCTTCTTAATACACTAATGTTGCTAATGAAGATTGTGTGAAGTTTTGTATGAAGGAAAAATTTTAGGTGTAGAGAGAGAATGATATAATGAGATGAAGAATGGACAGAAGCTCAAGCTTGGGGATGTGTAACATCCCAGCATTGGAGCCTAGAACTAAGCTGAACCCATATGTGTGCATTGCATTCATGCATAGAAAATCCGAAGAATTTTTGCGCTTTTGAACAAAACTTGTTAAAAAGATTGAAGCTTCTTCCAACTTGATGGAATTGAGGTAGATCATCAAGTTGATTGTGATAAGTTTCAATATGACTTTGCTAAAATCTTATTTTTGGGTAACCATAAGTTGATCTAAGGGTAGATCAAACACAATAAAAATTAAATCATAATGCATTGCTTAAATGATTAATATCTGATCCTTAAGGGATCATATCATAACTATTCATCACAACAACCCATGAATACCAAGTTAAGAATGTAATAATTTACTCTTGACTTATTTATTTCTTATCCCATTATACCATGAGTAGCATGTCAAAACTAACTTAAAATCTTTAGTGAGATTAGGAAGGGAAGAAACTAAATCTAGATCATTCACCATATATCCTTCTTTCCATATCAATCCTTACGGAATCCTATCTCAATATCTGTTGTTCATCAATGTTGAGTAATCAACTATTGATTCACCAACTCTTAATCTATCAACTCTTTACCATAACATAGTTTACATTTGAGTGACTCTAAATAAACAACTAAGAAGAGGTAAATAGTAATGCTAGTTTTAGATATCATCTATAGGATGAGAGTGATTGAAGAAGAATAAATGAATGTGTTA
The DNA here is from genome assembly GCA_023614405.1 of Avena insularis. NCBI lineage: Eukaryota > Viridiplantae > Streptophyta > Magnoliopsida > Poales > Poaceae > Avena > Avena insularis. Next base: position 101,130,997 of record CM042693.1, read on the forward strand.
ATTGATGGAGTTAAACTCACTCCTAAAATGATAGAAGAGTTATTGGGATATATAATTTTAAGGTAGGAAAGAAGATTACAAGGATGAATGAAGATAGTTACGAGTAGTAATTCTATTGGATCAAGTGGGCATAGTCCATGAATAATAGCCTTAATCCAATCAAAGATACCAAGAAGATAATTCCAATACAATTGTAAGGTTGTATTGATAAAGCCTTGATTAACCAATTGAAAACCTAAGCAATAAATGATTAAAGGATTATAATAATCATGCATTGCTCACCTGGATGGTATACTTATATCAAGTATAAGTGACATTGGTGGGTAGAACATGATTGAAACCCTAGTATAGGTAAGTTATCCTAGAAGTAGTTATTATAGGTCACATTAATATAATGTGAGGTTGGAGTATGAGTTATTAGAGTAAAGTTAATGTAGGATAGTATGATTGAATTAAAGCTGGTATAGCATCGAGTTATGGAAGTAGTGTTATTCATCTTAAAGGATAGTAAGATTTAGAGAAAGGTAGTTTGATGTATACATCTACTGGGAAAGTATTAGTGATGGATGGTTAAGGAAGAGTATGAGTGGAGTTGAAGGAACTACTTGTTGGATTGAAGATTATCAGTAGAAGAATAGTTGATATAGCCAAGTCTGGATAGGTGAAGATCATGAAATGCTTTAGTGTCAAACTCATTGGATTCAATCATGAGTTTTGAAGAATAATAGGTGGATAAGAATATTTTTATGAAGTAAAGCTCATCATGTTAACCATGATGATGGATAGGAAGAAGTAGTATATCTAGGAAAAGAATTCCTTACTTAGAAGTCCAGGATTGTGAATTATGGAAAATAGACATTATTGATAAACACCCAATTCTAAATCTCAAACCAAACATAATATCCATTTCATGTTATTGATCCATCGTCTTATCTCCATATCACTTTAAAGGAATATTTTCCTATAGCCTATCACATAAGCACATCTTTTATCATTCCAAATTGTCTTAACTATATGTGTTAGAAGCTATTTTTATCAATTTCTTTTCCATAAAACATTTTAGATGTAACTTTCTATTTTAAAAGGTGATATCATTAAAGATCACAAACAAAAGACAATACGCTTAGCTATTAAATCTTTACTCCCGTCAACAAAAGAATATAAGTAAATTAAGAACCCTAAACCCTTGGGTAAACATTTATAATTCAAACCCTAAACTTCTATGTTTATCATAATAGAATATATACTTTGCCATTTTCTAAATTAATGAAATTAGTATTAACCATATTAATTTCTTTTGTATTTCATGCATCAAATAATGATATAGGATCATTATATATAAAAATTTCTATTCAAACTTTGAGCTAACTAGAGTTAAGTTTTATAAAGAAAATAAAGAAATATATAAATAGAAAATATTTATCATTTAGCTTTACAAAATAAATCTAAATCAATAATAATTGTTGCTGCAAATGTTCAACAAGTAAACTTTGTTAGAAAAGTTCAAATTATAGATTTAATACAAATCTGAAAAGTAAAACAGAAAATAGAAAAAGGAAAAAAAATAAAAAAAACAATTCCTGGCCGTGGCCCAACTTCCCTCCTTCTTACCTGTCGCCCATGTGCAGCCCACAAAAGCCCAGCAGCCAGCCCAGCTCGTCCTCTTTTGTGACTGACGGGTGGGACCGAAGAAGGATTGCGGGTTGAGAGGAAAGAAGTTGTCAACACCCGGATTTTTAATTCCAGATGCCTGTTATGCCATACATCGCAATCCCAGGATTACCATTTTTGCGAGACATAACAGATTTGGATACCACAATACATCATCCATTACAAACCATACATAAGGTATTATACAAATAAGGATCTCATAATCCAGTTCTTAATACAACTCAAGCAGCGAAAATACGTAATAATAAAGGTAGCATAGGCAAAGCTCCATCTTCAGGGTCACAGGCAATGCTGACGATGGGAGATGATCCTAGTTGTCATAACCTTCCTGGGGTCCATCCTCCTAGTACTCTTCTTCATAGTCTGGCCACGGGAATAGCTAGAGACAAAGCCATGAGTACTCTTTAAGTACTCGCAAACTAATACTAACAATGGAAGGGAGTTTTTGTAGTAGGACACTAAGCTCTAGGGTTGTTTTGCAAAAAGCCAGATTTACCTCTACTAAGTTCAGAAGCAAGAAAAGTTAGTTTAAATTTTATAACACCTAAGTGGGAACCTGAATTTCATATCACAACTTTGTTGTGGTCAAGTCAAAATCTCAATTCATTTCACAAGTTGTTTTGAAAACATCTGACGGGGGAACAGTATGGCCACTCCAACTGTCCATAATCATGACGCTGACTATTCGAATAGTTTGACACTCTGCAGAGATTGTACACTTTCACCACAACATTCGATACATCCGTCAGGAACAAATCCTGAATTCACCATACTCAGTATGCGGATAATCAATCCTAACCTTTCGATTACACGCCCTAGTATAGGCACCTCTCCTATGAGTTTGGCCTCCCAACCATGACCAACTGTCATCTTGGAGTCTTGCTGCAGTGGACAATCTTCACAAGGTAGCCTCAGCTCAGACCTTGGCCGTGAGGGAACCCATACTAAGGTATATAAGTTTCCAGTCAAGCCCTACCCAATTCTCGGGTATTGTGGTTGTACGGTAAAATTGGAATGGTATCGCATCCAGACAACCATCAGTTTTATAAAGGGCTAAGGCTCATGCCTCAACATTTTCATCATCAAAATCTTCTAGTGTTCGGAAACACATGTCAAAACATCTCAGTAGAATGACTCATCATTCTAAGGTTTTCATAACCATTTTCACTAAGTATTCCCATCTAAAGTTGATCAAGTTTTATGCTTAGCACTAGCATCTACAAATGGGAGTGAGTACTAATGAGGGGTGGTAAACAAGTGGAATTTCAACTAAGTACAATCTCATTTCTTAGGGTGACATCAAGATTATCTAGTTTAGGCCAAATTTTATGCTCTTTATGCAACCTTCAATTATATTTCTAGTATCTACAATTTACTCAAGTAAACTCTAAGTAATAGCTTTGATAAAGAAATAAAGTAGAAAGCTTGCAAGTAAAACTAGGAATGGGGTTATCAAGTGGGTATGATCATATATGCTTAAGGCATATGGTTGGCATGGTAACAAGCAAATATTAGCTTGCATAGGTCAACTTGATTAGTAAGGCTTGCATCAGTCTCAGTATAAGCTTGCCTTGTGCAGAGCAGTGGTTGAAGTTCTCCTCGGCTTCTTCTTCGTAGTATCCTCCTTCCTCCTCGTATCCTTAGTCGGTACTAGCGTCTATGGATAAATACGAGGTACACAATCACCAAACAATACTTAGCTACTTTCAATCATCACACAAAGGTGTTCTATAGATGATCTAGCATCAACACTAATATCACAAGAATAAAGCATTTGTCTTATTTTTTTTATTTTTTTTAGAAAAGTAATTTCTACTCATTGAAAAATTACTTAAGATTTAATATTCTCCAACTCAAACATGGGATCATGTTGACAAATGTCATCACCACATATTTCAGTACATGGGAATGTGATTTAAAGTGGTGTCACAATTTAATAAGGTTTAACCTTTTATTCCAATTAAATAAAGTGACTAGAAATGCCTATGTGGCATTCTTTTATTACTTGAACATTATTTCTGTAAGGAAACCCATATGTTTTTATATATTCTGAAAGGTATGATCAAATGTGATTTTTAGAGTTGGAATCAACTCAAAATCTATTATGGTTGAACTTTGAAAAATGTTTGAATGCAGAAAAGCTTCTGATTTGTTATTTTTACCAAGGTTGATCTATATATCCAAATGATTTGAATCCAACGGGCTTGGATTAATCATTTAAATATCTTTCTAACAAAATTGGTTTCATTCAATTTGGTTGACTGAATCGAGGTGGGTTGATTTTTGAATATAGGTACAGAATTGAGTTTGAATGAAAACAGAAAAAGCTAAATTCAAATGGTTGGGCTGCGCGGGAAGGGTTATTGAGCCAGCCCAGTGTCACTCAAGAGCTGGGCACAACCGATGTGGGGGTCTACCGTCAGTGGCTCTTTAAGCCTTGAAGCGATGCAGGCGATGTGGTGCGTTGGATTAGAATGAAGATCGACGGCTAAGGGTCGTCATCAACGATGAACAAGTAACCAGCGAGCTCTAACCCTAGCGGCTCAGTGGGGGTCGTGGGAGGCTCACCGGGGCTCAGGCGAGGGGCGGCAATGCGGGCCAACAATGAAGTCGACGACAACGATCCTCCTGGTACCGGCAGCTCCTCCTAGGGCGGCTCCAATCGACGGCTTCCTTCTTCTCCAGCAGCGGCGGGCTCCGGTGAAATTCCGGCGATGCGCTGCTCGCCTTGCTCCGGGAATGAGGTGGGGTGGTTCTGGGTGAGAGGGGAGCAGAATGGTGTGAAGAATTCAAGCGGGGGATGCCTCTATTTATAGTGGCGAGAGGGGACCGACGGGCGTGGGCTGAGCTCGTCGTGGTCGACGACACAGAGGGCTATCGGCGTGGGCGATGGTAGGGGGCGGTGCTGATCGGTTGGAACACTGCGGTGCTCTGCGCTGGTCTGACGGAAGTTTTGATGGTGCACAGCGCGCGTGGTCCGCGCGGCGGCGAACGGGCGTGTCTGCGGGGTTGCTGGGGTGTTGGTGATCATGCGTGCACGCGGCGAGGGCGGCGCGCAGTCTGTGGGCGTGTGTCGAGGGTGGTGCACGAGCGCGCTCTCGGCATGCTCACAGAGAAGGTTGGCATGGCCTGGGCATGTGGTCCAGTGGCTGGCATTGCTCGCGGCTAGGACAGGGAGTGGTGGTGGGGTGCTAGCTAGCTCCTAGACAAGGTTGGCGATTCTAGTGTTGCTCGTAGCATGCTGTCGACCATGGGGTGGCAATGGTTCTCTCGGCCTGCTCACCATTGATGACAATGGCCAGCTTACACTGGTGCTAGTGATTAGTTAAGGTTGTTAGATGATCTAATAAGGCTAGTTGTGTCCAGAGAGGGAACAAGTTAGGCCCAAAACACTGCTCAACATAGTGTTTTGATTTTGTTTGATTTGCATCTGCAACCTGTTTGATGAAATGGCCGCATGAACTTAAGTTTTGAATTTTGAAAAGATTTTTGGTGGGTGTGCTAGGCATGTACCGGGGAGTCTGTGGATGCTTGGGTTTTGAAAATTGAGTTGGTTCGAGTGGTTTTTGAAATAGTGGGATCTTCCCATATGAGATAGATTCAATTTTAAACTGTCATTTAAACTTAGCATTTGAATGTTTCTGGATGATCACAAAGTGGGCCTTGATACTTTGTTATGATTACTATCAAGGGGTGCAAAGATCCATACATGTTTCTGTTAAGTTCTGAAAGTTAGGGATAGCCAAAGTAGGCATGGGAGTTAAATTGGCCAAAGTGACCATTCACTTAATTTGTTTGTTTTGATTTGTTTGTCTTTGGGAAAAGTTTGGGGATTGTTTAGATGATGTTTATTTCACCTAAGAATCATTTTACAAGCAAAGAAACACATAATCATGGCAATTCAACGGAATCCAATTTTAAATACACACACATATGGATGCTTTCATATTTTTAAGTAGAAAAGTTTTTGTTAACCCTAAATTTGATGATTAGAGTTTGATGATCCATGTTTAGTATTTTTGGGATGTTACAGAAGTGCCAGGGGGTTTTCTGCAAAACCGTCGTTGTCTTCGTCATCCTCACGCACACAGGCATCTCGCTGGAGGAGTCCGCTTGGCCGATGCCATCGTCAAATGCCACCGTAAGGCCGAGATGCTCACCATCGTTCCAGAGGGAGATAAGAAGGCCACTGCGACACCCTGCCTCAATCCCTATCCACATTCTCTCCTTATCCTCTCTGATTCGAATGGGGCCGAAACCCTAGCTCACCGGAGCTCGCCTCACCCTCGAGCCACACCTCCCCACTCTCTTCCAAGTAGACATGTAGAAGCCCGTGCTTCGTAGATCCTCTGGGTGGAATCTTGCATCAAGGGGAGCACTGGAGAGGACGAATTTTGCCGTTCCTCTTTGTGGCAATTCGTCGGAATCCTCGTTGGAGAGCTCGTCAACGACCGCACCAGTCCTTGTCGATCTCTCTATCGTCATTAGGGTGAGTTTCTGAATCTTCCAGTATCCCTAAATCGCCTCCTCTCGTTGTAAAACACCGTCACACCTTTTGCCACCGTCGGCCACCATCGGAGCTCGTCGGAGCCGAGGTTCCGATGACCATTTCCGAGAGGCGCCGCCACTTTAGGGTCCAGCTTGATGCGCTGGTTCGACCTAGGTTAGTTTCGCTTGTTGGGGTGTCGTGGATCATCGCCGGCGATGTCACATCCCAAAATTTTCCAAATTTTAAAATGTGAAAAAAATAAATAACCAAATAAATAATTCTTGAAATTTAGGGTGAAAAGAAACTTTTTGATTCCAAATGGAAACATCAAAACCCATCTTGAACAAACTTTGAATAAAAAGGTAATAAAACAAAATTTCAATCAAGTGAAATGCATTCATCAATGAATGTACCTTGAAATTTAAACACTTGGAAAAGTTAACCAAAACCATTTGCAAATGGTTAACCAAAACCTTTTGAAAATGGGTTGATTTATACTCCCTGGACCTAAACACCAAGTTTTAGGTTTTAAAACTATATTTGGTGAACCCTATAAAATTATTACTTTGCTTAAAGTCAATTCCAACAAAATAAAATATTGCTTTGGTATAAAAATGGTTTATAGGTAAAACCTTTTGCAAATGGTTTTAATATTAAACACTTGACCTTAAAACACTAACATTTGTGTTTAAAAATATATTTGTCAAACACTAGAAATTATTACTTTGATTAAATCATTTCTAACAAAACAAAAATGATTTAAAGTGGACATTTTCACTAACTTAATATCAAATGGTTTTGCCACTTTTATAAATGACCAATAGGTGTTTTAAAATGTTTGTAACCTATTGGAAACCACTTTTCCAAATAAAACAATCTTTGGCATGCTTACATGCATTTCTTTTGAATTTGTGCCTTGCTTGATTGAATTGTAGTGAACCTTGAAGAGTATGACTATTGCAAGATCAAGGAGTGAACTTATATTATCTACCAAAAAGGCAAGTGGTGCTTCATACTTTGTCCTATTATTTTCACTATGCATTAGTGATATTTCTAAGTAGGACTTGCATGGAATTTTACTAAGTATGCTATGCCATGGGAAATCCTAGTAGATGATGCCTTACTGGAATTTTCCTAAGTTAAAATTCCTTCTACCATCATGCTTAGATTAGATAGTATAAAAAAGGGTGGATTATATTCATGCTATGAAATATATCTAAGTCAAGGACTTGTGTTTTGTTTAATAAAACAACTATGTGAATGAATCACCTAGGTGGAATGGTGTGAATGGGTTATGTTGAGTGGTTACACAGGGGCCATATCTATGGAATACCCTAGTGTATCTCACTTGTGGAAAGCCACCCAGGAACAAAGATATTTGAGATGTAAAATGTTGAGAAGCTTCAAGTGTAGCCACTTGGCATTATGGGCTCTGCCTGGATCATATAGTTTGCAATAACTTAGCCAAATGGATAGTTGGTGGTAGGGGATGATAGGTTTGGAGAGCGTCCATTTTGGTCTAAGGGAAGGCTTCTGAAAGATCTTGTCTCGATGCATGTCGAGTCTTGTGGGGAAAGTGCACAACCTCTTGAGAGAGTAAAATCTAAGTACTTAGCCGTGTCCCCGACAATGGACAATTTGAGCATCAAGACATGGAAGCTATCAAGGATCTCCTCATCCCAATTTCTAAGTTAAAACTTGTGGTTGAACAAGGGTTAAAGGATCACCAATTTCTATTGGTAGATGCCTTGGGTGATTTTGTCAAACAAAAACTTAGTGTTTTCAAATGATAAGGAAAACCTATTTTGAGCAAAGCAAGCCTAAGCTCCACTTAGCCAAATGCATATAGATGATAGATACCACTATTCTACCATAGTATCACTTGCCAATACAATTCAAATGTATTGACCCTTGTGGCTGTAACTTATTATGTTGTAGGTTTGTTTGATGTTAGTGAAGTGTGTTGATTAGGATTACAAGTCTACAACCAACATGATTGCCTATGGCACTTTGAAGATGAAGGACTCCATGCTATAGTTATTTCTGCTGCATTGTAATGAGATAGCCAAATGAGTTATGTAAGATGTAATGAATTATTTTATTCCTGGTTATAAAGTTGTATTATGACCTTTGTTTCTTGATATTACATCTTAACTGTGGATGCTATCTATTGATCCAGGGACTAGCATTGTAAACACAGGGATCTCTACCTTATTAAATGTTGGGACCTCTACAGGGGACCACCCACTGACGGTGGTGGTTGTGCTGATGCCATAGCAATGTCATACCCACGTCACCCTCTGCCTAGCCAGCCTATTTGACCCGGTCTTTGTCTCGCGTGGCAGGTGACATGGCCTTGGGCCCATATGTCATTGTTTGAGAGTAGAAATAGGGTCGGTAACAAATACATTTACTAATCTCAGAGCTGAGGTGGACATAGGCCCACTAGTCAGTGACTAGGGCTAGGTGTGGGTGCGGTGTAAAAAGTTATTTACTGTTTAAGAAAGAATAAAAGATATAAATCCAAATATACATATTCCAGAAATTAAATAAAATGATTAAATCTTGTTAAATCAATAACTTTTATATTATAATTCATAAAAATATGTGTAATATATGAAAATGTTTAGAAAAATAAAATCTATCCATTAGAACTATTATCAAACATTGTTGAAATAGTTATTTAAAAAATTATTATTTAATAAAGATTTTACAGGTAATAAAACTTTGATAATTCCTATTTTAATAATAGTAAATGTTAAAAAAATATAAATAAAATACCAAAAATCTTGGAAAAATTAAAACAATACTTCAAAACTATAATCATGCATTATTACTTCATTTAAAAAAAGTATTTATTATTTATTAAGTATTTATAAAGTAATAAATCTTATAAAAATCATATCTTATTATTTATGAATCACAAAATAAAAGTAATATATCAAAATGATCACAAAAATAATATATACTTGTTAAAAATATAATATTCCACTTTTAAAGTAAATAAAAACTTAATACTTTAGTAATTTGAATTTAAACCTATTTCCTTAGTTTAAAATTCATAAAAGGGTAAATAAAAAATTTGTTAATATTTCTAAAAATTAATCAATTAAGTCTAATAAATAATATTAGTCTTGAATATTAGTTAACTTTGGCCTATTATAGTTAAGTAATAAAGCCTCACAAGTCCAAACTATTCAAGCAAGCACAAATAAAATCGACCAGACTCAACTAAATACAAAGATTGTTTAGACGTTACAAAAGGAATCTTTTCTTCAAAAGTTATTCGTTTTGCCACTTCAATCAACAAACATTATAATAATATTTCCAAAGTCTTAACAAATTAAATTCAAGGACTCTCATCATAATCATCTGATGACAATTAATCGTAATCACATTACTTTAAACTTTACTTGTATACTTAGGATCGATAACACTTAAGTTCTTAATAAGTGACCTTACTTGTAAAGTAAAGTTTGAAGATAAACAATTAAAGTATAAACAATCTTGAATAGCATTCCATATGTGTATATTTTATTGTTATATAAATATGTGTTGTTCAAACACACTCACAAGCCCTAATAAGAAGCACAAGTGTGAAACTTAACAAAAAGTACAACACATTCCAAGGAAATCCTTTCCAGTATCCAAACCTTAGAACAACGTTATTCCCAGGATTCACGTTTATAAGATGAATCACATTACTTATGCATAAGAGCATATTGCTTCTTTAAACATTAGTCCTTACCGGACCAATGATGCTGATTTCAGAAATTGGATCTTATATTGTCTTGAAGACCGTGAGTGCATAATCTTGCAAACACAAAAGGCAAGTTCACACTTGCTCATGTCCTTTGATTATTTTCTGTAAAGAATTTTACAAATCCAGTGTTGTCATCACCTGCATTTGAAAAAGGTCATATTTTCATAATAATATGATTATAGGTTATTCACCATAAGGTAATAACCTTCTATGAAAGTTCTGGTGGTAAAGGAACATATTATCTAGGACTTAACAACCAATGTCGCTAGTGATTCTAGCGCCATATATTATGCGTTAACCATGAGATTTGGAATGGGACGGAGAAGTCAGTTGTATCCTTTTCCTCTTGTATGGAGGCAAGGCGACCTTAACGTGACATTGTGATTCCTTGTGCGGATCCAACATATGGGGGGGCACCCTTACGCCCCACACTTTTGGTGTCTAGGTTATCTATGAATGGTGTTTAGTGGATGGACCATTTAATATGGCACTTGCCAGGGCAACACCAGGTCATAGAGTCTTTGGGAACTCATCAGGGTTTTAGCCAGCCCGAAAGGGGGCTTAACGAAGATGAGCCATCCCGAAGGATCGTGCAGACATATGAGGTCGCAGAGAGAGCAATGATTGGCTTGGATCAGCTACTAGGCCCCATAACATGGAATTGTGGACGGGTAAGCTACCCGATTGTGCAACAAGGAGTTGATCTCTCATGGGAAAAGTAACGCACCTATGCAGAGTGTAAGAACTGTAACTTGTTACTCCCTGTTCCGGGAAGGAGCTGCGAACGCGGCCGGAAAGGAACTCCATGAATGTTCTGGTAAACCCGTGAAGGCTGACGGACATAGCTTTTTTAGAATAAAAGCAACCTTTGAAGAAATGTTTACGAAAACCTGCATTGCCTACGACCTACGGTCTGTGGCTGTAGTGATAGTGCATCAAACACTCCTTTTCTAGTGAATTTGCTGAGTACGGTCGTACTCAACGTATCTTCTTAACCCTTGCTAGATTCTGAAGCCAGTGCAGACAATGTCTACATCAAGGTATGCTCCAGGAATCATCGTCAGAAGCTAAAGCTCTTCAATGAAGTCAAGAAAGTCAACATACACACCAACTCAAGTGAAGACGAAGTTACTGTTTTGATAGGAATATAATCTCTAGCCATAGAACCTATTTCTTTAGTGTATTGCAATAGCAGCAATGCCAACCCCTTAGTTAAAATACTAGTCCTAAAATTATAATAGTTGGTGCATTATTTATCTTTGATTCTTCTTTGTAAGAAGTTCTTTCTCTCTCTTTAACCTAGAGTGTTTTCTGTATCTTGTGTATAGGGTGAGTTGTAACTTTTAGCCATGTATTGGGACCCGTTGTGTTTCTGTTGTACCACTCTGAGGGATGTAATACTAGTGAACGGTGTTCATTGGTGTTATGTCAACGACCATAGTGTACTACATCATGCAGTGGTATGCTGGGTCACCGCAGTTGGTATCAGAGCATATGATTTGACCTTAGGTTGGAAACCTAGTAAACGGGTAGAACCTGTAGGACACATCCTAGCAATAATAAAGAGTTCTCTAGAGATATGAGGGATATTCAATTGAGAATAATCCTGTCATGTTACTAGTGCGATAACTCTTTAGTATGATTGCAATGCCGATAATTACCCAAGAGTTTTAACTCTATGTGACTGATGATAATTTCTTATCTACAGTTCCACATGGCACCTCGATATCCACCCCGGAATGTTCAAGTGATGAACAGGACGTGGAATGACTACGGAGGGGATTGGACAGATAATCTCCCACAACTTCTATGTAGTGTGGAATGTGAATCGAGACTTTTGGTCAAGATTTACAGTTACTACGATGGGCAAGTATTAGCTAAATACCATGTCATGATCATGTTACCCAAGAATTTAGGAGTTAAGGGAGAAATGCGATCAGGAGAGGCAAGGTGCATGGCATCTGCATATAAGATTGCCGTAGCAGCAGCCATAGCCATGATCCGAGAACAGAAATCCCAAGCTCTAAAAGGTAGTACTCACACCATTATACCCCATGAAACCGCAAACCCAGAGCATGAGTTAGATCACTCTACTCTAGTCCAAACTGAACCCACTCTAGCTGTAGAGTATATGGATCGTTATCGGTCTTTGCTAAACACTTATCATAACACTCACCAAGTTTTAGTTCAGGAACTGGATACGGTCATTGAGGATTTTACTAATCCTGATAAGGCAATGGCACGTAGGAAGAAGTTAGATAAAGAAGCTAGGCATCCCAAATACATACCTTCAGGAGAAGTGTAAGGAAACTGAGTTTGATGATCCAAACTCATAAAATTATGCCTACTACCAAACTAAACCCCAGTCACCTGAAGATTTATGTACCAAGTATAACTCCGAACAATAGGAATGGGATGGAGTTATTCCAACTAACCCTGAGCCAAACAAGTATGGATGGGGAGTAGAATCTCAAGGTGGAACCATAGGAAATCCTATACCTTGTGATACAGGTATCGAAGAAGAGACCAACTATAACCATAGAGAGCCTTATGGACCATATGGGGGTGATACCAATCCAATCAACTTAGAAGAGTATTTCGATAGCTACTATGCCAATATGTATGACTGGATCCAGGAGAAGGCTAAGGAGCCGACTTACTTTGAGGAAGCATTGTCAGAAAACCAGGAATATTCTGTAGAAGACTATGCTAACTCTAGTGATTTTTCAATGACTAATCTCAGTCTCGGTAGTTCTAATCAAGAATACGCACCTCCTGGATGCTCCTATGCTCCAGAAGGCAGTCGTAGGACTTCACGTCATCATGGACGGAACTCCCGGAAGCACTAGAGGAAGATGAAAGTAAGAAAGGAACGACATCCCAAGGGATGAGTGCTTGAATAATGAACATAGAGGGTAATGCGTATTGTAGTTTGAAAGGTTTGCTGAAATAAGTGAGGATATACTCACAAGAACAGGGAGTTCTTGTAAGATAGTTGTGTAATATAGGTAAGGAGCAAACCGTTGGAACATCTAGTACATTTGTAAATTATTTAAAACCTATGTATAATACAGGGTATATGTTTTGTTGTTTATCGACTTCTGGCTTTTCTTGAATTTTCTTGATTGACTATATCAGTACATGAAGTGGACTTGGTGTGCAAATGCATGATGTAACACCCAGTTATTACTTGATGTTATAGACCTAGATAGAAATGGGAATTCATGTAAGGGAGTGACAAGTTTCAAGGATCAAGATGAAGACTTATTTGAAAAATGAAGCAAAAGGTAAGGAGCATTAGCGTAGTTGAAGGATAGATCAAGTTCAGGATATTCTTAGCCAGCTATGAGAAAGAAGTTTAATGTAGTAAATATAAGGAACAACAAGAAGGGATGAACTTAAGGTTCAATCAAGTAGGTGATATTACTAAGGAATTAATAAGGTAGTAATACCTAGTTCATGGAAGCATCATGAATTAGTACAAAGATGAAGTTGTGGAGCAAAATGGTATGTAAGCTCTAACAATTCAGAAAGAATGCCAGTAGTATGTCGGAAACCGTAAGGTAATACCTACCCACCAGGATGATCCGCAGCTGGAATTTGATCCATGTCGGTATTCTGATCCACAGTTGGTATCTTGTTTGCAGCCGGTGTTGGTTGATATAGTTAACCAGATCATCTTAATGGTTGCATAAAGAGCATAAAATTTGGCCTAAGATAAGTAAGACCTAAAGGAGTATAAAAATTTAAAGCGATCGTCTTTCAAAGCATTTCGCGAAGTCAGCTTACCAAAGCAAAAATGTCCAATAGTAAGTAAAACATATAATGCTGAAGGATTCACTTCGGAGATCCACAATTGTGTGGATACACCATACAATCTTTCATAAGACCTTAACTAAGTTGAATATAAGCTAAGTAAATATCGATGTTCTAACTATAAAGCCAATGGTTACTATATATGTAGTTTGGAGACTATTAATAAACCCTAAGGGGGAGAGTAAAACAGTAAAAAGAAGTACTGTTATCTAAATCCTAGAGTAAAGGCTATAAAATAAATATTAACCTAGGGCAACTTAAGTCTTATTTTCATAAGGTTTAAAAGAAGCCATCATTATGAAAGTACTCCTAGAAGAATGTAAGATAATAATGACAAAAATTTAAAACCCGTTTTAGTGAGACTTCCTAAACTTTATACAACATAATAAGAAAGCTCAATGTTTAAGTGAAAGAGTTGGATTAGGATACCTAATCTGGATATAGAATACTACAATTATTTTCATTTAAGGTTATCAGGGAATGGAAAAATGTAGCAACCAATACAAGTCAATCCCTTCCTCCGAAACGTGAGAGTTTGCGAACTTCGAGGACGAAGTTTATTTTAAGGGGGAGAGTCTGTAACATCCCAGCATTGGATCCTAGAGCTAAGATGAACCCAGATGTGTGCATTGCATTCATGCATAGAAACTCCGAAGAATTTTTGCGCTTTTGAACAAAACTTGTTAAAATGATTGAAGCTTCTTTCAACTTGATGGAATTGAGGTAGATCATCAAGTTGACTGTGATAAGTTTCAATATGACTTTGCTAAAATATTATTTTTGGGTAACCATAAGTTGATCTAAGGCTAGATCAAATATAATAACAATTAAATCATAATGCATTGCTTAAATGATTAATATTTGATCCTTAAGGGATCATATCATACTATTCATCACAACAACCCATGAATACCAAGTTAAGAATGTAATAATTTACTCTTGACTTATTTCTTTCTTATCCCATTATACCATGAGTAGCATGGTAATACCTAACTTAAAATCTTTAGTGAGATTAGGAAGGGAAGAAACTAAATCTAGATCATTCACCATATATCCTTCTTTACATATCAATCCTTATGGAATCCTATCTCAATATCTGTTGTTCATCAATGTTGAGTAATCAACTATTGATTCACTAACTCTTAATCTATCAACTCTTGACCATAACATAGCTTACATTTGAGTGACTATCAAGAAACCACTAAGAAGAGGTAAATAGTAATGCTAGTTTTAGATATCATCTATAGGATGAGAGTGATTGTAGAAGAATAAATCAATGTGTTAATTGACGGAGTTAAACTCACTCCTGAAATGATATAAGAGTTATTGGGATATATAATTTTAAGGTAGGAAAGAAGATTACAAGGATGAATCCTGAAGATAGTTACCAGTAGTAATTCTATTGGATCAAGTGGGCATAGTCCATGAATAACAACCTTAATCCAATCAAAGATACCAAGAAGATAATTCCAATACAATTGTAAGGTTGTATTTATAGAGCCTTGATTAACCAACTGATAACCTAAGCAATAAATGATTAAAGGATTATAATAATCATGCCTTGCTCACCTGGATGGTCTACTTATATCAAGTATAAGTGACATTGGTGGGTATAACATGATTGAAACCCTAGTATAGGTAAGTTATCCTAGAATTAGTTATTATAGGTCACATTAATATAATGTGAGGTTGGAGTATGAGTTATTAGAGTAAAGTTAATGTAGGATAGTATGATTGAATTAAAGCTGGTATAGCATAGAGTTATGGAAGTAGTGTTATTCATCTTAAAGGATAGTAAGCTTTAGAGAAAGGTAGTTTGATGTATACATCTACTGGGAAAGTATTAGTGATGGATGGTTAAGGAAGAGTATGAGCGGAGTTGAAGGAACTACTTGTTGGATTGAAGATTATCAGCAGAAGAATAGTTGATATAGCCAAGTCTAGATAGGTGAAGGTCATGAAATGCTTTAGTGTCAAACTCATTAGATTCAATCATGAGTTTAGAAGAATAATAGGTGGATAAGAATATTTTTATGAAGTAAAGCTCATCATGTTAACCATGATGATGGATAGGAAGAAGTAGTATATCTAGGAAAAGAATTCCTTACTTAGAAGTCCAGGATTGTGAATTATGGAAAATAGACATTATTGAAAAACACCCAATTCTAAATCTCAAACCAAACATAATATCCATTTCATGTTATTGATCCATCATCTTATCTCCATATCACTTTAAAGGAATATTTTCCTATATCCTATCACATAAGCACATCTTATCATTCCAAATTGTCTTAACTATATGTGTTAGATGCTATTTTTATCAATTTCTTTTCCATAAAACATTTTAGATGTAACTTTCTATTTTAAAAGGTGATATCATTAAAGATCACAAACAAAAGACAATATGCTTAGATATTAAATCTTTACTCACATCAACAAAAGAATATAAGTAAATTAAGAACCCTAAACCCTTGGGTAAACATTTATAATTCAAACCCAAAACTTCTATGTTTATCATAATAGAATATATACTTTGCCATTTTCTAAATTAATGAAATTAGTATTAACCATATTAATTTCTTTTGTATTTCATGCATCAAATAATGATATAGGATCATTATGCATAAAAATTTCTATTCAAACTTTGAGCTAACTAGAGTTAAGTTTTATAAAGAAAATAAAGAAATATATAAACATAAAATATTTATCATTTAGCTTTACAAAATAAATCTAAATCAATAATAATTGTTGCTGCAAATGTTCAATAAGTAAACTTTGTTAGAAAAGTTCAAATTATAGATTTAATACAAATCTAAAAAGTAAAATAGAAAATAGAAAAAGTAAAACAAATAAAAATAATTCCTGGTCGTGGCCCAACTTCCCTCCTTCTTACCTGTCGCCCATGTGCAGCCCACAAAAGCCCAGCAGCCAGCCCAGATCGTTCTCTTCTATGACTAACGGGTGGGACCAAAGAGGGATCGCGGGTTGAGAAGAAAGAAGTGGCAGGGTTTTTTTTTTTGCAAAACCTTCGTCGTCATCATCCTCACGCACACAAGCAGCTCGCTAGAAGAGTCCGCCGCCGCCCGATGTCGTCGTCATCGTCAGTCGTGCGTCGAGATGCTCGCTGTCATTCCAAAGGGGGATAAGAAGGCCACCACGACACCCTGCCTGAATCCATATCCACATTCTCTCCTTGTCCTCTCTGATTCGAATGGGGCCGAAACCCTAGCTCACCGGAGCTCGCCTCGCCGTCGAGCCGCACCTCCCCACTCTCTTCCAAGTAGCCATGAAGAAGCCCCGTGCTCCGTAGATCCTCTGGGTGGAATATTGCATCAAGGGGAGCACTAGAGAGGATGAATTTTGCCGTTCCTCTTTGCGGCAGTTCGTCGGAATCCTTGTCGGAGAGCTCGTCTCCGACCTCACCAGTCCTCGTCGATCTCTCTATCGTCATCAGGGTGAGTTTCTGAATCTTCCATTACCCCTAAATCACCTCCTCTCATTGTAAAACACCGTTACACCTTTTGCCACCGTCGGCCACCATTGGAGCTCATCGAAGCCGAGGCTCTGATGACCATTTCCGAGAGGCGCCGCCACTTTAGGGTCCAGCTTTATGCGTTGGTTCGACCTAGGTTAGTTTGGCTTGTTGGGGCGTCGTGGATCATCGCCGGCGACCACCCACTGACGGTGGTGGTTGTGTTAACGCCATAGCGACGTCATGCCCACGTCACCTCCTGACTAGCCAGCCTATTTGACCCGGTCTTTGTCTCGCGTGGCAGGTGACATGGCCTTGGGACCATATGTCATTGTCTAGGAGTAGAAATAGGGTCGGTAACAAATACATTTACTAATCTGAGAGTTGAGGTGGACATAGGCCCACTAGTCAATGACTGGGGCTAGGTCGGGGTGCGGTGTAAAAAGTTATTTCCTCTTTAAGAAACAATAAAAGATATAAATCCAAATATACATATTCCAGAAATGAAATAAAATGATTAAATCTTGTTAAATCAATAACTTTTGTTTTATAATTCAGAAAAATATGTGTAATATATGAATTTTTTTATAAAAATAAAATCTATCCATTAAAACTATTATCAAACATTGTTGAAATAGTTATTTAAATAATTATTATTTAATTAAGATTTTAAAGGTAATAAAACTTTGAGAATTCCTATTTTAATAGCAGTAAATGTTAAAAATATATAAATAAAATACCAAAAATCTTGGAAAAATTAAAACAATACTTCAAAACTATAATCATGCATTATTACTTCACTTAAAAAAGTATTAATTATTTATTAAGTATTTATAAAGTAATAAATCTTATAAAAATCATATCTTATTATTTATGAATCACAAAAATAAAAGTAATATATCAAAATGATCACAAAAATAATATCTACTTGTTAAAAATATAATATTACACTTTTAAAAATAAATAAAAACTTAATACTTTAGTAATTTGAATTTAAACCTATTTCCTTAGTTTAAAATTCATAAAAGGGTAAATAAATTTTTTGTTAATATTTCTAAAAATTATTCAATTAAGTCTAATAAATAGTATTAGTCTTGAATATTAGTAATATGAAGTCATCATGATTCAAAACATTATAAATACCATTTTATTGAATTATACTTCAACCACTAGTTTTTAAAACTATCACAACACTATGGTAAGTCCATAAGTAGTTAAGTAATATTATTTCTTTGTTTATAAACTATAACCACTCATCTATACAAAGGTAAATGATACTATTCCATTATAAAATCAAGAAACCACTACACCAAGTAAAAATATTACCATTCTTAAGTAACCTTAAGGAAACATTACGAAGTACACAATGTATAAATGTCATAAGCCTTACATTTTCAACCATCTATGTTTTAAATTTAACTTTAGTCTACAAGACTCTAAATATAATACTAAAGACATTGTTATATGTTTTATAGTTAACTTTGTCCTGTTATAGTTAAGTAATAAAGCCTCACAAGTCCAAACTATTCAAGCAAGCACAAATAAAATCGACCAGACTCAACTAAATACAAAGATTGTTTAGACGTTACAAAAGGAATCTTTTCTTCAAAAGTTATTCGTTTTGCCACTTCAATAAACAAACATTATAATAATATTTCCGAAGTCTTAACAAATTAAATTCAAGGACTCTCATCATAATCATCTGATGACAATTAATCGTAATCACATTACTTTAAACTTTACTTGTATACTTAGGATCGATAACACTTAAGTTCTTAATAAGTGACCTTACTTGTAAAGTAAAGTTTGAAGATAAACAATTAAAGTATAAACAATCTTGAATAGCATTCCATATGTGTATATTTTATTGTTATATAAATATGTGTTGTTCACACACACTCACAAGCCCTAATAAGAACCACAAGTGTGAAACTTAACTAAAAGTACAACACATTCCAATGAAATCCTTTCCAGTATCCAAACCTTAGAACAACGTTATTCCCAGGATTCACATTTATAAGATGCATCACATTACTTATGCATAAGAGCATATTGCTTCTTTGAACATTAGTCCTTACCAGACCAATGATGCTGATTTCAGAAATTGGATCTTATATTGTCTTGAAGACCGTGAGTGCATAATCTTGCAAACACAAAAGGCAAGTTCACACTTGCTCATGTCCTTTGATTATTTTCTGTAAAGAATTTTACAAATCCAGTGTTGTCATCACCTGCATTTGAAAAAGGTCATATTTTCATAATAATATGATTATAGGTTATTCACCATAAGGTAATAACCTTCTATGAAAGTTCTGGTGGTAAAGGAACATATTATCTAGGACTTAACAACCAATGTCGCTAGTGATTCTAGCGCCATATATTATGCGTTAACCATGAGATTTGGAATGGGACGGAAGAAGTCAGTTGTATCCTTTTCCTCTTGTATGGAGGCAAGGTGACCTTAACGTGACATTGTGATTCCTTGTGCGGATCCAACATATGGGGGGGCACCCTTACGCTCCACACTTTTGGTGTCTAGGTTATCTATGAATGTTGTTTAGTGGATGGACCATTTAATATGGCACTTGCCAGGGCAACACCAGGTCATAGAGTCTTTGGGAACTCATCAGGGTTTTAGCCAGCCCGAAAGGGGGCTTAACGAAGATGAGCCAGCCCGAAGGATCGTGCAGACATATGAGGTCGCAGAGAGAGCAATGATTGGCTTGGATCAGCTACTAGGCCCAACAACATGGAATTGTGGACGGGTAAGCTGCCCGATTGTGCAACAAGGAGTTGATCTCTCATGGGAAAAGTAACGCACCTCTGCAGAGTGTAAGGACTATAACTTGTTACTCCCTGTTCCGGGAAGGAGCTGCGAACGCGGCGGGAAAGGAACTCCATGAAAGTTCGGGTAAACCCGTGAAGGCTGACGGACATAGCTTTTTAGAATAAAAGCAACCTTTGAAGAAATGTTTACGAAAACCTGCATTGCCTACGACCTACGGTATGTGGTTGTAGTGATAGTGCATCAAACACTCCTTTTTTAGTGAATTTGCTGAGTACGCTCGTACTCAACATATCTTCTTAACCCTTGCTAGATTCTGAAGCTAGTGTAGACAATGTCTACATCAAGGTATGCTCCAGGAATCATCGTCAAAAGCTAAACCTCTTCAATGAAGTCAAGAAATTCAACATACACACCAACTCAAGTGAAGACGAAGTTACTATTTTGATAGGAATATCATCTCTAGCCATAGAACCTATTTCTTTAGTGTATTGCAATAGCAGCAATGCCAACCCCTTAGTTAAAATACTAGTCCTAAAAGTATAATAGTTGGTGAATTATTTATCTTTGATTCTTCTTTATAAGAAGTTCTTTCTCTCTCTTTAACCTAGAGTGTTTTCTGGATCTTGTGTATAGAGTGATTTGTAACTTTTAGCCATGTATTGGGACCCGTTGTGTTTCTGTTGTACCACTCTGAGGGATGTAATACTAGTGAACGGTGTTCATTGGTGTTATGTCAACGACTATAGTGTACTACATCATGCAGTGGTATGCTGGGTCACCGCAGGATGCCACCATGGTGTCACCCCAAGAAATATCCAAGAGGTACAAGCGTCAAAGCTTGGGGATGCCCAAGGCATCCCCTTCTTCATCAATAAAAAGCTCAGGTCTGTCTAGACACTTTGTTTTTATTGTTTCATGCACTCTTGTGTTGTTCTTGGAGCGTCTTAGTTTTCTCTTGCTTTGCTTAGTTTGTTTAGTTTGCTTGAATAAAGTAGTTTGGACCCCCGCTCTCGCTGTGTTGTTTCAGATAAGTCGATTGGTGTTGGAAAGGAGTAGAAATTTCTTGCTTGGAGGTGCAAGAGGAGCTTGCTTGGACTGTGACTTAGACTTTATCATGTCATGCTAGGTGTTGTTTTGACTTTATGCCTAGTAATTATTGTTGTATCATGGCTTGCTTCAAGTCACTGGGATTGCTTAGTGTACCTTGAAGAAATCATGCGTTGTTTTCCCATACAAAAGCATAGTATTGTGGTTTTCTCCTTTGATCTTTGTTTGGGTTGACTTGGCACATGCTCACACCATGTTATGACTATGAACAAGTCACCATAACTTCTATGATCATTTAGTCCTTGACTTGTAGTACCACTCTATGCTTTGATGCTCTACGTGATTATGTCCATTATTGCTCTCTTAGTTGGTTGCTCCTAGTCTTTTGCTAGCCTCCACTTGTATGAGTAAGTTCTACTCATGCTTCCAACTCCCAAGAAACCAAGTTATTCCAAAGTGTCCACTATAAACTCCTATGCATGGTGTGTTACACCATTCCAAGTATATTCTTGTTTTTAGCTATCTTCCAATTAAAAAGTATTTTGTTATGTGAAAACTTAGTGATTAAAGACCTCACGAACTTGATGGCACACTTTTTATTCTTTGCCCCTAATAAACTTGAACCATTGTGTCGTCTATGTTGTATATGCTTGCACTTATACATTGGAATTAGCAGAACCATGCTGTCATGGGGAACATTTTCAACATTGCACTTGTACTTTGTACTCAGTTGATATCATGCTCTTTTGTCTATGGATGTCACCAGTGTGAAATAAAAAGGGATCTTGTAAGTCCATGGATTTATGTATTTTGTGTTAGAGAAACGCCTGGGCCGCTAGCCTAAGCCATGCCTAATCATGGTGGACACTTGTAGCATCACCATAATGAGCTATCTATGAAGCATCCTCAATAAAAAGCTATGCACATAGTAAATAAAAAGATCGCTGAGATGCTCATTGTATGCTTGCATTGTCATTTTGGTTATGTGAAAGCTCCTGTACCATGTGCAAGGGGTACCCCGTTGGTGGTTCTCTATGATACGCATGTACTTACTATGACAAGAACTTACAGGTGACTGAAGTTGACTAGCATGAGGTGTGGCCCTCATATTCAAGGGACTTGAGATTGCCAACTTATACTTTGTCAAGCATATACTCCATAGTTTGTTCACTTTAACCTTAATCACTTCAAGATGCTTATGATAGGGGCAATGAGGGCTGAAAGCTAACAAGTACCATAATTTTTGGAAGCTCTTTTTGAAACTTGAAATCCATGCTTCCCTTTATGAAGGGCCTTTCTTCCACTATTATGTTGAGTCTCCACCTTCTACCTTTAGGCACCATTAAGAGAGCATAGTGGCCATTCTTAGTTCTATGTGCAGTGTCCCAAAACTTATTGATTGATGCATATTGTTGTATTGCTTGTTCTTGTACTATTTGTATCTAGTCACTCTTATGAACTTTGAAGGTGTCCTATGCATCTATTTGTTACTCTATGAGGGAAAAGCTGATTGCCACTATGCTATGTTTTCTGTATGTGAAACAAACAAACATTTTTTAATGCATGCTATTCATGATCTTTGTTTGTATCTTGTCATGTTGCAACAACAGTTGCTTTGTCTTACTATTAGAACTCCATATTTCATGCACATGTTTAGAGTTCTTTGATCCCAGCTTTCAATGCTTGCAAATGGTTTGATCTTTATTGTGAAGGTGCATGTCACCTAAAAAATTATTCTTTTATCACTTACCTACTCGAGGACGATCAGGAGTTAAGCTTGGGGATGCTTGATACGTAAGAAACGTATTTATAATTTTTGATGTTCCATGCTTGTTTAGTATCTACTTTGCTTTGCTTTTTCTACACTTTGAGGTGTTTTTATATGTTTTCTGGAACTAACCTATTAACAAGTTGCCACAGTGCGATTGCTGCTTTCTTCTGTTTTGGTTCCGTAAAGGCGTAAAATCAATATTCTCGAATTGGATGGTACAAAAGCCAAAGTCAATATTTTACGTGGGAACACGTAGCAGGATTTGAGAGGCACGGAGGCGGCCAGACCCCCCTAGGCGCGGGCCATCCTTGGTCGCGCCTAGGCAGGGTGTGGCCCCTCTGGCCGCCTCCCAGCCTCACCTCTTCGCCTATAAGAAGCCCCCGATGCAGAAACCCTGAGTACCCAATCAATATTCCATAAAACCGTCTATAGCCGCCGCCACCATCATCCCCGGATCAGGGGATCTAAAGTTCTTCCCGGCACCCTGCCAGAGGGGAAATCGTCCCGGAGGCCTTCTTCTCCGGTATGAAGTGTGATTAGTTCCACCTTGGACTATGTGTCCATGTAGTAGCTAGATAGTTGTATCTCCTCCTTGTGCTTTCATGTATAGATCTGTGAGCTCCGTTCATGATCAAGATCTAATCTATTTGTAATCATGCATGTTGTGTTTGCGGGGATCCAATGGATATTGAGATTATTATGTCAGTTTTTTATGTCTACGCACTTCTATTCTTGTAGACAGCTGTTGGGCCTCCAAGTGCAGAGGTTTGTAGAACAGTAGCAAGTTTCCCTTAAGTGGATTACCCAAGGTTTATCGAACTCAGGGAGGAAGTGGTCAAAGGTATTCCCTCTCAATAAACCCTGAAATCAAGATACAAGAATTCTCTTGTGTCCCCAACACACCCAATACACTTGTCAGGTGTATAGGTGCACTAGTTCGGCGAAGAGATAGTGAAATACAAGTTGTAATCGTGCCAGAAAATAGCTTTTGACAGTGAGGTAAAGACTAAAGGAAACAAGAAGGAAGCAAGCACACATGCAACAGATCTAGTAGCAAACGGTGTTTCAATGTTAGAAACAAGGCCTAGGGATCATACTTTCACTAGTGAACACTCTCTCATATAAATATCCTCTCTTCATGATACTACTCTTAACTACTCTTCGGTTGGACACTATAATCCATGGTAGGGCTATAAGATCACACCTCAAAGTCCGCCTTCCCCAATCTAGATAACCCCACACTATCACCTTCAGCGCTAGATGGTTCCAACAAACACCACAATTTCATAGAGACATCCAACTCCAAATATAACTCATAACAAATATTCAATCTAGCCAAAGTGCCACACACGGTATGCCTACTGTCACTTCCACACACGTGGGGAAAACATAGATCTATTAAAGCACAAAGATTATTTATGTAGACTCAAGCCTAAGTGCCTCCATGGCGTGCATGCTATCACTTTCACACACATGAGGAGAGCAGAGATCTAATGAAGCACTTGAGTAGCAAGGTAGATCTACTTGATTACAAATCTCATGACCACAACAATATCATGCATAGAGAGAGAGATGAACACATAGCTACCGGTAGATCCCTTAGACTCGAGGAAGAACTACTCCATCCTCATCATGGGAATCAGCAACGGTGATGGAGATGGCGATGGAGATCGATGGAGATGGCTCTGGGGGCACTTCCCCGTCCCGGCAGGGTGCCGAAATAGAGAGTTTCTATCCCTCGAATCTCCCCTTTGGTGGCGGCAGCACAGCGGAACTTTTTATGGAAGTATGATGGATGTTTTAGGGTTTTTGTAGGGGTTCGTAGCATGGAAAACAAAAAATTTCTACCGCATGCACACAAACAAGCCAAGATCTATCTACTAGATTGTAGCAACGAGTCGATAGAAGCACTCACCCTCGAAGATTCCAAAGCGGTTAACGAGAGCAGATTCTCATGGGTGATGTAGTCGTACACTTGTCGATCTCAAGATCGCGTAGACGATCCTTCCGGCGCTGCGTTCCGGCAGCGCTTCTGCAGTCGGTCACACGTTCGGTACTAGATGAAGACCTTCCTCTCACTTATTCCAGCAGGCAGCGGAGGTTGTAGTTCTCCCCTCGCGATTCCGGCAGCACGACGGCGTGGTGTCGGAAGTAGAGGGAAGATCTCGCAGGGCTTCGCCTAAACCGGTGCGAGTTATGGTGGATTTAGGGTTTCCCGGTGATCTAGGGTTTAGAAGACTGGGAGGAGGAGGAGGTGTCGGCGGCGGCTAGGGCGGCGGCGACGGACCGACGGCGGCGCAGAGCGGCGGCGCGGCGGCGGCGCACGGGGTAGAGGGCTAGGGCTTGGTGTTTGGAGTATCCCTCCCCCTCTATTTATGAGAGGGGGGCAGCCTTGGGAGGGGTGGGTTTGAATCCAAACCCAAACCCAAGTTGGATTGAGAAAAGGACTCGTTCCTTCTTCCACTAGGAAACCATTGTTCCAGTTTGACTTTTCAAACTTCCCATTTGACTTTCAATTTAGAGCTTTAGTTCTCTCTCACAAATGCTCACACCAAGTGACCTAGGATATGATCCAATCATTCCACTTACCCATGACACATTCATGGACCATTCCCCTTCCGTCCAGTGAACCTTCTAGAAACTTCTAGAACCTCTCCGATGAAAACATCAAAATCATTCCCGAACTCCGGAATCGGACTTTCCTTATATGAATCTTATTCTCCGTACCATTCCGGATCTCCTCGTGATATCCCGGATCCTATCCGAGACTCCAAACAACATTCGATATCCCTACTAACATTCCATATCTACTAAACAACATCGAATCCTTAAGTGTGTCTCCCTACAGTTCGTGAATTATGCGGACATGACCGAGACACATCTCCGATCAATAACCAATAGAGGAATATGGAAATTCATATGGCTCCCACATATTTCTACGATTACTTTGCGATTGAATGAACCACTTACATACGATACCAATTTCCCATTGTCTCACGATAGCTTACTTATCTGGGTTTTTGATCATCGGTATCTCTGCATACCTAGTTCAACCTCGTTACCGATAAGTACTCTTTTCTCGTTACCATGATACCCAGTCACATGCTTGCAAGCTAATTGGATGACATTCCATCGAGAGGGCCCAGAGTATATCTATCCGTCATATGGATGGACAAATCCTACTCTTCATCCATGTGCCTCAACCCATACTTTCCGAACACTCAATGCCACCTTTATAGCCACCCAGTTACGGTGTGGTGTTTGATGTCATCAAAGCATCCTTCCGGTGATGGTGATTAGCATGATCTCATGGTCGAAGGAATTAGGTTACTATGTATCAGAAAGCTTATAGCAAACGAACTATTGAAATGACTTGATATTTATGCTACGCTTATCTATAGGAGTATGTACATCATACCATTCTCCTAATGATATGATCTTGTTGTTAATAACATCTCAATGTTCATGATCGACAAACCACGATCATCTATTAACCAACAATCTAGTATTATAAAGAGGCTTTACCAGGGACTCTAATTTAGTTTACAAATCACACAAGTATTAATGTGTCCTATTAATACTATTATAGCATGAATGTAAACATTTATCATAAACACAAAGATATAATAATAACCACTTTTATTATTGCCTCTAGGGCATATCTCCAACAGTCTCCCACTTGCACTAGAGTCAACTAATCTAGATTACATGGTAATATACCGAACACCCATGGCGGTTTGGTGCTGGTCATGTTTTGTCCTCGGGAGAGGTTTAGTCAACGGATCCGCCACATTCAGATCTGTGTGTACTTTGCAAATCTTTATGTCACAATCTTGGACATGCTCTCGAATAGCGTGAAAACGTAGCTTGATATGCTTCAACTTCTTGTGTGACCTTGGTTCTTGCTCACTAGCTATGGCGCCGATGTTATCACAATAGAAAGACATTGGGTCCAGCGCACTATGAACCACACCGAGCTCTATAATGAAATCCTTCATCCATATTGCCTCTTGTGAAGCCTCCGAAGCAGCTATGTATTCTGATTTAGTTGAAGATATCGCCACAATGCTTTGCTTTGCACTCCTCCAGCTAACTGCTACACCATTCAAAGTAAATACGTATCCAGATTGAGATTTAGAATCATCCGGATCGGTGTTCCAACTAGAATCGGTGTAACCATTAACAACGAGCTGTTCATCACCTCCATAACAAAGAACCATATCCTTAGTTCTTCTCAAGTACTTAAGGATGTTTTTAACTGCTGTCCAATGATCTACTCCTGGATCACTTTGATATCTGCTAGTTAAACTAACATCATATGCAATGTCGGGTCTAGTACATAGCATGGCATACATAAGAGATCCTATGGCTGAGGCATAGGGAGTCTTACTCATCCTTTCTCTATCTTCTGCCGTTGCAGGACTTTGAGTTTTACTCAAGATCGTATTGGGCAACATGGGCAAGAACCCTTTCTTGCTATCTTCCATTCCAAACCTCTTTAGAACTTTGTCCAAATATGTACTCTGTGACAATGATATTAGGCGTCTCGATCTATCTCTATAAATCTTTATGTCTAATATGTAAGATGCTTCGCCAAGATATTTCATTGAAAAACTATTATTCAAATAATCCTTGACACTATTAAGAAGGTCTACATCATTCCCAATCAACAATATATCATCTACATATAGTATTAAGAATGCTACAGAGATACCACTCACTTTCTTGTAAATACAAGCTTCTCCATAAGTTTGTATAAAACCAAAGTATTTGATCACCTTATCAAAATGTTGATTCCAACTCCGGGATGCTTGCTTCAATCCATAAATGGACCGTTGAAGTTTGCATACCTTGTTAGCATATTTAGGATCGACAAAACCTTTGGGTTTTACCATATACAACTCTTCATCAATGTCTCCATTGAGGAACGCCGTTTTGACATCCATCTGCCATATCTCATAATCATAATATGCAGTGATCGCTAACATAATCCTCATAGACTTTAGCTTCGCTACAGGTGAGAAAGTCTCATTGTAGTCAACTCCTTGAATTTGTCGAAACCCTTTTGCAACAAGTCGAGTTTTATAGACAGTAACATTACCATCAGCATCTGTTTTCTTCTTGAAAATCCATTTGCTCTCGACAGCCTTCCGGCCATCCGGTAAGTCCACCAAAGTCCATACTTGGTTTTCGTACATGGATCCAATCTCGGATTTCATGGCTTCTTGCCATTTATTGGAATCTGGGCTCATCATCGCTTCCTCATATGTCGCAGGGTCATCGGTGTTGTCCACCAACATGACACTCATAATGGGATCATACCAATCAGGAGTGGTACGAGTTCTCGTTGACCTGCGAGGTTTCGTAGTAACTTCAACCGAAGTTTCATGATCAACATCATTAGCTTCCTCTCTTATTGGTGTAGGTGCCACAGGAACTACTTCCGGTGCTGCGCTACTCGCAAGTTCGAGAGAAGGTTCAACAACCTCATCGAGTTCTACTTTCCTTCCAGTCACTTCTTTCAAGAGAAACTCCTTCTCTAGAAAGGATCCATTCTTGGCAACGAAGATTTTGCCCTCGGATCTATGATAGAAGGTATACCCAATAGTTTCCTTCGGATATCCTATGAAGACGCATTTTTCCTCTTTGGGTTCAAGCTTGTCGGGCTGTAACTTCTTTACATAAGCTTCGCAACCCCAAACTTTAAGGAACGGCAATTTAGGTTTCTTCCCAAACCATAATTCATACGGTGTCGTTTCAACGGATTTAGATGGTGCCCTATTTAAAGCGAATGCGGCTGTTTCTAATGCATAACCTCAAAATGATAGCGGTAAATCTGTAAGTGACATCATAGAACGAATCATATCTAAGAGATTTTGATTACGACGTTCAGACACACCATTATGTTGTGGTGTTCCTGGCGGTGTCAATTGTGAAAGTATTCCGCATTTATTCAAATGCTCGCCAAACTCGTAACTTAGATATTCACCTCCACGATCAGATCGTAGAAATTTAATATTCTTGTTACGTTGATTCTCTACCTCACTTTGAAATTCCTTAAACTTCTCGACAGTTTCGGACTTATGTTTCATGAAATAGATATACCCATATCTACTCAAGTCATCCGTGAAGGTAAGAACATAGCGATAACATCATGATGCTACACTCATTGGACCACACACATCGGTATGTATGATTTCCAATAAGTCCGTAGCTCGCTCCATCATACCAGAAAATGGAGTCTTAGTCATTTTACCCATCAGACATGCTTCACATATTTCAAGTGATTCGAAATCATGTGATTCAAGAAGTCCATCAGAATGGAGTTTCTTTATACGCTTCACACCAATATGACCAAGACGATAGTGCCACATATAGGTCGAGTTATCACTCAATTTCAAATGTTTAGCTTCAATGTTATTAATGTGTGTATTACCACAATCGAGATTCAATACGAATAGACCATCTATCAAAGGTGCATGTGCATAAAACATATTACTCATATAAATCGAACAACCATTATTATCAGACTTAAACAAGTAACAGTCTCGCAATAAACATGATCCGAATATAATGTTCATGCTCAACGCAGGCACCAAATAACAATTATTTAAGTATAAAACTAATCCCGATGGTAGATGAAGAGGTAGTGTGCCGACCGCGATCACATCAACCTTTGATCCATTTCCAATGCGCATCGTCACCTCGTTCTTCGCTAGTTTCCGTCTATTCTGCAGTACCTGTTTCGAGTTACAAATATGAGCAACCAAACCAGTATCAAATACCCAGGCACTACTACGAGTACTAGTGAGATACACATCAATAACATGTATATCGGATATAACTTTGTTCTTGATGTTTCCGTTCTTCAAATCCTCCAAGTACTTAGGGCAATTCCGCTTCCAGTGACCCTCTCCCTTGTAGTAAAAGCATTCAGTATTAGTCTTAGGCCCAGCCTTGGTCTTCTTCGCTGGCACGGTAAATTTCTTACCGCCCTTCTTGAAGTTTCCCTTTTTCTTAGACTTGCCTTGCTTCTTGAATTTGGTGGTCTTATTGACCAACAACACTTGGTGATCTTTCTTGATCTCCACTTCTGCAGACTTTAACATGGAGAAGAGTTCAGGTAACGAATTGTCCATGTTTTGCATATTGTAGTTCATCACAAAGTTCTTGTAACTTGGTGGTAGTGATTGGAGGACCCGGTGAATCCCCAAAGCATTAGGAATCACTATACCCAAGCTTTGAAGATTTCTTGCGTGCCCAAACATCTTAAGCACATGCGCACTGACGGAGCCGCCCTCTTCCATCTTGAAGTTAAAGAACTTTTCAGAAGCCTCATAACTCTCAACTGCCGCGTGAGCCTCAAATATCATTTTGAGTTCACGGACAATATCATGTGGGTCATGGTTCTCAAACCTTTTCTGAAGCTCCTATTCAAAACCATACAAGATAGCACACTGAACTGTGGAGTAATGATTCTTCCGAGCGAGGAAAATATTCTTTACCTCATTGGTAGCATCAGTTGCAGGCGGGTTACCCAGCGGTGCATCCGGCACATAGGTCAAATTACCAGCATTGAGGACAATCCTCAAATTGCGGAACCAATCCGCGAAGTTTCTTCCATTGTTTTTCAACTTTGCTTTCTCTAGGAACACATTAAAATTGATGGTAGGGGCCGCCATTGATCTACAACATATTTGCAATAGTTTAGACTAAGTTTATGACAAATTGAGTTCTAATTAATACTTAAATTAATCTAGGTGAACTCCCACTCAAAACAATATCCCTCACATTGTTTTAGTGATCACACGAGCCAAATCCACCACATCAAAACCGATCATCACTAGAGTTGATATAGCTTCAATGGCGAACAATCTACATGTTCATCATATCTACTATATGACTCATGCTTTACCTTTCGGTAATCCGTGTTCCGATACCATGTCTGTACATGCTAGGCTCGTCAAGATCAAACCTTAGCTTTCGAATGAGAAAATCTGGCTTGCTCACGTTGTATACACTCGCAGAATCTAACACACCCGATCATCACGTGGTGCTTCGAAACAACGAGCTTTAGCAACGATGCTTACTAAGCATGAACACTTTTAAAACTTGAAATTTTGTGCTTGAGGGATCATATTATAATGCTACCGTCGCGAACTAAGCAATACAAGATGCATAAAAGGATTAACATCACATGCAATTCATAATATTTTATATGATATGGCCTTTCTTCTTGTGATTCCGATCTCCATCTCCAAGCACGAACATGATCTCCATCATCACCGGTATGGCGTCAAGGTCAATGGCGCCGCTTCATGGTTGTCGTCCACCAGCATCAACTATTACAACTACTTTGAATAGACACACAGGTCTTAACGGAATTTAAAAGACAACCATATGGCTCCTGTCGGTTGCCAACTTACAATAAGGAACATTGCATACATCATATATAATCACAATCATGGACATATCACATCACAGCACACCCCTGCAAAACAAAGTTAGACGCCTCTAATTTTCTTTACATATTTTACGTGGTTTCGGGATTTCAATAAGTGTCATTCTAACTTAAGAACAAGAACCACAACGTTGATGTTTGAACTATCAAGTGCCCGTTGTAAATAGAATCTATACTATGATGGGAGAGACAGACACCCGCAAAGCCACTTATGCAATACAAGTTGCATGTTAAGCGTGGAGCAAGTCTCATGAACGATGTCATGTAAGTTTAGCTCAGGCCGCTTCATCCCATCATACCGCAAGATGCAAAGAACACAAAAAGCAATTGATAATAAAAGCACCACCGTCCATAATGACCATTGTGTTCTACTCGTGCAACAGATCTACATATAGACACGGTTATGATACCACTGTAGGGGTTCGTAGCATGGAAAACAAAAAAAATTCTACCGCATGTACACAAACAAGCCAAGATCTACCTACTAGATTGTAGCAATGAGTCGATAGAAGCACTCACCCTCGAATATTCCAAAGAGGTTAACGAGAGCATATTCTCGTGGGTGATATAGTCGTACACTAGCCGATCTCAAGATCGCGTAGGCGATCCTTCCGCATGTTCAAGCGCTTATGATCGATCCTGCGTTAAATTTTCGATGAAGACCTTCCTATCCCTTGTTCCAGCAGGCAGCGGAGGTTGTAGTTCTCCCTCGCGATTCCGGCAGCACGGCAGCGTGGTGTCGGAAGTAGAGGGAAGATCCCGCAGGGCTTCGCCTAAACCGGTGCGAGTTATGGTGGATTTAGGGTTTCCCGGTAATCTAGGGTTTAGAATACCGGGAGGAGGAGGAGATGTCGGTGGAGGCTAGGAGGCGACTGGGCTAGACAAGGCGGCCAGCGGCCTTGGCGGAGCTTGAGCTGCGGCACAAGGCGGCGGCGCACGGGGTAGAGGGATAGGGCTTGGTGTTTGGGGCAGCCCTCCCCCTCTATTTATGAGAGGGGGGCAGCCTTGGGAGGGGTGGGTTTGAATCCAAACCCAAACCCAAGTTGGATTGAGAGAAGGACTCGTTCCTTCTTCCACTAGGAAACCATTGTTCCAGTTTGACTTTTCAAACTTCCCGTTTGACTTTCAATTTAGAGCTTTAATTCTCTCTCACAAATGCTCACACCAAGTGGCCTAGGATATGATGCAATCATTCCACTTACCCCTGACACATTCATGGACCATTCCCCTTCCGGACCAGTGAACCTTCTAGAACCTCTCTGATGAAAACATCAAAATGATTCCCGAACTCTGGAATCGGACTTTCCTTATACGAATCTTATTCTCCAGACCATTACGGATCTCCTCGTGATATCCAGGATCCCATCCGAGACTCCGAACAATGTTTGGTATCCCTACTAACATTCCATATCTACTAAACAACATCGAATCCTTAAGTGTCTCCCTACGGTTCATGAATTATGCGGACATGACCGAGACACATCTCCGATCAATAACCAATAGAGGAATCTGGAAATTCATATGGCTCCCACATATTTCTACGATTACTTTGCGATCGAATGAACCACTTACATACGATACCAATTTCCCTTTGTCTCACGATAGCTTACTTATCCGAGGTTTTGATCGTCGGTATCTCGGCATACCTAGTTCAACCTCGTTACCGATAAGTACTCTTTTCTCGTTCCCGTGATATGTCATCCCTTGTGAGCCAGTCACATACTTGCAAGCTAATTGGATGACATTCCACCGAGAGGGCCCAGAGTATATCTATCCATCATATGGATGGACAAATCCCACTCTTGATCCATGTGCCTCAACCCATACTTTCCGAACACTCAATGCCACCTTTATAGCCACCCAGTTACGGTGTGGTGTTTGATGTCATCAAAGCATCCTTCCGGTGATGGTGATTAGCATGATCTCATGGTCGAAGGAATTAGGTTACTATGTATCAGAAAGCTTATAGCAAACGAACTATTGAAATGACTTGATCTTTATGCTACGCTTATCTATAGGAGTATGTCCATCATACCATTCTCCTAATGATATGATCTTGTTGTTAATAACATCTCAATGTTCATGATCGAGAAACCACGATCATCTATTAACCAACAAGCTAGTATTATAAAGAGGCTTTACCAGGGACTCTAATTTAGTTTACAAATCACACAAGTATTAATGTTTCCTGTTAATACTATTATAGCATGAATGTAAACATTTATCATAAACACAAAGATATAATAATAACCACTTTTATTATTGCCTCTAGGGCATATCTCCAACATTTTTTGTCCCCGGGGGCTTCTTATAGGCGAAGGGGGAGGCCGAGGAGGTGGCCAGGGGCCCACACTCTGCCTAGGCGCGGGCCCACCCCTGGCCGCGCCTAGGGGGTGTGGCCGCCCTGGCACGCCTCTCCGTCTCCTCTCTGGAGTTCTTGTTCCCCACGGAAAGTTATTGACTTTGATGTTTGTCCCATCCAATTCCGAGAATATTTCCTTACTAGCTTTTTTGGAACCAAAAACAGCAGAAAACAAGCAACTGGCACTGTGCAAATTGTTAATCGGTTAGTACCATAAAACATATGACAAGCACCTCAAAGTGTGGACAAAGAAAAGTAGATACTAAAAAAGCATGGAACATCAAAAATTATAGATACGTTTTCAATGTATCAAGCATCCCCAAGATTAACTCTATCTGTCATCGGATGAAAAAATTCCACTCCCGATCCATGGGCCTCAACATAACACTTTAGTAGTACTGAACCCATCTTTATAATCACCCTGTTACGGTGTGACGTTTGATGTTATTGTTGGAGATATGCCCAAGAGGCAATAATAAAGTGGTTATTATCATATCTTCATACTTATGATAAATGTTTATATAACATGCTATAATTGTATTAACTGGAAACATTAATACTTGTGTGATTTGTAAACATAAAAGAGTCCGTAGTAAAGCCTCTTGTTAAACTAGCTTGTTGGTTAATATATGATCATGGTTTCCTGATCATGAACATAGAGATGTTATTAACAACAGGGTCATATCATTAGGAGAATGGTATGATGGACATACTCCTATAGTTAAGCGTAGCATAAAGATCAAGTCATTTTTAAACAGTTCAATTGCTATAAGCTTTCTGATACATAGTAACCTAATTCCTTAGACCATGAGATCATGCTTATCACCATCACCGGAAGGATGCTTTGATGACATCAAACACCACACCATAACTGGGTGGCTATAAAGGTGGCATTGAGTGTTCGAAAAGTATGGGTTGAGACACATGGATCAAGAGTGGGATTTGTCCATCCATATGACGGATAGATATACTTTGGGCCCTCTCGGTGGAATGTCATCCAATTGCCTTGCAAGCATGTGACTGGCTCACAAGGGATCACATACCACGGGAACAAGAAAAGAGTACTTATCGGTAACGAGGTTGAACTAGGTATGCAGAGATACCGACGATCAAAACCTCGGATAAGTAAACTATCGTGAGACAAAGGGAAATTGGTATCGTATGTAAGTGGTTCATTCGATCGCAAAGTAATCGTAGAAATATGTGGGAGCCATATGAATTTCCAGATTCCTCTATTGGTTATTGATCGGAGATGTGTCTCGGTCATGTCCGCATAATTCATGAACCGTAGGGAGACACTTAAGGATTCGATGTTGTTTAGTAGATATGGAATGTTGGTAGGGATACCAAACATTGTTCGGAGTCTCGGATGGGATCCTAGATATCACGAGGAGATCCGTAATGGTCTGGAGAATAAGATTCATATAAGGAAAGTCCGATTCCAGAGTTCGGGAATCATTTTGATGTTTTCATCAGAGAGGTTCTAGAAGGTTCACTGGTCCGGAAGGGGAATGGTCCATGAATGTGTCAGGGGTAAGTGGAATGATTGCATCATATCCTAGGTCACTTGGTGTGATCATTTGTGAGAGAGAACTAAAGCTCTAAATTGAAAGTCAAACGGGAAGTTTAAAAAGTCAAACTGGAACAATGGTTTCCTAGTGGAAGAAGGAACGAGTCCTTCTCTCAATCCAACTTGGGTTTGGGTTTAGATTCAAACCCACCCTCCCCAGCTGCCCCTCATAAATAGAGGGGGAGGGCTGCCCCAAACACCAAGCCCTATCCCTCTACCCCCTAGCCTCCACCGACATCTCCTCCTCCCATTCTAAACCCTAGATTACCGAAACCCTAAATCCACCATAACTGAATCGCGAGGGAGAACTACAACCTCTGCTTTGCCTCTGGAACAAGGGATAGGAAGGTCTTCATCGAAAATTTAACGCGAAGGATCGTGTACGCGATCTTGAGATCGACAAGTGTACGACTACATCACCCACGGTGAATCTTCTCCTAACCGCTGGATCTTCGAGGTTAGTATTCCATCGACTCGTTGCTACAATCTAGTAGATAGATCTTGGCTTGATCATAGATTAGATCTTGATTGTGTGTTCATGCATAGAAATTTTTGTTTTCCATGCTACGAACCCCGTATCGAAGTCTATATGTAGATCTGTTGCACGAGTAGAACACAATGGTCATTGTGGGCATTGATGCTTTTGTTGTCGATTGCTTCTTGTGTACTTTGCATCTTGCGGGATGGTGGGATGAAGCAGCCCGGGCTAACCTTACATGACATCGTTCATGAGACTTACTCCACGCTTGACATGCAACTTGTATTGCATAAGTGGCTTTGCGGGTGCCTGTTTCTCCCTACATAGTTTAGATTCAATTTACAACGGGTGATTGACAATACTAGTATCAATGTTGTGGTTCTTGTTCGTAAGTTAGAACGACACTTATTGAAAGCCCCAAACCGCGTAAAACATGCAAAGAAAATTAGAGGCGTCTAACTTTGTTTTGCAGGGGTGTGGTGTGACGTGATATGGCCATGATTGTGATAATATTTGATGTATGCAATGTTCCTTATTGTAAGTTGGCAACCGACAGGAGCCATATG
The DNA here is from genome assembly GCA_023614405.1 of Avena insularis. Lineage (NCBI taxonomy): Eukaryota > Viridiplantae > Streptophyta > Magnoliopsida > Poales > Poaceae > Avena > Avena insularis. The sequence goes on from CM042693.1 coordinate 101,167,251, forward strand.
GTTGTCTTTAAATTCTGTTAAGACCCGCGTGTCTATTCAAAGTAGTTGTAATAGTTGAAGCTGGTGGACGACAACCATGGAGCAGCGTCATTGACCTTGATGCAATGCCGGTGATGATGGAGATCATGTTCGTGCTTGAAGATGGAGATCGGAAGCACAAAGAAGAAAGGCCATATCATATCACATATTATGAATTGCATGTGATGTTAATCCTTTTATGCATCTTGTATTGCTTAGTTCACGACGGTAGCATTATAAGATGATCCCTCAAGCACACAATTTCAAGTTTTAAAGTGTTCATCCTTAGTAAGCACCGTTGCTAAAGCTCGTTGTTTCGAAGCACCACGTGATGATCGGGTGTGTTAGATTCTACGAGTGTATACAACGTGAGCAAGCCAGATTTGCTCATGCGGAAGCTAAGGTTTGATCTTGACGAGCCTAGCATGTACATACATGGTCTCGGAACACGGATCACCGAAAGGTAAAGCATGAGTCATATAGTAGATTTGATGAACATGTTGATTGTTCGCCATTGAAGCTACATCAACTCTCGTGATGATCGGTTTTGATTTGGTGGATTTGGTTCGTGTGATCACTAAAACAATGTGAGGGAGTTCAACAGCAATTTGATTAAAAGTTGAACACTATTTATCGTAAATTAAATCAAAGTGAATTTGCATAGTTGTTGTAGTCATTGGCATCCGTTTACCACCTTGCGCTTAGTTATAATTGAGATGATAGAACTATAGAATTCTGGTTAGTTACTTTACGAACTGGTATCGTATTGTTTTGAAGTGTTAATCTAAAGTTTAAAAGTCCTATTGCAAACTTTCAGTAAGTTCCGGTTACTCCATGAAGTTTAATAATTGGTATTAAATCAAGAGTGACAATTCCAGTGTTAGTATATAAGTATCATGTTCGTCTCCATGATTCTTGATATTCGAAAGATAGTTTCAATATCAAGGTAATCTAGGAGTTGGAAGAGTTGTTTCAGAAACCATGATGTGTGGAAGATATTGTGATATCTGAAACGGAGTTTTGGTTGTAACATGATAGAGTATAATATGGCAAAAGTCTTGTTCTCATATTTGATGAGAATTTGCAAAAGGTTGGAGACGCTAGTTGTCTTAATTCTCCAAAAGGCTTTGGAGAGCAACGTTATACTCGCGATTCACTGTTATAAGCTAAAGTAGCTTGATCATGAATAATTCCATGAGAAGGGTGAATGTTTGATGTAGGTAAAATGTTTACTACACCAAGAGATTACTAAAGAAAGGACTTTGAAAGAACACCAAACATTTGATGATGGTAATCTACTTCAAAGTGCAAGTCCAAAGACATTGGTATTTAAGTATACACACTTTGGACTATGGCTCCACTATTGAAGTTGATAGATTCTTTCAAACATAAAATGAAATACTAAAAGAGAATCTCATAAATTTTTATATGGCAGAAAAGAAAAGACTAGAATTGTTCAGCTTAAGTATATAGATGATATACATGTTATGGCTATATTCTTTGCTTATTAAAACTGTGGTTCTTAAGTATTTGATACTGAATTTGTTGGTATGAATCGTCATACGAAACAACAGAATTCATGAACTACAATGGCCTGAGTAACTAGCAAAAGAATATGTGAAGATGTTCATCGAGAACAAATAAAGGGTTATTATGTTGCTCGTTAAACATCAAAGCTTACCTTCAAGATTTGTTTTATCAGGTATTATGAGAACAAAAGGGTTGTTCAAATAATTGCCGTAATCCATAAAAGATGGACGATTCACAAATCTCGTTGGAGAAATCACATCCATAAAACTAGTGCTAAAAATGTCGAAAGACAAATTGATTGAAAGATCACTTAGGAAGTGACATCGCCGTTTAAATTATATTGGAAAGAAAACATGAAGAAACTCCATGTGGATGGAATTTTGGAGTCCTTTTGATTTTTGATCAAATGACGCTTGTGAAACTTTCCTAGAGATAATTAAAACTTCGTTCATAGGCCAAAAGGGAACGAATGACTAGCTTATTGGAACTTGTACATATTGTTGTATGAAGTCCATTATGTGTAGTCAAGAGCGATGGATTTCAACTTCATATGCTTTCTCTGAAAATTTGAGTGAATATATTAATATTTACTTAATAAGGATGAAGTATGAAACATTTGAAAAGTTCAAAGACTTTCAATGTGAAGTGCAAAATCATTGTAAAAAGAATATAAATAGTTTATGATAAGATCATAAAGGAAGATATTTGAGTTACAAGTTTAGCATAATACCTAAGATTTAAGGAATCGTTCCATGGATTTGCATTTTTCGAAACACCATAAGAGTATGGAGCATTCGAGATTTGTAATTAAACCTTGTTTGACATGGTAAGATCAAAGGTGTAATTCATAAAACTGCCATTATATTTTAAAGATTAAAAGCTTTAGACACTACCATTTTTCCACTGAAAAGAGCTCCATCATAATCCGTTGAATTGACACCATATAAAGTTCTGGTTTGGGATAAAACCCAAGTTGTCCTTTCTTAAACATTGGTATGCTATGCATAAGAAAGATGTTTGCAACCAAAGTCGGATGAACCTGTCTTTGTATGTTATTTCGAATAACTGTTCCTCCATAACATCGGATACAAAAATGTTTGTCGCTTAAAACGTCAAGTTTCTTAGAGAAGGAATTTTTCGTGAAAAGTTAACTGGGAGGACAATACAACTTTGATAAGGTTAAAAGAACCTTAGCTATATGTGCAAAGTTGCGCAGCGCCGAAAAGTGTTCCGGAGGCAGCAACAATGCTCATGGCTCACGTGCCTCAAAGGTTGTGGTCACGGAGATCTAAGTTCCTATTGAAACAAGTAGGTCGGGTAAACAATCAAATACCAAGATTTGAGAGTTAAATCATTATTTGACAATATTGATCCGACTACATGCAAAGAAGCGATGATGGGACCTGACTCCGTAAAATGGCTTGAAGCCATAAATCCATGATATTTCCATATACGAGAGATCAAGCTTTGCACTTGAAAGACCCTCTGGAAAGGTACAAGACCTTACAGTCATATTTGGATCTATAGAGAAATAGACATGAATGTTTCATATCCATGAAATAGTCGACATGTTGGGAAAGAGTTCACAACAATGTTCAAAGGTTGTATATGACAAGATTTGATCTTTCATAGCGATATTTAGTCTAGACGGATTAATGTAGCAACCACGACATATAATTTTGTTATGTGTTGAATAAACAAAACATGTTCTTCTAATAGAGTGGTTACCAAGGACGTGTGCATGACACAGTCCGAAGGATTTTGTTAATTCAAAGGATGCTAAAAGCATATGCAAATTTCAATGGTTGAAGTAAGTATCGCGGAGTTGGAATCTTCACTATGATGAAACTGTTAAAGGAGTTTAAATTCGTCGGAGATGATGAAGATGCTTGCATTTGCAAGAAATTAAGTGGGAGTGCTAAGACATGTTTCTAATACATTATGTGGAAGACATATTGTTGATTGGAAATGATGTATCTTTTATTAACACATGTTAAGAATTTCATCCTGATGAAAGACTTAGGCAAAACCCAAATATTTGGCATCAATAGACGCTAATATGGTTGTGCCGAAAGTACATAAATGATATATTGAATGAGTTCAATATAGAAACTACAAGAAAGGTTCTTGTCGCACAGAAAGGATTGAATGAGTTCAATATTGATGATATACTCAAGTATATTGACACTTGGTAAGTGAAACAAAGATTCAAGTATAGGTTGATACTTGATGTATGAAATCACAAAGAGTATTTATATCAATCATGCTGTGATATGTACAAATCCAGATATGTCATATGCTCTAAATGATGTGAGAATATACCAGAATGATTCATAAGATGATCATTGGACAATAGTAAGGATATTCTTATGATCTTTTGGAAGAACTAAAGAGTATATTTTTTTGTAGAAGTGACAAATAGATGGTTAGTTCATTGTAAAAGTACTACATTGATACTAGTTTTGTCACAAAGTACAAATTAAGTTTATCTCAATCTAAACTAAGGGTGGCACAATATGATGGAAAGTAAGTTCCATAATGGATTTGGATGAGTTCCAAAGGTAAGACATTGTGACAGATACTACAACAAAAGGCTAAGTATATGAATGCTATTATAGCAGCTAAAGAGGGCATTTGTGTCAAGTAGTTTGTTATCAAACTAGGTGTGGTTCACAGCGGGATAGTGCTATGAAGATATCTTGTACGACAATATTATCAACATGTTTAACCCCAAATAACTAAAGGTCTCACCAAAGGACCAAATTTATACAAAGCCAACTCATTAGAGAATGAGTGATGCGTAGAGACGCAAAGACATGCAATTACACACGGACCTGGAAGTGTCAGATCCGGAGATCAGTTGAACACTAGCAATCGTGTACATACGACACCAGAAAGCCATAGGTGTTGAATACACAAAGGTTTGAAACTAGATTATTGACTCTAGTGCAAGTGGGAGACTGTTGGAGATATGCCCAAGAGGCAATAATAAAGTGGTTATTATCGTATCTTCATACTTATGATAAATGTTTACATACCATGCTATAATTGTATTAACCGGAAACATTAATACTTGTGTGATTTATAAACATAAAAGAGTCTCTAGTAAAGCCTCTTGTTAAACTAGCTTGTTGGTTAATATATGATCATGGTTTCCTGATCATGAACATAGAGATGTTATTAATAACAGGGTCATATCATTAGGAGAATGGTATGATGGACATACTCCTATAGTTAAGCGTAGCATAAAGATCAAGTCATTTTTAAATAGTTCAATTGCTATAAGCTTTCTGATACATAGTAACCTAATTCCTTAGACCATGAGATCATGCTTATCACCATCACCGGAAGGATGCTTTGATGACATCAAACACCACACCGTAACTGGGTGGCTATAAAGGTGGCATTGAGTGTTCGGAAAGTATGGGTTGAGACACATGGATCAAGAGTGGGATTTGTCCATCCATATGACGGATAGATATACTCTGGGCCCTCTCGGTGGAATGTCATCCAATTGGCTTGCAAGCATGTGATTGGCTCACAAGGGATCACATACCACGGGAACGAGAAAAGAGTACTTATCGGTAACGAGGTTGAACTAGGTATGCAGAGATACCGATGATCAAAACCTCGGATAAGTAAACTATCGTGAGAGAAAGGGAAATTGGTATCGTATGTAAGTGGTTCATTCGATCGCAAAGTAATCGTAGAAATATGTGGGAGCCATATGAATTTCCAGATTCCTCTATTGGTTATTGATCGGAGAAGTGTCTCGGTCATGTCCGCATAATTCACGAACCGTAGGGAGACACACTTAAGGATTTGATGTTGTTGAGTAGTTATGGAATGATGAGTAAGAGACCGAATGTTGTTCGGAGTCTCGGATGGGATCCGGGATATCACAAGGAGATCCGGAATGGTACGGAGAATAAGATTCATATAAGGAAAGTCCTGTTTCGGAGTTGGGGAATGATTCCGGTGTTTTCATCGGGAATGTTCTAGAAGGGTCCGGAAGGTCCGGCACTCTGGAGGGGAAGGGTGCATGAATGTGTCATGACAATGTGGAATGGTTGCATCATGTACTAGGTCACGTGGCTGGGCAAAATAAAGGGAGAAATCAAATCCTAGTTTGAAAGTAAAACGCCAATTTGAAAAGTCAAACGGCAAGTTTGCTTGGTGGAGGGAGAGTAGGAAACCTACTTAGGGAGGAAGTCCTACTCCCTCCACCTGCCGGCCAAGGAGGAGGAGTTGGAGGAGGACTCCCTCCTCCCAACCGTGCCTCCCTCCCACCTATAAAAGGAGGGGCAGGGGTGCCCCTCTTCCCTACACACAACTCACCTCAAACCCTAGCCCCAAGCCACCGGCCTCGTCCCAAGACGCCGCCGCCTAGGGCCCTCGCAAGTCGCCGACTAGGTTTTCCCCAAACCCTAGCCGCCGGCTACAGCTCTCCCCTTGGTGCCTCTAAACCCTAGATCACCAAGGCCTCTCTCATACTCCACCATACTCGCTCCGGCTTAAGGCGAAGCCCTGCGAGATCTCCCCTCTACTTCCGTACCACTGTCAGGTCTGCCGGAATCGCGAGGAGAGTGCTACAACCTCCGCTGCCTGCTGGAACAAGGGAGAGGAAGGTCTTCATCGAGTACCGAACGTGTGACCGACTGCGGGAGCACTGCCGGAACGCAGCACCGGAAGGATCGTCTACACGATCTTGAGATCGGAAAGTGTACGACTACATCACCCACGAGAATCTGCTCTCGTTAACCGCTTTGGATCTTCGAGGGTTAGTATTCCATCGACTCGTTGCTACAATCTAGTAGATAGATCTTGGCTTGATCATAGATTAGATCTTGATTGTGTGTTCATGCGGTAGAATTTTTTGTTTTCCATGCTACGAACCCCTACAGTTATCAAGATACTCTTCCGGTGTTAGTGATTGACATGATCTCATGGTCTAAGGATTAGGATCACTACGTATGATGTTATAGCAATATAAACTCTATGACTTTGATCGTAATGCTATACTTCGGATGAATGTTCATCACATCATTACACTAATGTTGTGACCTTGTTATTAACAACATCCAATGTCCATGATTAGGAAACCTTGATCATCTTGTTAATCAACGAGCTAGTTTATGAGAGAGGCATAACTAGGAACTTTCTGTTTGTTTATTAAACACACATGTATTAATGTTTCCATATTAGTACAATTATAGCATGCAAAATAAACATCTATCATATACTTGGAATATACATAATAACCATTTTATTATTGCCTCTTAGGGCATATTCCCTTCAGTCTCACACTGGCACTAGAGACAATAATCTAGTTACATAGTGAAAAATCTAACACACATGGAGTTCTGGTCTGGATCATGTTTTGCTCTAGGGAGAGTTTTTGTCAACGGATCTGCTACATTGAGATCCGTATGCACTTTAAATTCTTATATCTCCATCCTTGACATGCTCGCGGATGGAGTGAAACCGACGCTTAATATGCTTGGAATTCTTGTGAGACCTTGGTTCTTCGGCATTGGCAATGGCACCATTGTTGTCACAATAGATCACCATTGGGGTCCAACGCGCTCTCAACCACTCCTAGTTTCGATATGAACTCCTTCATCCAAACTGCTTCCTGAGCCGCTTCCGAAGCAGCAAAATATTCTGCCTCCGTTGTTGATCCCGCCACCACAGGTTGTTTGGAACTCCTCCAACTAACCGCTCCACCATTCATGAGAAAACGTATCCGGATTGAGACTTAGAGTCATCCGGATCGGTGTCAAAGATAGCATCGACATAACACTTAGCGACGAGATCTTCTTCACCTCCGTACACAAGAAACATATCCCTAGTTCTTCACAAGTACTTAAGGATATTCTTGACCGCTATCCAGTGTTCCGAACATGGATCAACTTGGTACCTACTAGTCAAAGTAATAGCATGTGCCACATCCGGTCTTGTACATAGCATGGCGTACATTATAGAGCCTATGGCTGAAGCATACGGGACTTTGTCCATTGTCTCTCTTTCTTCCACCGTAGCCGGACTTTGAGTCTTACTCAATGTCTTGCCTTACAACATAGGTAAGAACCCCTTCTTACTTCCTTCCATTTTAAACTTCTTTAAAATCTTATCAAGGTATGTACTTTGTGATAGCCCTATTAGGCGCCTAGATCTATCTCTATAGACTTTATGCCTAATATGTATGACGCTTCACCTAGGTCCTTCATTGAAAATTTGATGTTTAGATAACTTTTAACACTGTTTAAAAGATCTATATCATTTCTGATCAATAATATATCATCCACATATAATATCAGAAATGCCACATTGCTCCCACTCACTTTCTTGTAAATACAAGGCTCTCCATAAGTTTGGACAAATCCAAACTCTTTGATCACCTCATCAAAGCGGAGATTCCAACTCCGGGATGCTTGCTTCAGTCCATAGATGGAACGCTGAAGCTTGCATACCTTGTTAGCATCCTGAGGATCGACAAAACCTTTTGGTTGTATCATATACAACTCTTCTTCAATATTACCATTGAGGAATGCGGTTTTGACATCCATCTGCCATATCTCATAGTCAAAATATGTAGCAATTGCTAACATAATCCTAACTGACTTTAGCATCGCTACGGGAGAGAATGTCTCATCGTAGTCAACTCCTTGAATTTGTCGAAACCCCTTTGCGACAAGTCGAGCTTTATAGACGGTTACATTACCATCAACATCAGTTTTCTTTTTGAAAATCCATTTGTTTTCCAAACTTTATTTTCATACATGGATTCCATCTCGGATTTCATGGCTTCTAACCATTTGTTGGAATCCGGGCTCATCATCGCTTCTTCATACGTCGCAGGGTCATCAATTTAATCAACCATGAAATTCATAACAGGGTTTCTGTACAACTCGGGAGTTGCACGCGACCTGCTAGACCTGCGAGGTTCGGTAGTACTCTCTTTTGGAGTTTCATGATCATTATCATTAGTTCCCTCTTTGAGTTCTACCTTCCAACTTCAGAACGACTTTCGTCGCTACGCTACTCACCATACTATGAAGAGAAGGTTCTATAACCTCTTTGAGTTCTACCTTCCGACTACTCACGCCTTTCGCGAGAAACTCTTTCTCTAGAAAGGATCCATTCTTGGAAACAAAAACCTTGCCCTCGGATCTGTGATAGAAGGAATACCCAATAGTTTCCTTAGGGTATCCTATGAAGACGCATTTTTCCGCTTTGGGTTCGAGTTTATCCGGCTGAAGTTTCTTCACATAAACATCGCATCCCCAAACTTTAAGAAATGACAGCTTAGGTTTGTTTCCAAACCACAATTCATATGGTGTCTTTTCAACGGATTTAGATGGTGCCTGATTTAAAGTGAAAGCAGCAGTTTCTAGTGCATAACCCCAAAATGACAATGGCAAGTCCGTCAGAGACATCATGGATCGAACCATATCTAATAAGGTACGATTACGACGTTCCGACACACCATTTCGCTATGGTGTTCCGGCAGGTGTGAGTTGTGAAACAATTCCACACTCTTTCATATGAGTGCTAAACTCGTAACTTAGATACTCTCCTCCACGGTCGGACCGTAGAAATTTGATCTTTCTATTACGATGATTTTCCACTTCATTCTGAAATTCCTTGAACTTTTCAAAGGTTTCATATTTGTGTTGCATCAAGTAGATATAACCGTATCTACTCAAATCATCTGTGAAAGTTACAAAATAACGATATCCACCTCGCGCCGACACACTCATTGGACCACATACATCAGAATGTATGATTTCCAATAAATCTGTCACTCGTTCCATTGAACCGTAAAATGACGTTCTAGTCATCTTGACCATAAGGCATGGCTCGCATGTATCAAATGATTCAAAATCAATTGATTCCAAAAGTCCATCCGAATGGAGCTTCTTCATGAGTTTAACACCAATATAACCTAGACGGCAGTGCCACAAATATGCAGATATATCATCATTAAGTTTAATTCTTTTAGCATCAACATTATGAATATGTGTAACATTATTATCGAGATCCAACAGAAATAAACCATTCATCATCGGTGCATGACCATAAAAGATTTCATTCATATAAATTGAACAACCATTGTTCTTGGATTTAAATGAATAACCACTTCGCATCAAACACGATCCAGATACAATGTTCATGCTCAGTGCAGGCACCAGATAACAATTATTCAAGTTTATTACTAATCTCGATGGTAAGTGGAGAGGCAGTGTTCCAACGGCGATCACATCAACGCTTGATCCATTGCCGACACGCATCTTCACCTCACCCCTTGCTAGTGGTCGCTTGTTCCGTGGCCCCTGATTCAAGTTACAAATATTAGCAACTGAACTGGTATCAAATACCCAGGTGCTACAGCGAGTACTAGTCAAGTACACATCAATAACATGTATATCATATATACCTTTGTTTGTCTTGCCGGCCTTCTTGTCTGCCAGATACTTGGGGCAGTTGCGCTTCCAGTGGCCAGTACCCTTGCAATAATAGCACTCGGTATCAGACTTAGGTCCAACTCGGGGTTTCTTTTCAGGCACGGCAACCAGCTTGCCGCCCTTACATCCCTTCCGTTTTCCCTTCTTGTATTTCTTGAAACCAGTCTTATTATTGATCATAAACACTTGATGTTCCTTCTTGATCTCCACTTCTGCAGTTTTAAGCATCGAAACAAGCTCAGGGAGAGACTTTTTCATGCCTTGGATATTATAGTTCATCACAAAGCTTTTATAGCTAGGTGGCAGAGACTGCAGAACACGATGGATGCCTAAGTCAATGGGAATCATTATTCCCAAGGACACAAGCCTATCGGCGTAACCCGACATCTTGAGTACTGCTCACATACGGAGCTGTTCTCTTCCATCATGCAGCTAAAAGAACTTTTCTGAAGCATTGTAGCTCTGTACAACAGCATGTGTGTCGAAAATCATTTTCAACTCACCCATTGTATCAAATGCATTGCCGTTTTCGAAACGCTTTCTAAGTTCTGGCTCTAGCCCATACAATATGCCGCAATGAACTAAGTTGTAGTCCTCCTGACGAGTCTGATAGACATTCTTCTCCTCGTCAGGGGCATCATCAAACGGTGGGGGGCCTAGCGGCGCTTCTAGCACATATTGCTTATGTGCAGCAGTGAGGATAATCGTCAACATGGCCCATTCGGTAAAGTTGCTACCGTTTGTTGCAAGTTTAGACTAAGTTTATGATAGATTGAGTTCAACTAATCCAAATTAAGAATGATCTCCCACTCAAAAACGACATCCCTTGTGCCTTTTTGGTGATTACATTAACCAAATCCACTACACCAAGTCCGATCATCACGTGAGTCGGTGTAGCTTCAAAGGCGAGCAGCAAATGGGCATCATATCTTCCATATGACTCATGCTTAACCTTTCGGTCCGTGTTCCGAGGCCATGTATGTACATGCTAGGCTCGCTAAGTAAGAACCTTAGTATTCGCGTGTGTAACTGTCTTACACCCGAAGTATGATCGTGGATCCAAGAACACCCGATCATCACGTGATGTCTTGGAGCGATGAAACATAATCGGTGCATACTTAAGGAAGAACACAATCTTATCTTGATATCTAAATGAGGGATCATATTATTATGCTAATAAAATGCCAAACAAGCAATATAAGATGCAATCAAACATCACATGTTTGTAAGTGAAATGATATGGTTTCCGCACTTGATCTCCATCATGTGCATCGTGGTATGATCACTATCATACCTCTATGTGTAAGGCTAAGGTCTATGGAACTTACACGCTATGTATGTTGTAAGATTATCAACTTATACTTCTACTTACAACATCACCATATCATGACACTAGCCCAGCAACAATCTAAACTAGACGCTTCTAATTTATCCATTGCAAGTTTTATGTGGCTCAGGGCTTTCGAAGATAGAACCGTTCTTACCTACGAACATGAACCAAAACGAGGATAACCAAATTGTTGACAACTCGTTGCAAATTATATATTGACTATAGTAGGAGAGAATACACCCACTAGCCACTTATGTAAAACTAGTTGCATGCCAAGCGTGGAACAGGTCTCATGTGCGAGGACATGTAAAGTTTGTCCGGGCCGCCAATATGCCACCAATATCCAAAATACAACCAAGAAGCAATAACATGATAATCATCGCCCACATATACATATGTGTACTACCCGTGTAAAGCATCTACGCATAGATCAGGCTCTGATACCACTATAGGGTTCACAGCATAGAAAACAAAAAATTTCCTACGATGGGAACAACTAGCACCAAGATCTATCTACTAGATACAAACAACGGGCGGATGTATATCCGTAGAGAACATACCCTTGAAGATCGACAAAGCTTAACGAGTTCAAACTCGTGGTTGATGTAGACGATCTCTTGCCAATCTCAAGATCGAGAGGAAGTCCTTAGCACCGCAACTCAGCGGCGCATCCGTGCTCGCACACACGTTCGAGGCACCGAGCAACCTCCGCCTCCTTGCTCCAGTGATGCAGCGGAAGCACAACTCTTTCTTGCCGAATAGCCACCGGGAACATGTATCTCGCTAGTCCGAGACCATGGGGGATAAATACTAGAGGGGATAGAGATCCTTCACACGGAGGTGTGTGTGAGAAGTGAGGAGATGGGTGCCTTTTATAGGAGGAGGTGGGCACCCAAGGGGGTGGCCGTCGGCCATGGGGGCTGCCCCTCCCCTCCTTCATTCATGTGGGTGGACACTCCACTCACAAAAATCCTTTCAATTACCTCCACTCAAAATCCCACTCAAAATTCCCATTAAATTTCCACCAAATTTAATGCAAACTCTCATTAAATAAAAATCCTTTTATTTATTCAGAATTTTGTCAATTACTTTAATGACAAACATTCACATATAACCCCTTGCTAGTATTTCATTTCACATGCAAAAATACTTTCTGCAATTTCACCCGAAAACCTGTTTCGGTATCTAGTGAAATAAATTCCTACGCTTGTTATTCTTTCCGGCATGAAACTTTTGCTCCAATTGGATGTCGGTGTCTCTTAAGTGTGTCACCCTATGGTTAGCGAATAATGTGTACATGATCGAGACTCCTCTCAGATCAATAAGCAGAAGCGGGACCTAGAGATCCGTAGACTCCCACACATTCAACGATGACTTTCTTGTGATTGTCAGAACCTTTTACGCTAGTATCTCAATTCCTTTATCTCGCGATATATTACATGTCCGAGATTCGATCATCGGTATCTCCATAACTAGTTTGATCTCGTTACTGACATGCACTCTTTTCTCGTTCCCGTGATATAACATTCTAGTGATCAAATCACTTGCTTGCAAGCTAATCAATTTGATATCAACAAGATGGCCCAGAGAATATCTATCTGTCATCGGGATGAACAAGTTCCACTCTCGATCCATGGGCCTCAACATAACAGTTTAGTAGTACTGAATCCATCTTTATAATCACCATGTTACGGTGTGATATTTGATGTTATCAAGATACTCTTCCGGTGTTAGTGATTGACATGATCTCATGGCTAAGGATTAAGATCACTATGTATGATGTTATAGCAATATAAACTCAATGACTTTGATCATAATGTTGTACTTCGGATGAATGTTCATCACATCATTAAAGTAATGTTGTGACCTCATTATTAACAACATCCAATGCCCATGATCAGGAAACCTTGATCATCTTGTTAATCAACGAGCTAGTTTATGAGAGAGGCATAACTAGGAACTTTCTGTTTGTTTATTAAACACACATGTATTAATGTTTCCGTATTAATAAAATTATAGCATGCAAAATAAACATCTATCATATACTTGGAATATAAATAATAACCATTTTATTATTGCCTCTCAGGGCATATTCCCTTCAAGTGGCACTCAGCTTGTCCTCATAGAGTAGCAAATAGATGCATAGCACACCTTCAAAGTTCACAAGGGTGACTAGAAGCAATTATACAAGAACAAGTAATAACACAATATGCATCAATCAGTAAGCTTTGGGACACTACACATAAAACTAAGAATGGCAACTATGCTCTCTTAATGGTGCCTAAAGGTAGAAGGTGGAGACTCAATAGTGGTGGAAGAAAGGCCTTTTCATAAAGGAAGAAGGGATTTCAAGTTTCAAAAAGAGCTTCCAAAAATTATGGTACTTGCTAGCTTTCAGCCCTCATTGCCCCTATCATAAGAATCTTGAAGTGATTAAGGTTAAAGTGAACAAACTATGGAGTATATGCTTGACAAAGTATAAGTTGGCAATCTCAAGTCCCTTGAATATGAGGGCCACACCTCATGCTACTCAACTTCAGTCACTTGTAAGTTCTTGTCATTGTAAGTATTTGCGTGTCATTGAGAACCGCCAACGAGGTACCCCTTGCACATGGTACAGGAGCTTTCCCATAACCAAAATGACAAGGCAATCAAACAATGAGCATCTCAGCAATCTTTTTATTTACTATATGCATAGCTTTTTATTGAGGATGCTTCATAGATAGCTCACTATGGTGATGCTGCAAGTTTCCACCATGATTAGGCATGGCTTAGGCTAGCCCAAAGCGTTTCTCTAACACAGAATACAAACTCCATGGACTTACAAGTTCCCTTTTTATTTCACATCGGTGACATCCACAGACAAAAGAGCATGATATCAACTGAGTACAAAGTACAAGTGCAATGTTGAAAACGTTCCCCATGATAGCATGGTTCTGCTAATTCCAACGTATAAGTGCAATCATATACAACATAGACGACACAATTGTTCAAGTTTATTAGGGGCAAAGAATATAAAGTGTGCCATCAAGTTCGTGAGAGCTTTAATCACTAAGTTTTCACATAACAAAATAGTTTTTAATTGGAAGGTAGTTGAAAACAAGAATATACTTGGAATGGTGTAACACACCATGCATAGGAGTTTATAGTGGAAACTTTGGAATAACTTGGTTTCTTAGGAGTTGGAAGCATGAGTAGAACTTACTCATACAAGTGGAGGTTAGCAAAAGACTGGGAGCAACCAACTAAGAGAGCAATAATGGCCCTAATCATGTAGAGCGACAAAACAATACTAATCAAAGAATAGAGTGGTACTACAAGTCAAGGACTAAATGATCATAGAGGCTAATGGTGACTTGTTAGAGTCATAACATGGTGTGAGCATGTGCCAAGTCAACCCAAAAAAAAGCATCATAGGAGAACACCACAGCACTATGCTTTTGCATGCTAAAACAACACATAATTTCTTCAAGGCACACTAATAAATCCCAATGAATTGGAGCAAGCCATGCTACAGTAATAATTACTAGGCATAAGGTCAAAACAACACCTAGCATGGCATGATAAAGTCTATGTCACAGTTAATGCAAGCTCACTTTTGTACTTCCAAGCAAGAACTTTCTACTCCTTTCCAACACCAAGCAACTTATTTGAAACAACACAACGAAAGTGGGGGCCCAAACTACTCAAGCAAACTAAGAAAAGTAAACGAAAACTAAGACGCTCCAAGAACAACACAACCATGCATGAAACAATAAAAATGAAGTGTCTAGACAGACCTGAGCTTTTTATTGATGAAGAACGGGATGCCTTGGGCATCCCCAAGCTTTGACGCTTGTACATCTTGGATATTTCTTGGGGCGACACCATGGTGGCATCCTCCAAGCTTGATCTTTTGTCCATTCTTCATCTCATTCTATCATTCTCTCTCTACACCTGAAATTTTTTCCTTCATATAAAACTTCACACAATCTTCATTAGCAACATTAGTTCATTCAAAAGATATTATACCTTAGGCAAAGCTTTGGAATAGCAAAAAATTTCACTAAAAACAAAAGCTACTGTAATAACTCCTTCAAAAATCTCAATTCCCCAAAAGAGAACTCAAAAAGGAATCAATAAGAAGCAAATGCAAATAATGGCAAAAATCAGTCAAAACAGACCAGCAGGCAGAAACCGATTTTTTATAAAATCTTCTATTGCTCAAATCAAAAAGTTCTAAACTAACTAAAGTTACCTAACATACTGGGGGATTTACTCGTAAAATATCAGCTCAATACGAGTTACAGAGACTACTCACGAAGTTTTATGGTGAAGGTCAGAAATCTGTTTCGGGACAGCAAATCCTCAAATCTTACTTCCCTCTCATTAGAGGTCATTCTTGGCACAAAAAAGCAAACAAAAAGGATAAAGAGAGGTCATTACTGAAGTAATAACTTCCAAGACTCAAGGAAACTCTTGGGTTATCTCCCAACAAGTATTTTTTTAACGCCTTTAAGTTAGGCATGATAGTTTGAGAAGATGCTCACATGAGAAATATGAATTGAAGTAAAAGAGAGAATCAAGAAGCAAATTCAAAACACATTTAAGTCTAACCCTCTTCCTATGCATAGGAATCTTGTAAATAAAAAAGTCATGAAAGCACAAAGCAACAAGCATAGGAAAGCAAAACATGCGCAACTTCAAAAATTTCAACATAAAGAGAGGGAATTTAATATTATTGAGATGCATAAAACCATGTTTCCCTCTCTCATAATAACTTTCAGTAGCATCATGAATAAAATTAACAATATAACTATCACATAAAACATTTTTATCATGAGCCACATGCATATAATAATTATTACTCTCCACATAAGAATAATCATTCTTATTTGTAGTGGGAGAAAATTCAAAAAAGTAGCTATCATTACTATTCTCATCACCATAATCATCAAAAATAGGAGGCATATTGTAATAATAATTAATTTTCTCCTCAATAGTAGGTGGACTAAAAATATCATATTCATCCTTGTAATCATCATATATTGGAGGTAAAGTATCATCAAACTAAATTTTCTCCTTCGTGCTTGGGGGACTAAAAAGATCATATTTATAAAAACTAGCTTCCCCAAGCTTAGACACTTCCATAGCATTAGCAACAATGGTGTCCAAAGAATTCATACTAATAACATTGCTATTAGCATGCAAATAAAGCTCCATAGGTTTTTTAATTTTCTCTTCAAACACTTCATGTCCTAACTCAAGATAAACACTATAAAGCTCTCTAATTTTGTTGTTGTTTTCCATTAAGCCTAACTAGTGAAAACAAGAAACAAAAAGACAAAACTACAGGATCTAAAGGAAATAACTTCGAGCACTCACACCAGAGGATGTGAGTACCTTTTACCTTACCTCCCCGGCAACGGCGCTAGAAAAGAGCTTGATGTCTACGCACTTCTATTCTTGTAGACAGTTGTTGGGCCTCCAAGTGCAGTGGTTTGTAGAACAGCAGCAAGTTTCCCTTAAGTGGATTACCCAAGGTTTATCGAACTCAGGGAGGAAGTGGTCAAAGGTATTCCCTCTCAATCAACCCTGCAATCAAGATACAAGAAGTCTCTTGTGTCCCCAACACACCCAATACCCTTGTCAGGTGTATAGGTGCACTAGTTCGGCGAAGAGATAGTGAAATACAAGTGGTAACGGTGCCAGAAAATAGCTTCTGACGGTGAGGTAAAGACTAAAGGCAATAAGAAGGAAGCAAGCAAACATGCAACAGATCTAGTAGCAAATGGGGTTTCAATGTTTAGAAACAAGTCCTAGGGATCATACTTTCACTAGTGAACACTCTCTCATATAAATATCCTCTCTTTATGATACTACTCTTAACTACTCTCCAGTTGGACACTCTAATCCATGATAGGGCTATAACAGCACACCTCAAAGTCCGCCTTCCCCAATCAAGATAACCCCACACTGTCACCTTGAGCACTAGATGGTTCCAACAAACACCACAATTTCATAGAGACATCCAAATCCAAATATAACTCATAACAAATATTCAATCTAGCCAAAGTGCCACACACGGTATGCCTGCTGTCACTTTCACACACGTGGGGAAAACATAGATCTATTAAAGCACAAAGAGTATTGATGTAGACTCAAGCCTAAGTGCCACCATGGCGTGCACGCTGTCACTTTCACACACATGGGGAGCGCAAAGATCTAATGAAGCACTTGAGTAGCAAGGTAGATCTACTTGATTACAAAGCTCATGACCACAACAAGATCATGCATAGAGAGAGATGAACACATAGCTACCGGTAGAGCCCTTAGCCTTGAGGAAGAACTACTCCCTCCTCATCATGGGAATCAGCAACGGTGATGGAGATGGCGATAGAGATCGATGGAGATGGCTCCGAGGGTACTTCCCCGTCCCGACAGGGTGCCGGAACAGAGACTTTCTTTCCCCCGAATCTCCCCTTCAGTGGCAGCCGTGGAGCGGAACTTTTTCTGGAAGAATGCTGGATGTTTTAGGGTTTTCTCCCCGGGGGCTTCTTATAGGCGAAGGGGGAGACCGAGGAGGTGGCCAGGGCGCCCACACCCTGCCTAGGCACGGGCCCACCACTGGCCACGCCTAGGGGGGTGTGGCCGCCCTGGCACGCCACTTCGTCTCCCCTCTGGACTTCTTGTTCCCCACGGAAAGTTATTGACTTTGACATTTGTCCCGTCCAATTCCGAGAATATTTCCTTACTAGCTTTTCTAGAACCAAAAACAGCAGAAAACAGGCAACTGGCACTGTGGCAACTTGTTAATAGGTTAGTGATGACCCACAAGTGTAGGGGATTGCAACTGTCTTCGCGGGTAGTATTACCCAATTTATTGATTCGACACAAGGGGAGCCAAAGAATACTTGCAAGCCTTAACAACTGAGTTGTCAGTTCATCTGCACCTAGAAATAGTTCTTGCTCACAGAAGTTTATCAGTAGCAACAGTTTGATAGTAGCAACAAAAACAGTGAAACGAAAGCAATAGTAACAGTAACAGTAAATAGTGGGATTCGAGTGCGGTAGGCATAGAGATGGATGGACGGGCATTGCATGGATGAGTCTAAACATGTAGCTTCAAGATCTAGGGCATTGAATATAAATAATAACAAGAATCCAAGTTCTAAACAATCCTAGGCATGTGCTCCAAATATAGTCATACGTGCTCGCAATGAGAACTTGCACAACATCTTCTGTCCAGCCAGCCCGTGCTAGCGGGGCCTCTAGGGAACTACTGGAAATTAAGGTGCTCCTTTTAATAGAGCACCGGAGCAAAGCATTAACACTCCATGAACACATGTGATCCTCACACCACAGCCATCCCCTCCGGTTGTCCCAATTATTGTCACTTTGGGGCCTTTGGATCCGTACAGTGATATGTGTACACAACTTGCAGATAAGATCACAAACAATACTATCATAATGATTCAATAATAAGTTCAGATCTGAGATCATGGCACTCGGGCCCTAGTGACAAGCATTAAGCACAACAAGTTGCAACAAATTCAAATAGCACTAATAGAGATACTAGGCACTATGCCCTAACAATCTTATTCAATTACATGATAGAACTCATCCAACCCTACCATCCCCAAGCCTACAGCGGGGGATTACTCACTCATGGATGAGGGAAACATGGATGGTTGATGGAGATGCGTTGGTGATGACGATGGCGATGATCCTCTCCAAATCCCACGTCCCGGAAGGGTGCTAGAACGGAGTTTCTGGATCCAAATCTTGGTTTCTGGTGGCGGCGGCGTACCGGAACTTTTTCTGGAAAACTATCGAACCCCCCTCGGTTTTTAGGTCTAGAGGCAACTTATAGGCGCATAGGGAGGCAGAGGGGGTGCCTGGGGTGGCTGCACCCCCCTAGGCGCGGCCATAGGTGGGTCTGCGCCTGGCATGCGTGTGGGCTCCCCAGGCCCCTTCTTCGTCTCGTCTTCTGGCTCCATGGATCTTCTGGTGAAATAGGATTTTGGGCATATTTTCCAGGATTTTTCCTGATAGTTGATGTTCTGCACAAAAACTAGACACCAAGGTAATTCTGCTGAAAACAACATCAGTCCGTGTTAGTTATATCCAAATCACATAAGTTTAGAGGAGAAACAATAGCAAAGTGTTCAAGAAAGTAGATACATTTTGGACGTATCAACTCCCCCAAGCTTAGCTTATTTCTTCTCCTCAAGCAATTCAGTTGAAAACTGAGTGCGATAAAAGAACTTTCACGAACATATTGCTTCATATGATGTATATATTCTTAGCACAGGAGTAGATGCTTAAACTATTCATAATAAAGAGTATACAACTAAGTCTACTCAATAGTCATTGCAAGCCATGAAGAGAAACCAACTCAAATAATAATAAGTAGCATGGAACATAAACATAAGCAACATTGCACTGCTCATATGAAGGTATGATAGAGTGGTATCTAGCTTGCCTTTGTTTATAGATCACAATATAAATGCCGAGGCACCTCTTAAGTTCAAGTGAAGACTAGAGATAAAGAGATCAGAGATACAAGCATCAAAGTAATGACATAATTAACCATGTTTTGAGACAAACACAAGAATGCCAACTATGCTCTCAAGAAGGTGCTCGTAGAATAAGTGTGACTCAACAAGGAAGTGAAAACGGTTTTGAAAGGTTTGAAAGGCTTCCCAATGCTGATAGTAAGGTACTCGTTAGCTTTGAGCTCTCATTGCCCCTATCATAAGCATCTTTATATGGTTAAGGTGAAAGTGAGGTCCAGTCTGAATCATATGCTTGACAGACCATAAACTGGAAATCCCAAGTCCCTTGAGTACAAGGGCCGCTCAGCATGCTACATCAACTTTGGTTACCTATAAGTTCTTGTCATTGTAAATACATGCATATCATAGAGAACCGCCAACGGGGTACCCCTTGCACATGATACATGAGCTATCCCGTGATCAAAATGACAAGGCAAGCAGACAATGAGCATCTCAGCAATCTTTTTATTTACTATGTGTATAGTTTTTTATTGAGGATGCTTCATAAATGTTCATTATGGTAATGCTGCAAGTTTACACCATGATTAGGCATGGCTTAGGCTAGCGGCCCAGGCGTTTCTCTAACACAATGTATAAACTCCATGAACTCACAAGTCCCCCTCTTATTTCACATCGACGACATCCGCAAATAAAAGATCAAGGTATCAACTGGATATAAATATACAAATGTGTTGAAAGCGTTCCCCGTGACAGCACGGTTCTGCTGACCCCCAGCATATAATTTACAAGCATATAACTTTCATGGACAGGTCACAATGGTTAAAAATTATTAAGTGCACATAATAAAGTGTGCCATCAAGTTCGTGAGAGCTTTACTAACTAACTTTCTCAAAATAGATAAACATTTTATTTGGAAGAAAACACGGCATATTGAATATGCACTAAAATAGCAAACAATGCTAATAGGTAGGTATGGTGGACACTGTTGGCAATATTGGTTTTGGGGAGTTGGAAGCACAGGTAGAGCACATACTCAGTGCAAGTGAAGACTAAAAAAAAAGAGGGAGCGACAAACGAGAGAGCAATAACTGTCATAAACATGCTTGCAACAAAACATGACTAATTATGGCATGAAAGTGATACAAGAACTCTGAGGCAAACTAAATCATCGAGGCTTGCTGACTATTGTTCAGTCATATGCATGCATGAGCATGTGCCAAGTCGATTCATATGAACAGTCAGAGGAGGATACCACAATATCATACCAAGATATGAATAAAACAATGCAAGCAAACATTCATATGACATGCTAAAAACTATTAGCAAGCTGGGGATAATCACAAGCAAGAACTACTAAGCATCCATAATGACATACACCTTACATAAACAGGCTAAGCATGATCACAATGATGAGAATATGTAAAAAAATGAAGAAAAATAGAGTTCGTTACCAGCCTCTTACCACTCCTCAAGTTGTCTTAATCTTCATTATTGCCCTTCACTTGTGTGAATTGAATAATAACATGAAACCAAACTCCACTGAGGACGGATGAACCCTGCAAAGAACTCACAAAACCAAAGAAGAACAAAAAAATATTTTTGGTGTTTTCGATTTTTTTAGAAACAAGCAAACAAAGAAAAACCAAACAAGAAGTAAACCAAGCAAAACAAACAAAGCAAAATCTTTTTGTGTTTTTGTTTTAAGGCAAACCAAAAACAAAAAGGAAAATAAATAAACCAAGAAAAACAACGAAAATATTTTTGGTATTTTTGTGATTTTTGAGAAAGCAGCAACAAGAACCAAAAAGAAAGCGAAACAACGGGTATACAAAGAACCGACCGAACATGATATATATATGAGTGTGATGTCAGTATACCTCCCCCCAAGATTAGGCTTTTGGCCTAAGCCGGGCTCAATCCTATGGTGCCCAAGAAGATTCACCTCCGTAATACATCGAGGAAACTCCCTCGTCCTGGTATGAGCTCGAGGCCTCCCCTATGTAGTACACAGAGGGGTCGTATGATGGTACTTCCTCCTGATAGTGCCCATGGAAGTTAAGAGAGCGCAGCTTGTCATCCATCTCCGCCTTGGAGCGTGATAAAGGTCCCTGAGAAATACTGAACAAAGTGGTTTGGGGTAGAGGGATCTCTCTCTCTTCCCCGTCAATAAACAGCATTCTATAAACCAAGCTATCAAGGGTAGATTTAGTGGTGACAAAGTAATGCGCCTTCATAGCAGCAAGATCAAGCCTCTAAGGAGCCAAAACTATATCATGTGGATCAACAACAATGTTCAAGGCAGCAGCCACACGAGTAGCAATAATTCCCCCATAAATGGGTCCCTTAGTAGTTAAGTGACGAGAAATGAGAGAACCAAGATTATACTTAGTTTCATTGTTGAGCGCAGCAGCTGCGGTGACCCAGCATACCACTCCATCATGTAGTATACTATAGTCGTTGACATAACACCACTAAAACACCGTTCACTAGTATTACATCCCTGAGAGTAGTACAACAGAAATATAGCAGGTCTAAGACATGTCTATAGGTTACAACTCAACTCTTTACACAAGATCCAGAGAACATTCTAGGTTAAAGAGAGAGAAAGAAACTTCTTACAAAGAAGAATCAGAAATAAACAACTCCAAAATTATAATACTATTAAGACTAATATCTTATTTAATGGTCTGGCATTGCTGCTATTGCAATACACTACAGAAATAGGTTCTATGGATAGAGATTCTATTCTTATCTAATCAACAACTCCGTCTTCACTTGAGCTGATGTATATGTTGACCTTCTTGACTTCATTGAAGAGCTTTAGCTTTTGATGATGATTCCTGGAGCATGGCTTGATGTATACATTGATGTATACATCGTCTATACTGGATTTAGAACCTAGTAAGGGTTAAGATGATACTTTGAGTATGAGCGTACTCAGCAAGTCCACTAGAAAAGGAGTGTTTGATGTACTATATCTATAGCCACAGAACGTAGGTCGTAGGCAATGCAAGTTTTCATAAAAATTTCTTCAAAGGTTGCTTTTATTCTAAAAAGTTATGTCCGTCAGCCTTCACGGGTTTACTAGAACTTTCATGGAGTTCCTTTCCTGCCGCGTTCACAGCTCCTTCCCGGAACAGGGAGTAACAAGTTATAGTTCTTACACTCTGCAGAGGTGCATCACTTTACCCATGAGAGATCTTAGCTTTGTTGCACATCCGGGCCGCAAACCCGTTCACACTTCCTTGGTGTGAGGCCCAGACTAAGACCCAAGCCAATCACTGCCTTCTCCGTGACCCCGCATGTCTCTTTGGTGTACGCCAGCCCACCTATTGAATTACGGCAATGGCAGTACAGACCGTTCAGATGCCAGAACTATCGTGGGACGTTGAGGGCTCCCACCCATATGCTGCATATCCTCTACGAATTACCATAAATAATATGCACGCTACGAGTGATAACAGCCACGACCCGCACATCCAGCTCCATGCGAGAGGGAAAAGATACAGCTGACTTCTCCTTCCCATTCCAAATCTCATGGTCAACGCGTAATATCACGTGAAAGAATCATGGCGACATTGGTTGTTAAGTCCTAGATAATATGTTCCTTTACCACGAACTCTTATAGTAGGTTATTACCTCATGGTAAAAACCTATAATCACATTATTATGAAAATAGTGTTTTCATCCTTTTCAAATGCAGGTGATGACAACACTGGATTTGTAAAATACTTTACAGAAAATAATCAAAGGACATGAGCAAGTGTGAACTTGACTTTTGTGATTGCAAGATTATGCACTCACGGTCTTCAAGACAATATAAGATCCAATTGCGGAAATCTGCATCATTGGTCCGGTAAGGACTAATGTTTAAAGAAGCAAGATGCTTTTATGCATAAGTAATGTAATGCAAGTTGATAAATGCGAATCCCGAGGATGACGTTGTTCTAGGGTTTTGGATACTGGAAAGGTTTCTTTGGAATGTGTTGCCCTTTTGGATTAAGTTTCATATATGTGTTTCTTATTAAGGCTTGTGAGTGTGGAAAACAACATGTATTTATACAACAACAAAATATAAAGTATGGAATGCTACTCAAGCTTGCTTATATCTTAATTCTTTATCTTCAAGTTTTAATTTACAAGTAATGTCACTTAGAAAGAATTTAAGTATTAACAATCTTATTATATAAATAAAGTATAAAGTAAGGTGTTTACTATTAATTGTCATATGTTGATTGAAGTGGCAAAATGAATAACTTTTGAAGAAAATCTTACTCAACTGAGCAAAATCATTTAGGATTTTCAGTTAACCTTATGAGGTGTTCTTTCTAGTTATAGTCTTTAAGTCAGAAAGAATTGCTTTTACTGGAATAATAAAATTAGTAGTATTTGAGACTTATCTATCTTGGTTGGTTTGGTATTGAGATACTTTATAAATTAATTATAGCAGACCAAAGTTAGTTATAAAACATATATTAGAGTTTTTAGTATCATACCTAAAGCTTTGTAACTATAAGTAACTTTAAGAATGTAGATAGACTTAGGGTGTATTACTTATGATACTTGTATCTTGTTCACTTTATATTGTTTCCTTAGAGTTACTTAAGAATGGCATTACTTCTATTGGAGTAGTGATTTCTTTAGAAGATAATGGTATAAAGGGATTTACCTTCCTATAAGGTGTAATTATGATTTATAATTAAGTAAACAATATTATTTACTACCTATGAACTTACTATAGTGTTTTGATTTGTTTATAAACTTGTGATTAAAGTAAAGAATGGGTTTTATTTTGTTACAATTATTCTTGGAGTTTTTAGATTGGATAAGGATTCTTTTGTAAAATAATTTATACTTATGGTTGAAAGATAATTCAATAAAATTGTGTTTAAATGGTGTTAAATCATTTTGACCTCATAATGTTAGTATTTAAGATTAATACTATTTATTACATTTAATTGGTTAATTTAAGAAATATTAACACATTTTAGTTGTCATTTTATGAATTATTAACTAAAGAAATAGGTTTAAATTTAAGTTATGAAAGTGTTTAACTTTTTATTTCACTCAAAAGTGGAATATCACATTTTTAACATGTAGGTATTATTTTTGTGATTATTTTGGTATATTACATTTATTTTTGTGATTTATAAATAATAAGATATGATTTTAATAAGGTTTATTACTTTAGAAATACTTAATAAATAATAAATATTTAATTAAGTGAAATAATAATGTATAATTATAGTTTTAAACTCTAATTCTTATTTGTCAGGACCTCGTGGTCGCTGACGCTGCCAACGAGGGAGGAAGAAGGAGGAGCTCCAAGTGGCTCAGATCTATAGGGGAAAATCTAAGCTAGGGAAAACAGTAAAGGAGATAATTTTGGTTTTTCATTGCGTGCCACCCTTCCACCCTCTCCTGACCTTTTATATCGAAAAGGCAGGACCACGCAAGTTTACAAGCTAGATTTCAAAGATTGTTTATTACAACTTAATTAATACAAAAATGGTCCTTAAGCCCAGATGGAACGGTATCTCTGGGGTTATCCATGTTGGGCCTGATAATTCCCCCTTGAGACATTACCTCAGGGATTGAACGAAGGAAACGTCGCTCGAATAAATGCAGCGTCTTCCCAGGTGGCTTCCTCTGGTGACATAGTGTCCCAATGAATCAACCATTGTGGAGTACCTGCGTTGCGAGGCACCTGACGACGATCGAGGATGGCAAGCGGGCAAGTTTTGATTTTACCTTGAGGAGTCACCAGCGGTAGAGTAGCATTTGGAATTGCCAAGGGACCCAGGTGCTTCTTGAGCTGGCTGACTTGGAAGACGTCATGAAGAAGTGTTCCAGCTGGTAATTGCAATCTGTATGCTCGACTACGCACACACTATAACACTTTGAAAGGTCCATACCACTTGGATGCTAATTTCAGGGGGTTTCCTCTGCCCAGAGCGTGTTCCCTATGATTCTGCATTTTGAGGTAAACCATGTCTCCCAGTTCGAACGAGCGTTGTGTCCTGTGTTTATCTGCATATTTCTTGATGGAAGATTGTGCCTTAGCCATGTTTCTCTGCAGTGTTGTCAACATTGCTTCTTTTTCTTGTAATGTGGACTGGGCTTCATCCGAATTTGTGTCGGAGATTGCCAGTTCTGAAAACGGTGGTGGTGGATATTCATATAGGGCTTGGAAGGGTGACATCTTGATGGCAGTGTGATAGCAGCTGTTGTACCACCACTCAGCTGTGGGAAGCCAGTCACTCCATTTTTTTGGTTCAGAGAAAGACATGCATCTGAGATATTGTTCCAAGCACTGGTTGATTCTTTCAGTTTGGCCATCTGTCTCCGGGTGATAGGCTGTGGTGAAATGCAAGGATACTTTCATGGCAGAGAAAATTTCCTGCCATACTTTGCTTGTGAATATGGTGTCTCTGTCAGTTGTGATGATTATAGGGGGACCATGCAGCTTGAAGATGTTATCCATGAAGAGGTTTGCTACCTTTTGGGTTGTGTATGGGTGAGACAGAGGGATGAAATGAGCATATTTAGTGAGCCTATCCACAATCACTAATATGACATCCTTCCCTTTGGATTTAGGGAGGCCTTCAATAAAATCCATGCTGATTTCTGACCACTTTGCCTTAGGGATTGGAAGAGGATCCAGAAGTCCAGGGTATGGAATTTTTTCAGTCTTAGATATTTGACATGTGGCACATTGGGCCACCCTTGTTTCAATGTACTCTTTCAATTTTGGCCAGAAGAATAGTTGCTTAATCCTGTGATAAGTAACACTTGCTCCTGAGTGACCTCCAATTGGTGATGAGTGGAGAGAATGGAAAACCTTTTCTCTGAGGTTAGTGCTAGACCCAATGTATATTCTACCCTTGAATCTCAGAACACCAGATTTGACAGAGAAATTTGTGTGAGCTGAACTGTCCAAGAGTAAATCTTGTAGAAGCTTGGTACAATGCTCATCAGATATATAGGAGGCAGTTATGTCTTGAGTCCAAGAGGGAATAGCAATTGCTGTTGCTACACAAGTATCACTGGATTGTATGGGTTCCCCTGCCTGATATTGTCTAGATAAGGCATCTGCAACCTTTTTCTCAATGCCTTTTTTTGTATTCAATGTGGAAATCAAACTCCAATAATTTAAGCATCATCTTATGTTGTATGCCTTCTAAAAGTTTCTGGCTTGCCAAGTACTTGAGACTAGATTGGTCTGTTTTGATAATCAGTTTATTCCCCAAAAAATAATGTCTCCATTTCTTCAAAGCTTCCAATATGGCCATGGCTTATTTCTCATAAATTGACTTAGCATTAGTGTTCGGACCCAAGCTTTTGCTGAAGAATGCTATGGGCTTAGATTGCTACATAAGGACTGCTCCCAGACCTGTAGTACATGCATCTGTTTCTAGATTGAAAGGGAGGGAGAAATCAGGTAGTGCTAGCACAGGAGGTTTTGACATTACTGATTTCAGGCATTCAAAAGCCTCTTGTTGTTCTGGGCCCCAGTGGAATGAGTTCTTCTTAAGGACTGCATGTAAGGGTTGGCATATCTGAGCATATTTGGGTATAAACCTCCTGTAGTATCCTGTCAAACCCAGGAACCCTCTCAATTTGGTGACAGAAACTGGTGTCTTCCATTTGAGGATGTCTTGAATTTTAGTAGGATCTGTTTGCACTCCATAGCTAGAGATGATGTGACCCAAATATTCTAGTTGGGGCTGGGCAAATCTGCATTTTGTCAGTTTAGCCTTCAACTCATGTGTCCTAATGATTGTCATTACTGCCTTTAGATGTTGCACATGTTCAGTAAGAGATTTGCTGTAGACCAGAATGTCATCAAAGAAAACCAATACAAACTTTCTCAGGTATGGTGAGAAGATGCTGATCATTAGTTCCTGGAATGTAGCCGGGGCATTACACAGTCCAAAAGGCATCACTAAGTATTCATAGTGGCCTAGGTGGATAGAAAATGATATCTTATGGATATCTTCATCTTTCATCCTTATTTGGTGGTAACCTGACCTGAGGTCAAACTTGGAAAATATAATGGCCCCATTCAGCTCATCTAGCAAATCCTCTATAACTGGAATTGGAAATTTGTTCTTGACTGTGAGTTCATTGAGTCCTCAAAAATCCACACAGAGCCTCCAAGATTTGTCCTTTTTCCTGACTAGGATAGCTGGACATGAAAAAGGACTTTTACTAGGTCTGATTTCAGAGTTTTGCAGCATTTGTTTGATGAGTAACTCAATAGAATTCTTTTGACTATGAGACATTCTATAGGGACGTATGTTGGGGGGTTTTGCATTAGGGAGCAAGGGAATGTGGTGGTCACAGTCTCTGTGGTGTAACCCAGAAGGTGCTTGGAAGATATCCTGAAATTGGTGGAGTACATTGGCAATTTCATCTGGAACTGGTGGATGCTCCTCAGGTTCAGCTGCTTCCTTGTCATCATCATCCCCAAAGATGATATAACCTTGGGCTCCTTTGTCAATTAATTTGCTGCATTCTTCTAAGGATATGAGCAGTTTATCTTTGGGGAAAAAGTGGTCCTTGAATGTATAGAGTTTGCCCTTTATCCCCATTGTGAGCTGTCTGCCGACAAAATCAAAAGTCACTGGGTTATGGAGCTTAAACCAGTTGACACCCAAAATAATGTCTGAACCTTGGAGTTCCAGAATTCTGAAATCTGTTGTGAATTTTTGCCCCTGAATTGAAAAGGTGCAGTTATATGCAATGGCAATAGAGGAGAGGATTCCACCGCCTTCCACTTTTACTTCTCTCTTCGTGGACCCTTGCATTGGTATCTTATGTTTAAGAGCAAACTGAATATCCATGAAGGTGTTGGTACTACCAGTATCTGCCAGAGCAATTGCAATAGTATTGTGCAAGGATAGGAGCAGCTAAAATATTGAGCAAGTTGTCTTGTGTTGTTTCTGTAATTTGAGCTGTTGTAGGAGCAGATGGAGCATCAGGAATGGCCAGTAATTTCTGGACTTCTTCTTCTTCCAGTGGCTCATTGTCGTTTCCTTGCATTTCAATGTTGTTCAGAGCTCTGAGCATTTGTGAGCATTTGTGTCCCAGAGACCAGTTTTCAGGACAGTACCAGCATTTTCTTGGTTGAGAATTGCGGGTCTGGTGTCTCTAGCTATTGCAGGTCTGTTCACCTGGACAGGGGAAGGTCGTTTATTTGGGGTTGCCACAGTAGGCTTCTTGTTGGTGGATAAGTATGCTTTCTCATACTGCCTCACATACCAATCTGTGAGAAGGTAGTGGGTTTTTGGCATTGAACAGTATGCTTGATGCCTTCCTTCAGTCCACTAATGAAACAATCAACGAAGAAATCTTGTGGGAGGTAGCTCCTTTCCCTCTTCATTTGAGTCATCTAGGTTTCGTAGAGATCAATATAGGCATTTACATAGGAAACTTGTTTCAGTAATTGCAGTTGATCCATGGGATCATGAGAGACATTGTCTGGGAATCTTTCAATCAAAATTTTGCTCAGAGTATGCCAAGACATAGTCTGTAATGGTAGGCCAGCACTATTGATCCACGTTTTTGCTTGTCCTCTTATGTGAGCTAATCCCCATTTCACTCTGTTTTCAGGGGGAATGCTGACCCAGCTCGAAAATGTCTTCACATTCTAGTAGCCAAGCTCTTGGGTTCTCTCCTGTGAATAAGGGTAGTTCCACATGTGGTGTTCTCAGTTGCACTTCGTGGTTGGCAGGATTGTGATGTAGGTGACCAGCTTGTCGGTTGTGGTCTTGGTGGTGTTTGTACATCATGGGGGGCTGTGTTTTGCTGTTGCTTGCCCTGGTGCTGGCATTGGTGTTGACAGCTAGTTTCCTGTGGACTGGCCTGGGGGTAGTATGTGATGAGTTGGCTTGAAGCTGGTGGGTAGTATTGTTGGGTGTAGCTTGGTTGAGAGTAGTGGGGGTTGGTTTGGTTGAATTGGTATGAAGGGGGTGGCCGGAAGTGAGAGGAGGTGTTTTGTGTCATAGGAATGAAATTTTGGTAGGATTGGCTTTGGTTTTGGTTGTTCTGGAATTAGGGTGAATGTGGTTGGTACATGGATGGATTGGTTGTTGGGTTGGTGTACTAGTGGTACTGGTCTGATTGGTTCGGCTATGAGTATTGCATATGAGTTATGACTCGACAACCTGTTTCAGTGTATATAGGGTGGTGTTGTGTGGTTTGGCTGAAAGGTTGTGAATTTGGTGGGTAATCTGGGTGTGGGAGTTTATCTGGTGGTACGTGGCCAAATTTGGGAGGGATATTGCCATGGGTGGGCATTGGGGTGGGCTGAGGAGTAGTTGTTTCAGGGATTGGTGACAGGTGTTGTTGGTTGGGGGGGTGGTGTGGAAAAGTTGGGGTTTTGTTTCATGGGCTGCGACAGATCTGCCGAGCTCCTATTATCAGACACTACGAAACGCGAGAAATTTGCGGCCATGTTAGACATCATCTCAGTCATGCGAACCATCTCACCTTGGAGCGAGTTGATGGCAGCTGTAGACTCTGTTTGTTGACGATGTAGAGCTGCAGCGGCGTCCGCTTGGTGGCGGTCCAGACGGCGCGCGATGTGACGGATATCCCGAGGTAGGTTCTTCTGTTGGTGATCCTCACCGCGTTCAACATCAGTAGTGAAGGGAGACAAGGCCGAGACGTCGCCGGCAGCACCGGTGTGCTCGCGGGAGGACGAATGGGATCCTGCACCTTTGGGCATGGTAGCGATGAGGGATTTTACTGCCTATGCAAGATGACCAGGAAACCTCGGGGTTGGTAGTGGCGGAATTCAGGGAGGGTTAGGAGGGAAGCTGGAGTGAGGGTGGGTATTTGGGGGAGTGAGGGTGGGGATTTGGTGGAGGTAAAGGGGGGGAGGAGGGAAGGAGCGGCCGAACTCGCTCTGATACCACCTTGTCAAGACCTCGTGGTCGCTGACGCTGCTGACGAGGGAGGAAGAAGGAGGAGCTCCGAGTGGCTCAGATCTACAGGGGAAAATCTAAGCTAGGGAAAACAGTAAAGGAGATAATTTTGGTTTTTCATTGCGGGCCACCCTTCCACCCTCTCCTGCCCTTTTATATCGAAAAGGCAGGACCACGCAAGTTTACAAGCTAGATTTCAAAGATTGTTTATTGCAACTTAATTAATACAAAAATGGTCCTTAAGCCCAGATGGAACGGTATCTCAGGGGTTATCCACACTGGGTCTGACATTATTTTTCTAAGATTTTTAGTGTTTTATTTATATTTTTTAACATTTACCATTATTATAATATTAATTATCAAAATTTTATTACTTATAAAACCTTTATTAAATAATATTGATTTAAATAATCACCATAGTAATATTTGATAATAGTTTTAAGTTGTAGATTTATTTTTCTAAAGATTTTCATATATTATATGTATTTTTCTAAATTATAAAACAAAAGTTATTAATTAAACAAGATTTAATCATTTTATTATATTGGAATTAATATTGTTTTGTTTAATTCCTAAACAGTAAATGCTTTTGTTACTTAGGCAGGGTATACCCCAAGTCATAGACATGTGGGGCACAGGGCCATGTTGGCGTGGATCGGTCAATCATGGTGGACTTGGTCAAGATGATGCAAGTATGAGCTCACGCTGACGTCATACGAACTGATTACTCTCAGATTGATTTCGATCCAATGATCTAGGGCGCGTGCGGGACAGTGCAAGGTTGTATTAGATTCAGCACATGATGGCGAGTCGAAATAGGGTTGCGCTGCCTCTAAATGGTCATCGGAGCACTTGCTCCGACGAGCAACTGCGGTGGCGGACGAAGGTGAGCGTTGGCACGGCGTTGTGGTGTTTGAAAGACAAATCGAAGAGGTTCGCGAGCACCGGTAACTCACCAGGATTCGGAAGAGCGTGTTGAAGAGGGTAGAGGAGGCTTGAGACGGTGGCAATCGACGATGAACGGCGACGTCTGGCGGCAGTGGATGCTTTGATCCCATCGATTGGGGTTGCGCCGGCTTGCATGATTTGTCGAAGATGAACCATCAGAGCACGGCGAGCATGTTGGTGTCCTCCGTTGGTCCTGGGGTGGTCGGGAACGACGAGGCGGATGATCTCCGGCGAGCTCGGTTTTCAGTGGATAAGGGAAAACGAGAGAGAAAGGGATTAGGGTTCGTTCTCAGCGCAGGAGGGGTCTTGTAGACGACGTCTAGGACGGTAGCGCGGATCTCCTCGCAGCGAGCATCACGGCGTAGGCGGACGGCTCCGGCGGCGCCACGCAGCTGCTTCGCCGGCGTGCCGGCTGGCGAGAGGAAGAAGAAGAGATAAAGAACGGCGAGACGGTATGGGCTGATTCTGGGCTTCACCTGGGCCAAGTTGGGTTACATCCGAGCTGCACGCGAGTAGCAGATAGGGAGAAGGGACAATGGGCCATGGGCCAGATGCTGGTTCCTTTATTTTTTTCTTTCTGTTTTGATTTTCTATTTTCTGTTTCATTTTTAGATTTGAATTTTGCATAATTGATTAAAGGTTTCTTTATAGAAATTACTTGCTAAGTGTTTGTAGCAGTAATGTGGTGTATTTAGAATCATATAATGATCTTTTATCATATAATGATCTTTTATCATATAATGTAAATAATTTTTATTTTCTTTTAATAGATCCTTTTTGTCTTATTATTTGTGAGAGCCTTTAATATGAATTTAATTGGGCATAAATTCATACACTTATTATAGAATGTATTACTACTAACTAATGAGTTAAAATTTGAATTGAAAATGCTTTACCATAAGTTCTTAGAAGATTTAATATTCACAAGTTTATTTTATTGATGTGTATAAAGATTAATGGTTAATCACATTGTCTTTATGTTTGTGATCTTTAATAACATCACCATTCAAAGTAAAATAGTGGAATTGTTTTCTAGGATAACTTAGGAGAAAGAATTGATAAATTTATTTCTTAAGCACATATGATTATGATAATTAAAAATGATAAAGATGTGCTTAAGTGTTTTGATATAGGAATTTATTCCTATAAAGCATTGTGGAACAAGATAATAGATCAACAGATGGAATGGATGTGAAGCTTGATTATAGATTTAGGGTTTAATGTTTACCAAGGATCCCTATGTTCCATACTTTATAATTCTGGACTTCTAATTAAGGAATTCCTTTCCTAGATATATTACTTCTCTATATCCATCATCATGTGTGAACATGATGAGCTTTACTTCCCAAGAATATTCTTATCCACCTTTATTTTTCTAAAGCCATTTATAAACCCAATGAGCTTAACACTAAAGCTTTCATAATCTTCTTATATCTATACTTGGTTATATCCACTACTAATATTTCTCCAGTAAATGTCTATATCTACTTTACTTCATCTCAAGAGTTAGTATTTCCCAAGAGGAAAATACTACTTCTCTAATTCAATGTGCTCTAGCATCATCTTAATCATACTATCATATCTCTACTTGATTCCAGTATCTAACATTTCAACCTCACATTATATTAATGTGACTTGTAATAACTAATCTAGAATAATATATCAATACTATGGTTCAATCATGTTTTATCCACCAATGTCACTTATACCTGGTATAAGCATTCAATACTGTTGAATAAGGCATGGTCATTATAATCCTTTGTGGTTTAGGTTTCCAATTGGCTAATCAAGGCTTCATCAATACAACATTGCAATTGTATTGAAATTATCTTCTATTTATCTCTATTGGATTAAGATATATAATTCATTGACTATACCTACTTGATCCAATAGGACTACTCCTAGTAACTATCTTCAGACTTAATTCTTGTAATCTTCTTTGCTACCATATTGATTGGATTTCCTCAAATCACTCCCATCCTATAGATGACATCTAAAACTAGCATCACTATTTGCCTCTTCTTACTTCTTTCTTTATAAGCCTTAAGTGAATGCTATAATAAGTACAAAGAGTTGATAGGTTAAGAATTGATAAGTTAGGAATTGGTAAATCAATAGTTGATTACTCAACATTGACGAACAACAAATATAAAGTTAGGATTCAATAGAGATGATAAGGATTGATATGGAAAGATAGATATATGGTGAATGATCTTGACTTGGTTTCTTTCCTATTCAACCTCACTGAAGAGTTCAAATTTAGTATTACCATGAGATTCATGGTATAAGTAAATGAGATTAAAGATATGTTTGTTACATTCTTATTATTTGTGTTATATTTATAATTTGGTAATCACGATTGATTATAATGACTACTATGATATGATCACCTAAGGATTAAATATAAATCATTAAGTAATGTATTAGGTTTTAATTTTATTCCATTTGATCTACCCTTAGATCAAATCATGTTTACCCAAAATAAGGTTTTAGCAAAGGTCATATTGAAACTTATCACAGTCAACTTGATGATCTACTTCCATTCCATCAAGTTAAGAGAAGCTTCAATCACTTTGATAAGTTTTTATTTAAAAGCGCGAAAATTATTCAAATTTTCTATGCATGAATGTAATGCAGACATCTGTGTTCATCTTATTTCTAAACTCTAATGCTGGGATGTTATAGACTCTTCCCCTTAAAATAAACTTCGTCTTCGAAGTTCGCCTACTCTCACGTTTCGGAGTAAGGAATTGTCTTGTTTTGATTACGATATGTCTCAACTCCATGATAATCTTAATGGGAATAATTGTAATATCCCATATCCAGATGTTTTCCTTGAATCATCGTCATACTTGGCAATCTTAATCCTGTTGTCTCCAATACTCCAAAATTCCTTTTACTTTACTCCCTTAGGAATATTTCCTTATTATTAAATCCTCAATCTGGGGTATCTTCTTTAGTTCCTTAACCTAATTAGGTATCCTATTCCAACTCCTTTACGGGATCGTCGAACTTCCTTGCTAAACTATATAAGGTCTGGGAAGTCTCACTAGAACAGGGTTTTGCAACTTCCATTAACTAGTAGTTGTGGTCAAAAGACTATATTTGACTTGTCTTTGAATGGTTAAACTAATAATCCTTCCGAAGATTGGTTTTGAACACATTTAGTCCAAACCCATTGGAATTTCTTGTTCCCTACACATACCCAAGTGGATGTGCTCTATTACCTCTTAAGGATCACTTAAGAGTTGTTTTTCTTTTAGAATTAGTCTGTTGGAATTAATCTTTTATCCCCTTCAAGCTTTTACCTTACTAGGCTTTAGATATTCTTTCATTATTACCTATGGTACTTCTTCAGCTTTCATTCATAATGTGTACTCTCCCCCTTAGGGTTTACTAATATTCTTCAACCTGTCTATTTAGTATTTGATGGCTTCATAAAGAGAATATTGGTCTCTATCTATCTTATAATTTACCAGGTTAGGTTCTGATGAAAGATTATACGGTGTATCCACACAATTGTGGATCTCCGAAGCGAATCTTTCAGCATTATTTGTCTTACTTACTATTCGGACATTTTCGCTTTGATACACCTGACTTTGTGAAGCATTTTAGAAATTCGTCGCTTAATATTTTATACTCCTTTAGGTCTTACTTAGCTTAGTCCAAGTTTTATGCTTTTTATGCAACTTTTAAGATGGTCTGGTTAACTATGTCAACCAACACCGGCTACGGACAAGATACCAACTATGGATTAATTACCACCTGCGGATCTTCCTAGGTTGTATGATTTACCCTATGGTTTCCGACATACCTCTGGTATTCTCTCTGAATTGTCAGAGCTTGAATACCATTTTGATTTCGAAGCTACTTCTTTGCACTTGTTGATGATACTTCCATGAACTGGTACAATTACTCCATTAACTTCTTAGCAAAATTACCTACTTTGATTGAACTTTAAGTTTTTACTTCTTGTTGCTCCATACTTCTTCTAAATTAATATTCCTTCTTATTGCTATTTAGCAATGATCAAAACTTGATCCATCCTTCAAATAGCGTTGATACTCCTTATATTTGGCTTTACCCTTCATATAATTCTTCATCTTGGTCTTTGGAATTCGTCACTCCCTTACACGAATTCCCTTACTCTATCTAGGTCTATAACATCAAGTAGTAACTGGATGTTGCAACATGCATTTGCACATCAAGTCAAACTTCATGTACAGATCTAGTCAATCAAGAAGATCCAAGAAAAACAAATA
This sequence comes from Avena insularis, assembly GCA_023614405.1. Classification (NCBI taxonomy): domain Eukaryota; kingdom Viridiplantae; phylum Streptophyta; class Magnoliopsida; order Poales; family Poaceae; genus Avena; species Avena insularis. Next base: position 101,203,236 of record CM042693.1, read on the forward strand.
AATCCAAATGTGGTACATATAACACACAATATTCTAAGCCCAAAATATAGTAGTTGAGTATAGTATCTCTAGAATTCAGGCTTAGTTGTGTAGTATATGACACCTCCTCATATCGGTTTACATTGTGATACTTAGCACATAGGGTCAAACTATACTTTGTCTTAATATTTACCCTAATTGCTCAATTGCAATAGGATAATATTAAGCAAGGTGGTCTCAAATTTGGTTTTGACTAAACTTTTGTCTCACCTTTGGAATGACTAGCTATAACCAACCTTTCTTTATTAGTAAGTTAATCTCACATGATCTCTCCAAACGACTAATCCAATTCTATTTGCTAACTTAAACCAAAGATTATTGGGAATTTCTAGCACCTATGACTTCTATCATAGTTTCCTAAAGATAATTTACTAATTCCTTATCATAATTATACTATCATCATGTAAAATTATCAAGTGAATCCCACATGATTACTACTCATTACATCAACATTTATCCTAATGATATTCATCATGTTGTCTTTGGTTATTAACTGACACTAAGATTTTACTGTTCTTACTTGAATTCTAGGATTAGGCTACACCATTAAGACTACTTTAATTGATGGCTTACATTTTCCTACAGTATCTTGGTGGTTTATGTCTCCCTCGGAGGACACTAAAGAGCACTATACTTGAGAAAAGATAAATAATTACTCCTAAGAAAGAATATCTTAAGCATCCTACTTAGGTGTGACAAGGTTTATCATCAAGTGGATACTCATCACAAGTCATATGAATATTTGGTTTAGATAAGATGGCTCCTATAGTCACTATCCAACCTACAAATCTTACTAAAAGGTTTTCAATCCTAAGGTCAAAGCATATGCTCTGATACCAACTGCGGTGACCCAGCATACCACTGCATGATGTAGTACACTAGTCGTTCACATAACACCACTGAAACACCGTTCACTAGTATTACATCCCTCAGAGTAGTACAACAGAAACATAGCAGGTCTAAGACATGAGTATAGGTTACAACTCAACTCTTTACACAAGATCCAGAGAACATTCTAGGTTAAAGAGAGAGAAAGAAACTTCTTACAAGAAGAATCAGAAATAAACAACTCCAAAATTATAATAATATTAAGACTAATATCTTATTTAATGGTCTGGCATTGCCGCTATTGCAATATACTACATAAATAGGTTCTATGGATAGAGATTCTATTCTTATCTAATCAACAACTCCGTCTTCAAATTAGCTGATGTATATGTTGACCTTCTTGACTTCATTGAAGAGCTTTAGCTTTTGATGATGATTCCTGGAGCATGGCTTGATGTAGACATCGTCTATACTGGCTTTAGAACGTAGCAAGGGTTAAAAAGATACTTTGAGTACGAGCGTACTGAGCAAGTCCACTAGAAAAGGAGTGTTTGATGTACTATATCTACAGCCATAGACAGTAGGTCGTACGCAATGCAAGTTTTCATAAACATTTCTTCAAAGGTTGCTTTTATTCTGAAAAGCTATGTCCGTCAACCTTCACGGGTTTACTAGAACTTTCATGGAGTTCCTTTCCCGACGCGTTCGCAACTCCTTCCCGGAACAGGGAGTAACAAGTTACAGTTCTTACACTCTATAGAGGTGTGTCACTTTACCCATGAGAGATCTTAGCTTTGTTGCACATCCGGGCCGCGAACCCGTTCACACTTCCTTGGTGTGAGGCCTAGACTAAGACCCAAGCCAATCACTGCCTTCTCCGTGACCCCGCATGTCTCTTTGGTGTACGCCAGCCCACCTATTGAATTACGGCAATGGTTTACAGACCGTTTAGATGCCGAAACTATCATGGGACGTTGAGGGCTCCCACCCATATGCTGCATATCCTCTACGAATTACCATAAATAATATGCACGCTACGAGTGATAACAGCCAGGACTCGCACATCTAGCTCCATGCGAGAGGGAAAAGATACAGCTGACTTCTCCGTCCCATTCCAAATATCATGGTCAACGTGTAATATACGACGCAAGAATCACTGGCGACATTGGTTGTTAAGTCCTAGATAATATGTTCCTTTACCACCGGAACTCTTATAGTAGGTTATTACCTCATGATAAAAAACCTATAATTACATTATTATGAAAATAGTGTTTTCTATCCTTTTTCAAATGCAGGTGATGACAACACTAGATTTGTAAAATACTTTACAGAAAATAATCAAAGGACATGAGCAAGTGTGAACTTGCCTTTTGTGATTGCAAGGTTATGCACTCATGGTCTTCAAGACAATATAAGATCCAATTGCGGAAATCTGCATCATTAGTCCGGTAAGGACTAATGTTTAAAGAAGCAAGATGCTTTTATGCATAAGTAATGTAATGCAAGTTGATAAACGCGAATCCCGAGGATGACGTTGTTCTAGGGTTTTGGATACTAGAAAGGTTTCTTTGGAATGTGTTGCCCTTTTGGATTAAGTTTCATATATGTGTTTCTTATTAAGGCTTGTGAGTGTGGAAAAAAACATGTATTTATACAACAACAAAATATACAGTATGGGATGCTACTCAAGGTTGCTTACATCTTAATTGTTTATCTTCAAGTTTTACTTTACAAGTAATGTCACTTAGAAAGAATTTAAGTATTAACAATCTTATTATATAAATAAACTATAAAGTAAGGTGTTTACTATTAATTGTCATATGTTTATTGAAGTGGCAAAATGAATAAATTTTGAAGAAAATCTTACTCAACTGAGCAAAAGCATTTAGGCTTTTAAGTTAACCTTATGAGGTGTTCTTTCTAGTTATAGTCTTTAAGTCAGAAAGAATTGCTTTTACTGGAATAATAAAATTAGTAGTATTTGAGACTTATCTATCTTGGTTTTTAACTTGGTTGGTTTGGTATTAAGATACTTTATAACTTAATTATAGCAGACCAAAGTTAGCTATAAAACATATATTAGAGTTTTTAGTATCATACCTAAAGCTTTGTAACTATAAGTAACTTTAAGAATGTAGATAGACTTAGGGTGTATTACTTATGATACTTGTATCTTGTTCACTTTATATTGTTTCCTTAGAGTTACTTAAGAATGACATTACTTCTATTGGAGTAGTGATTTCTTTACAAGATAATGGTATAGAGGGATTTACCTTCTTATAAGGTGTGATTATGATTTATAATTAAGTAAACAATATTATGTACTACCTATGAACTTACTATAGTGTTTTGATTTGTTTATAAACTTGTGATTAAAGTAAAGAATGGGTTTTATTTTATTACAATTATTCTTGGAGTTTTTAGATTGGATAAGGATTCTTTTATAAAATAATTTATACTTATGGTTGAAAGATAATTCAATAAAATTGTATTTAAATGGTGTTAAATCATTTTGACCTCATAATGTTAGTATTTAAGATTAATACTATTTATTACATTTAATTGGTTAATTTAAGAAATATTAACATATTTTATTTGTCATTTTATGAATTATTAACTAAAGAAATAGGTTTAAATCTAAGTTATGAAAGTGTTCAACTTTTTATTTCACTCAAAAGTGGAATATCACATTTTTAACATGTAGGTATTATTTTTGTGATTATTTTGGTATATTACATTTATTTTTGTGATTTATAAATAATAAGATATGATATTAATAAGGTTTATTACTTTAAAAATATTTAATAAATAATAAATATTTAATTAAGTGAAATAATAATGTATAATTATAGTTTTAAACTCTAATTCTTATTTTCCTAAGATTTTTAGTATTTTATTTATATTTTTTAACATTTACCATTATTAAAATATTAATTATCAAAATTTTATTACTTATAAAACCTTTATTAAATAATATTGATTTAAATAATCACCATAGTAATATTTGATAATATTTTTAAGTTGTAGATTTTATTTTTCTAAACATTTTCATATATTATATGTATTTTTCTAAATTATAAAACAAAAGTTATTAATTAAACAAAATTTAATCATTTTATTATATTGGAATTAATATTGTTTTCTTTAATTCCTAAACAGTAAATACTTTTGTTACTTAGGCAGGGTATACCCCAAGTCACAGACATGTGGGGCACAGGGCCATGTTGGCGTGCCACTGTCAATGGCGTGAACCGGTGGACTTGGTCAAGATGATGCAAGTATGAGCTCACGCTGACGTCATGCGAAATGATTACTCTCAGATTGATTTCGATCCAATGATCTAGGGCACGCGGGGGATAGTGCAAGGTTGTATTAGATTCATCACATGATGGCGAGTCGGACTAGGGTTGTGCTGCCTCTAAATGGTCATCGGAGCACTTGCTCCGACGAGCAACTGCGGTGGCGGACGAAGGTGAGCGTCGGCACGGCGTTTTGGTGTTCGAAAGACAAATCGAAGAGGTTCGCAAGCACTGGTAGCTCACCAGGATTCGGAAGAGCGTGTTGAAGAGGGTAGAGGAGGCTTGAGACGGTGGCAATCGACGATGAACGGCGACGTCTGGCGGCGGTGGATGCTTCGATCCCGTCGATTGGGGTTGCCCCGGCTTGCGTGATTTATCGAAGATGAACCATCAGAGCACGGCGAGCACGTTGGTGTCCTCCGTTGGTCCTGGGGTGGTCGGGAACGACGAGGCGGATGATCTCCGGCGAGCTCGGTTTTTATTGGATAAGGGAAAACCTAAGAGAAATGGATTAGGGTTCGTTCTCAGAGCAGGAGGGGTCTCGTAGACGACGTCTAGGACGGTAGCGCGGATCTCCTCGCAGCGAGCATCCGCAGCGACGGCAATGACGGCTCCAGCGGCGCCACGCTGCTTGGCGTGCGTCTTTGAGGAAGAAGAAAAGGGAAAGAACGGCGAAACGGTATGGGCTGATTCTGGGCTTCACCTGGGCCAAGTTGGGTTGCATCCGAGCTGCACGCGAGTAGCAGATAGGGAGAAGGGACAATGGGCCACGGGTCAGATGTTGGTTCCTTTATTTTTTTCTTTCTGTTTTGATTTTCTATTTTCTGTTTCATTTTTAGATTTGAATTTTGCATAATTGATTAAAGGTTTCTTTATAGAAATTACTTGCTAAGTGTTTGTAGCAGTAATGTGGTGTATTTAGAATCATATAATGATCTTTTATCATATAATGTAAATAATTTTTATTTTCTTTTAATAGATCCTTTTTCTCTTATTATTTGTGAGAGACTTTAATATGAATTTAATTGGGCATAAATTCATACACTTATTATAGAATGTATTACTACTAACGAATGAGTTAAAATTTGAATTGAAAATGCTTTACCATAAGTTCTTAGAAGATTTAATATTCACAAGTTTATTTTATTGATGTGTATAAAGATTAATGGTTAATCACATTGTCTTTATGTTTGTGATCTTTAATAACATCACCATTCAAAGTAAAATAGTGGAAATTTTTTCTAGGATAACTTAGGAGAAAGAATTGATAAAGTTATTTCTTAAGCACATATGATATAGGAATTTATTCCTATAAAGCATTATGGAACAAGATAATAGATCAACAGATGGAATGGATGTGAAGCTTGATTATAGATTTAGGGTTTAATGTTTATCAAGGATCCCTATGTTCCATACTTTATAATTCTGGACTTCTAATTAAGGAATTCCTTTCCTAGATATATTACTTCTCTATATCCATCATCATGTGTGAACATGATGAGCTTTACTTCCCAAGAATATTCTTATCCACCTTTATTTTTCTAAAGCCATTTATAAACCCAATGAGCTTAACACTAAAGCTTTCATAATCTTCTTATATCAATACTTGGTTATATCCACTACTAATATTTCTCCAGTAAATGTCTATATCTACTTTACTTCATCTCAAGAGTTAGTATTTCCCAAGAGGAAAATACTACTTCTCTAATTCAATGTGCTCTAGCATCATCTTAATCATACTATCATATCTCTACTTGACTCCAGTATCTAACATTTCAACCTCACATTATATTAATGTGACTTGTAATAATGAATCTAGAATAATATATCAATACTATGGTTCAATCATGTTTTATCCACCAATGTCACTTATACCTGGTATAAGCATTCAATACTGGTAAATAAGGCATGGTCATTATAATCCTTTGTGGTTTAGGTTTCCAATTGGCTAATTAAGGCTTCATCAATACAACATTGCAATTGTATTGAAATTATCTTCTATTTAGCTCTATTGTATTAAGAGATATTATTCATTGACTATACCTACTTGATCCAATAAGACTACTCCTAGTAACTATCTTCAGACTTCATTCTTGTAATCTTCTTTGCTACCATATTGATTTGATTTCCTCAAATCACTCCCAAACTATAGATGACATCTAAAACTAGCATCACTATTTGCCTCTTCTTACTTCTTTCTTTATAAGCCTTAAGTGAATGCTATAATAAGGACAAAGAGTTGATAGGTTAAGAATTGATAAGTTAGGAATTGGTAAATCAATAGTTGATTACTAAACATTGACGAACAACAAATATAAAGTTAGGATTCAATAGAGATGATAAGGATTGATATGGAAAGATAGATATATGGTGAATGATCTTGACTTGGTTTCTTTCCTATTCAACCTCACTGAAGAGTTAAAATTTAGTATTACCATGAGATTCATGGTATAAGTAAATGAGATTAAAGATATGTTTGTTACATTCTTATTATTTGTGTTATATTTATAATTTGGTAATCACGATTGATTATAATGACTACTATGATATGATCACCTAAGGATTAAATATAAATCATTAAGTAATGTATTAGGTTTTAATTTTATTCCATTTGATCTACCCTTAGATCAAATCATGTTTACCCAAAATAAGGTTTTAGCAAAGGTCATATTGAAACTTATCACAGTTAACTTGATGATCTACTTCCATTCCATCAAGTTAAGAGAAGCTTCAATCACTTTGACAAGTTTTTATTTAAAAGCGCGAAAATTATTTAGATTTTCTATGCATGAATGCAATGCACACATCTGTGTTCAGCTTATGTCTAAGATCTAATGCTGCGATGTTACAGCAGCTAAGAAGGCCAATTGATAGTTGGAAATATTACTAGTGTTCTCCCTACCAAGAACACTGGTGGCAAGATAGTAGGCAAAGTACCTGATGGTTGGGAGTTGAATATTCTTTATCTTCCCTCGTTGAGCTCTGCGGTCATCATCATTGGTTATTCCTCGGTAAAGCTCCATCAAATCAGAGGGTTGAGCTGGAATCTTCTTTGCTAAACCAGTTGTACCAAGTCCCAGGGCCTTACAAAATTGCTTCAAAGTCATAGAACAAGCCCTGCCATAAATTTTGAAAGACACATCTGGTTTGAACAAGCTGTTAGTGAAAGAAAATCTCTCCAGAAATGTTTTAGTGAGCATAGCGTATTGTGCGCTCTCATCCTGCATGTAGCTTGTTAGTCCAGTTCTCTGAACCAAGGTCATGAAATCATCAAGAATCCCAGCAGCCTGCAAGTAAGTTTGGCAAGGAAAGGTGGAGGGGTGCGCATCCCCCTCATCTCCCTCGTCACCAATTCGCGGAGCAATGAGATCCTTATTGTATGAGGGTCTAGTACTGGTGGATGACCTTGGAAGCCTTGCCCTTCTAGGTGCATCACTCTCAAATATTTCTCCAAATGTATGGTTGTCCATGACCTTTCTTTAATTCTAAAATTTTTAGACAAACACCAAACCAAGTGATTTCTAAGTTGATAAATGATGAGCAACTACTATAGGAACTTGCTAGAAGACTACACATGCATCAAAATGAAATTTCTAAGTATAGAACAATCATGCAAGCTCAAACAACCTGACACCTATAGAATCAAAATACTCAAGATACAATCTACCAATCACAAATCTACTTGGATAAGTGGAGGAGGCACATACCAAGGAGCAAACCCTCCAAAAAACAGCACTTGAGATGGGCTGAACAAGGATATCGAAAATCACGAGCAAGAACAGCAAGAACTCGAGCTTAAGAAAGTTTTTCGGTGTTTTTTGGGAGAGAGAAAGAAGGTGGCTTTGAGGAGGCAACCTAGAGGGGCCCAGGCGGGCCAAACCCCCCTAGGCGCCACCCCTAGGTAGGCTATGCCTACCCTGGGTGTGGTGTCCTGGGGTGGCCCCCTAGGTCACTTCAGGTGTCTCTCTGCCCCTTTTTTCGAGGAAAAATTTATTTTGAATTTTTGGGATTTTTCGGGAAACTTTATTTTTGGGCAATTCTCAGGGTATGAAAATTGATTTTCTCGCAGAAAAGATTTTTTTAGAAGAAGCAAAAGCAAACCAAAACCAGAACTACAGCAGTTCTAAGACACTCCAACAAGCAAACAGCTAGCAAAACTAAAGCTAACAGGAGAAAGAGCAAATACTAGGAAGGAGAAAAGTAAAATAAAGCAAGAATAACCATAGTGAAAACATCGTTCTGTTCATGAAAATTATTTTGTTAACAAGGTTGATCAAGTCTTGTTTCCAAAACAATCTTATATGAGACAAAACTTTGTATTCCACTAAGTGATTATGTTACCTCAAACTTGATAGAAATGGTCCCAATCATAATAGTTTCAAAATATTCTTGTGGAATGGGACAATATATTTCTCCAACCTTGATGCTCTCAATATTTTCATGGAGTTCAGGAAATAGCTTTTAGCAACCTTCTTGGGGAATTAGACAGTATTCTCTTTGTCATTAATATTGAAAGTGACTTTCCCTTGATTACAATTAATGACATCACCTGCAGTATTAAGAAAAGGTCTCCCAAGAATAATAGACATATTATCATCTTCAGGCATTTCAAGCACAACAAAATCACTTAGAACCAAGCAATTATGAGCAACTTGAACAGGAACATCCTCACATATACCAACAGGGATAATAGTTGACTTATCAGCCATTTGCAAAGATATATCAATTGGTATCAACTTTTTTAGCCGGAGTCTCTTGTAGAGAGAAAAAGGCATAACACTAACTCTAGCTCCCAAATCACATAAAGCCGTTCTAACATAATTATTCTTAATAGAGCAAGGAATAGTTGGTATACCTGGATCACCAAGTTTCTTTGGAACCTTACCATTGAAGGAATAATTAGCAAGCAGAGTAGAAATCTCCTCATTATGAATCTTCCTTTTATTAGAGACAATATCCTTCATATACTTTGAATAAGGAGGCAACTTAATAGCCATCAGTCAAAGGAGGTTTCATCCACTCACAAAACTTGTTGTAGTGTTCTTCCTCCTTTGACTTGTGTTTCTTACCTGGAAAAGGCATAGGTTTCTGCACCCAAGGTTCTCTCTCTTTATCATGTTTATTAGCAATAAAATCCTCCTTAGTGTACCTGGTGTTCTTAGTGTGCTTCTCAGGTGCTTCCTCAACTTCCTCCTCAGGAGTATCATTTTTATCATTACCACTCTCAGTTTCAGCATCAGACATAGATATACTATTAGGATCTACAGCAGGTTCAAGGGGTTCCTTAACTATTCTATGTTTCTTTTTCTTTCTCTTATGAGGACTACCACTATCTTCACCTTGTTGGGAATCCTGCTCCATTCTTTTAGGGTGTCCTTCAGGATATAAAGGATCTTGAGTAGCCATACCACTCCTAGTTCTAATTCCATAAGCATGTTTATCTCCTGAAGCATTAACTAGCATATCCTTTTGCACCTTAGCAAGTTGATCAAGTTGGGTTTGAACCATTTGAAAGTGTTTACAAAGCATTTTAATATCATTAGAAGTTCTTTCCACAATATCTTTCAACTCTTTAATAGCTCTAGAATTTTCCAATAAATGGTTCTGAATTTGTTTATTAAAATAGCCTTGTTTAACAATGAAAGTGTCAAGTTCCTCTAAACATTGATCAGGAGTCTTACCATAGGGAATATCACGTTCATCAAATTGTTGGAGAGAGTGTACCTTAATAGTGGATGGGTGAGGAATTGGCTTACATAATTCTTCTATAGGAGGTAGATTCTTCACATCTTCACCTCTAATACATTTCTCCTTTAGACACTTCTTAGCTTCCTTCATCACTTCATCATTTAATGCAATAACTCCTCTTTTCTTTGGTGTTGGTGTTGGAACTGGTTTAGGCACAACTGGTTCAGGAGTAATAGACTCAGGTGTATTCAACTTAGTTGAAGTCCAATCATCATAATTCTTCCTTATTTTAGCCATTAATTCTTCAGCATCTGTAGGAGTCCTTTTCCTGAAAACACAATCAGCAAAGCTATCTAGGTAGGTCCTAGAATCATCAGTTAGTCCATTATAATAAGTATCGAGAAGCTCATTTTTAGGTAATGGACATCCAAGATGTGAATGAATCAAGGCACAGAACCTTGTCCATGACTCAGGCAATTTTTCTTCTTTCTTCCTGTTTAAAATCAAAAAGTCTCTGCAAAGCAGCATGTCTAGCACTGGGAGGAAAATATTTCTGGAAGAAAGAAGCAATCAAACAATCAGGGCTATCAATGGAACCAGGTGGTAATCTATTAAACCAAGCCCTAGCTTCTCCTTTTAGTGAAAAAGGGAAGATCTTAGTAACAAAGTAGTTGTGCATCTTAAAATCATCAGAGAATAAAGCACTCATAGTAGAAAGCTCATTCATATGGGCAACAACACTGTCATTGTCAATCCCACAAAAAGGTTCTTTCTCAACAATGTCCAAATAGGACAAATCAAGAGATAAATCATAATCTTTATCTTTAATATCTATGGGAGAGGTAGCAAACTTAGGATCAGAGGACGACTTAGGAATAATGGTGCATCTAGCTAGGAGACTCTTAATAGCACTACTACCATGTGTGTTTCGGCACTCTTCAACAAATTCATCAGTGAACTCAATGTAACCATCATTAATATCATAACTCTCACTAGACTCGGGTAAGCTAAAAGGTGTAACCGTGTCTTAACTAGGAGTTTCGGTGTTTCCTAGACTAGCTATAGTAGCATCTAAAAAAGGACCTAATGAACCACTCGCACCAAGCATAGTAGAAGTAACATCATGAGTATCAGAAGCAGTTTCAGACTCAGCAGTAGTAGCAGTGTGAGTAGCATGTGTATGTGGTGGTGGAGTAACAAGCTTACTTATAACGGACGGTGAATCAAGAGCAGCAGAGGTGTTTAGGACTGTACCTCTTCTTGTAGTGGATGGTAAAATAGGGAACTTTCCATCACGAGACTTCCCCAGGATGAAAGGAATAGCAGTGAACAATAATAGATCCAAGTGAACTTACAAAAAAAGCTATGGTCCCCGGCAACAACGCCAGAAAATAGTCTTGATAACCCACAAGTGTAGGGGATCGCAACAGTCTTCGCGGGTAGTATTACCCAATTTATTGATTCGACACAAGGGGAGCCAAAGAATACTTGCAAGCCTTAACAACTGAGTTGTCAGTTCAGCTGCACCTGGAAATAGTTCTTGCTCACAGAAGTTTATCAGTAGCAACAGTTTGGTAGTAGCAACAACAACAGTGAAACGAGAGCAATAGTAACAGTAACGGTAAACAGTGGGATTCGAGTGCGGTAGGCATAGGGATGGATGGACGGGCGTTGCATGGACGAGTCTAAACATGTAGCTTCATACGTGCTCGCAATGAGAACTTGCACAACATCTTCTGTCCAGCCAGCCCGTGGCAGCGGGACCTCTAGGGAACTACTGGCAATTAGGGTTCTCCTTTTAATAGAGCACCGGAGCAAAGCATTAACACTCTGTGAACACATGTGATCCTCACACCACAGCCATCCCCTCCGGTTGTCCCAATTATTGTCACTTTGGGGCCTTTGGATCCGGACAATGATATGTGTACACAACTTGCAGATAATGTCACATCCCAAGATTTTGGAAATTAGGACTAGAATTTTTTTATTGCATATTTGCATAAAAAAACCCTAAATAGTATATGCCACTTTGTTCCTGAAGGGAATTAAATTGGCTTTATAAAAACTCATTGTTGCTAAGGCTGCAATTATTGCTAAATTATAGCATAAAAAGATCCAACGAATATTATAAAAAAATTTAAAAAAATTGAGCTCATCTGGAGCTATTATGAAAAAGTTATGGAATAATTACAAACAAATAAAGATATAAATGAAATGAAATATACAAGGATTTGTAAATACACTACTTACAAACTAGTGAAAATATTGCAAAAAGGACGCTAAGTTGATCCTATGAATTTTAGAAAAAATTGAAAATAAAAATCAATTCAATTGGATTATCTAATAAAAAGTTATAAAATAAATAAGAAAAGCAAAAAGAATAAAAGAAACAGAAAAGAAACTAACTAAACTAACCTACCCTCACCGGCCGAGCCACCCCGGCCTAGCCCACCTGCCATACCCTCCTACCTACACTTGCCAGTGATAACCGGTGAGCAAGCAAGCAAGCGGCCTTCAACCTCCAACAGCCAAGGCCCCAGCAGCCGCGACCGCGCCTCCCGCTCCCAGACGCCTTGAGCCCCAATGCGTGTCTTCCACCTCGCGCCAGTGGCTAGGACGAACACGGGAACGACCCGATCCAAATCCCTCCCTCGAATTTGTGATTTTTGTTCGATTTTTGACCGTTCCGCGTGCAATCCCTCCATATAAACCTCCCTCTGTCTCCTTGTTCCGTTTTTGCCCTTTTTGCGAACCCTAGAACCTCAACTGGAGCCTCCCGATCTCGCCGTCGTCGAGCTCCATTACCGAGCCTAGGTTGAGCTCATTCTAGTCGCCCCTGACCCTCTCTTTTCCGTCTGACCTCTCCCTCTCACTTGACCGCGCCGCCCTGACCACCTCTTCCCCGTGCAGGAGCAGCCGACCGTGCCCAATTCCTCGCCGGAGCCGCCGCCGATCGACTCCAGCCCGTCGCCACCATCGCTCGCGGATGCAGGAGTCCGCAACATCGCCCCACAAGATCCGCCGCCTCGCCCCGCACGACGTACGCCGCTTGCCCGCCGCCGTCCCTCGCCGGGGAAGCCACGCCGCTGACCGACGTCGTCGGCCACCCCATCCGCCCATCAGCCGCCGCCAGGTGAGCGCCGCCCTTCCCCCTGCCGCCTGATCTGGATCCAACGGTCCAGATGGACCGTTGAATAGTCAGCCTAGGGGGCTGACTGGTCAGCGCCACGTAGGCGTAGTCAAACAGTCAGAGTTGACTGTTTATTTTTAATTCGAATTTAATTGGCAGATTTAGTTCTAATCTTCAAAAATTCATATCTTTAGATCTACTGGGCCAAAAATTTCAAATAAAATATGTATGGAATCAGTGTCTCACGTAGAATATTGCTGTACAGTTGTTTTATACTTTACAGAAAGGTTTTATCTTAGTTAATTAAATGAGTTAATGCTTCTTTTAGAGTATTAAATTCATAGAAAAGGTTCTGTAACTCCAAAAATTGCAAATAAGATGTCCCTGGAATCAGTAGAACAAGAGGAATCTTACAGTGAATTTAAAAGTTAGGCTTACAGTATTGGAATTTTCAGAATCTATATAAAGGCTTACTATAGTATTTTAATTACTTAGGAAATTATATAAATCCTTTTTGAGTAATTCCAATTGGTACTGACTCTATTTTAGGATGCCTACACAGTGGATATTTTTCCAAGATTTTACAAATAGTTTAATCGCAGTGGCTAATTATTTAGTTTCTAGCTCTATTATTTGAGCATTATAAATTGCAGGCCTTGTTTTCTTTGCATTCAAAATATTTTCCATGCAAGCATACAGTAGGTACTGAATAAGAATATGTGATGCTACTGTAGCAAGTTCAACTTGTCATGCATGCATCTTGCATCGTCTTTGTTTGCATATGATTGTGGATGGTTTGTTTATGTGATTGCAATTGTGTCGTGTAGATTATGACGAGTGCAACGCTTGCTCGTGTGTGGATTGTTCGTTCGACCGCTACAGCCAAGGCAAGTAGATGCTACCTTGTTCATGATGTTGTCCTACTATTTTCAATGCATTGTTGTGTATTTTATAGATGAATGTGTAGGATAATACTATCGCTATGCTATGTCCTATTATGTGGTAGGGCTTTCCTGTAGATGAACCCCCGTTGGTAGATGTGCTTAGCCATGCTATGATGAATGAGGGTTGGGTTACATCACTGAAAGTTGTTTCCAAATATGTTGGTTTACGAAAACTAAAAACAACTTAATCAATGAATCTCCTGGGTGTGATGGGATTGATATTTTTGGTGGTATCATTGCGGAAAGGCACCCAGGTATCAAGAGAGAATGATTGGCTTATTTATTTTGTAGCTTACGTGTACAACCACGTGCCAATAATGAAATAGGCGGTTGGTTGGACTCAGTAGGTTGTGGTAACTCGAACCCACGTATCCAGAGATGTAGAATTTAGGTAGGTTGGACCGGTGCATGTCGGGTTTGGGGAGCTACTTCCCGAACGGTCTCTTCTTGGACTTCTCCCTATCATCACCCAATATGAGAGTGGTGGTACGAGCTGGGCTGGCCAAGTCACATGGGTAAAGTGTACCAATCCCTGCAGGGTGTATAAACTAATCGATTAGCCGTGTCCCCGGTTATGGATATCTGAGTTGCTTGATATTGATTCCATGACATGTTTCTCGCTCATTCTAATTTCCTAATTGCTTTAATGTTGATGGGTTAACTTAATTGGGATCTTTTCAAAGAAAATCAAAAACTGATTATAAAAGTAGGACAAAGGTGTTTGAAAATGCAAGCTAGCCACAGCTCCACTTGCCAAATAAGCATGTAGAAGCTAGCTCTATTGTCTCCTTTAATAGCTCTACTTGCCATACATTCCATGTATTGACCCTTCGGGGCTGCTACGTTTCATGTTGCAGGATATTCCGATTCCGAGTAATCGATTTAGGCCACGGTACTCCACTCGGCACTTGTTCACTTGTGGGCAATTTGAAGAATGGGGGATTTACTATATTTATGTTGCTACTTGAATAATTTGAGCTAGACATGAGCTAAGCTTCTATTGTAATAGTGATACTCTGGATCTCCGTTATTTATGATGCACGGATATTTGCTATGTTATTCATCTTTATTCTATTGTGGGCCAATGAACCGATCCAGGGATTGGCATGTCACATAGAAGCTACGGTCTTTTCAGAACCGTAGTGTTACAAGATGGTATTAGAGCCTGTGTGTCGACTGTAGGATCATGACCTTAGAAATGGATTAGTAATAGAAGACCTCTATTAGGGGAACAATCATATTTTCTACTTATTAGAGTTCATATATTCCTTATCTATCTTTTCTAGAACCTCTTCCTATTCAAACATTTATAGTCGTCCATTCTTATCATACCTATAAGAGAGTTAACTAAGTAAAAGAACAAATAGTATGACATAAATAAACATCTCATCAAGTTTGGTTAGGTCTAGACCACCATGTTCTATCTCTTTAGGAGATCATCGCTATCGTGTTAGCATATTGTTCTTACCAACTTATGTGGTATGACAATATATGTTGCTTGCTTGTTTGTACTGAACCATATCGTGTGATGCTTTGTTTAGGATCTGTTGTTTTGAAACTCTAAAGTTGCTGGAGTTTTCATGTGGTTTTAAAATTATTTTTATGGTGTGAATTGATTGAAATTCGTGGAACTACTGCTGCAGTTTTCTGCTTGACCTGTTGTACCGCGCGATTTTTCATATTTTATTGGTAACTCAGAAAAATCTAAAAAAATAGGATCTGGAGCATAATTACCTGTAGTATATGCACAAATATTGGCTAAAATTCCTGATGAGTATAAGGTGCCCAGAAAAATTCGTGAAAGATGCTGTACTGTTTTGACAGATTTTGTTTGTTGTTTATTTGTTGCTCTATTCTACTCTAGTATTGTACCCAACTTTTTCAAACTATTTTGTGGTTATATACTGCTAGTTTTAAACCACTGTAGCGTTGTATTGCAAGTGTTTGCTTGTGTGTTGATTGGTTATGATTGTTGCTTGTGTGCCTATTGTTTGCTTCATATAGTTATGGGTAATATTACTTCTCTAGTCTTTCTATCTATAACTTATCTATGTTGTCCCAACAAATGCCGCCCCGCCGCCAACCTACGGAGCTGGAGCAGCTTATGGCATCTCAAGCACAACTAACCCAAGTGATGACCCAGTTCATGGAAGCTCAGAACAACAACAACAACAACAACAACAACAACAACAACAACAACAACAACAACCACAACAACAACAACAACAACAACAACAACAACAACAACAACAACAACAACAACAACAACAACAACAACAACAATGGGAACAACCAGCCCCAAGAGGATGCTCTCGCCAGGTTTCTAAAACTGAGGCTAGCTAAGTTCTCCACTGCACTTGAACCTATGATTGCCCTCGACTGGTTGCGTTCAGTGAATAAGGATCTGGTGACAGTTGGGTGCACGGATGCTGAGAAGGTGAGATTTGTCGCTCACCTACTGGAGGGACCAGCCGCTTCGTGGTGGGACACTTTTCAGATCACCCACCCGCTGGACACTGTGACTTGGGCAATGTTTGAGGAAGGTTTCAGGACGAACCACGTATCTTCAGGAGTTCTGAGCCTAAAGAGGAAGGAATTTTGCAACTTGCGCCAATCCAACCGCACCGTGGCTGAATATATTGAGGTGTTCAACAACCTGTCGCGATATGCCCCTGAGGATGTTGACACCTATGCCAAAAGGAGAGAGAGGTTCCTGGATGGCCTCAGTGATGAGCTTTCTGTACAGCTACTAGTGGTTTATTGGCCCACTTTCCAGGAGCTTATGGACAAGGCTAGAATTCTTGAAGGGAAGCACAAGCAAGTGGAACGATGCAAGAGGAAGTACAATGATCACAACTCAGGATCACACCACGAGCGTACCTACCATGACGGTAATGGGAATTCTGGAAATCACAAGCATGGAGGCAATGGACACCAAGGTAATTCTGCTGAAAACAGCGTCAGTCCGTGTTAGTTGTATCCAAATCACATAAGTTTAGAGGAGAAACAATAGCAAAGTGTTCCAGAAAGTAGATACGATTTGGACTTATCAGTTAGTACCAGAAAACATATGAAAAGCACCTCAAAGTATGGACAAAGAAAAGTAGATACTAAACAAGCATGGAACATCAAAAATTATAGATACGTTTCCGATGTATTAGTTTGGTTAATTGTTTTGTCTATATGATTCTATCATGTCTGTGTTGTTTGTGATCTTGCATGCTCTCCGTTGTTAGTAGCTATCTTGGCAGAGTAGTTGCTAGTGACTCCAAGAGGGGGTATTAATGCTTGATAGTGGGTTCATGCCTCTAGTTTCCAAGGGAAGTGACAGAAATCTCTTTGGTTGTAGATGTGTTGTTTCCACTAGGGAGAAAACAATGGTCTCTTGTTCATGGAGCAAGTGGACTGTTTATCTTACACTCTTTGCTTAAAGCAGTTGTCTGTTGCTTGCAACTTGATACTGGAGGGGGTTCGTGTAACACTATGGTTCTGAAAAGACCGTAGCTTCTATGTGACATGCCAATCCCCGGATCAGTTCATTAGCCCACAATAGAATAAAGATGAATAACATAGCAAATATCCGTGTATCATGAATAACAAAAGATCCAGAGTAACATTATTACAATAGGTCTTAGCTCTAGGCTAGCTCAACTTATTCAAGTAGCAACATAAATAAAATAACTCCTCCATTCTTCAAATTGCCCACAAGTGAACAAGTGTCGATTGGAGTACCGTGACCTAATCGATCACTCAGAATCTGAATATCCTACAACATGAAACGTAGCAGCCCCGAAGGGTCAATACATGGAATGTATGGCAAGTAGAGCTATTAAAGTAGACAATAGAACTAGCATCTACATGCATATTTGGCAAGTGGAGTTGTGGCTAGCTTGCATTTGCAAATACCTTTGTCCTACTTTCATAAATAGTTTTGTTTTTCTTTGAAAAGATCTCAATTAAGTTAACCCATCGATATTAAAGCAATTAGGAAATTGGAATGAGCGAGAAACATGTCATGAACCCAAAATCAAGCAACTCAGATGTCCATAATCGGGGACACTACTAATCGATTAGATTATACACCCTGCAGGTGTTAGTACACTTTACCCATGTGACTTGGCCAGCCCAGCTCATACCACCACTGTCATATTGGGTGATGATAGGGAGAATTCCAAGAAGGGACCGTTCAGGAAGTAGTTCCCCAAACCCGACACGCATCGTACCAACCTACCAAAATTCTACATCTATGGCTACGTGGGTTCGAGTTGCCACAACCTACTAAGTCCAACCATCCTCCCATTTCATTATTGGCACATGGTTGTACACGTATGCTACCAAATAAATAATCCAATCATTTTCTCTTGATACATGGGTGCCTTTCCGCAATGATACCACCAAAAAATATCAATCCCATCACACCCAAGAGATTCATTGATTAAGATGTTTTTAGTTTTCACAAAACAATACTTTATAAACAACTTCAAGTGATGTAACCTAGCTCTCGTTCATCATAGCACGGCTAAGCACATCTACCAAAGGTGGCTCAACTACAAGAGATCCCTACCACATAATAGGATATAGCATAGCGATAGTACTTTTCTACACATACATCTACAAAATATACGACAATGCATTGAAAATAGTAGGACAATATCATAAAAAAAGTAGCATCTACTTGCCTTGGTTGTAGCGGTCGAATGAACAATCCTCACACGAGCAAGCGTTGCACTCATCACAATCTACACGATACAATTGCAACACATAAACAATCCAAACACAATCATATACAAACATAACAATCCAAGATGCATTCATGACAAGTTGAACAAAGCTTCAGCAGCATTCTATAACCTTTGTTCATTATACCTACTATATGCATGCATGAAAAACATTTTAAAAGCATTGAAAACAAAGCATGCAATTTTAAATGGCCAAACAATGGAGCTATAATCCAAATATTAAGCCACTGCTATTGAATAGTTTGTAAAATCTTGGAAAAATAACTACTGTGTAGGCAACATAAAATAGAACTAGTACCAACTGGAATCGCTCCAAAAGGATTTATAGAACTCCCTGAGTAATTAAAATACTCTAAAAAGCTTTTTAATATTTTCTGCAACTTCTAGTACTGTAAGGCTACCTTTTTAATTAACTATCAGATTCTTCTTGTTCTACTGATTCCAGGCACACCTCATTTGTAATTTTCTAAGTTGTAAAACTTTTCCTATGAATTTATTACTCTAAATAGGCCATTAAACTATTTATTTATTAACGTAAAAACCTTAATTTAAATATATTAAACAATTGTGCAGCAATATTCTACTCAAAAACCTGAATCCATCAGTATCTTATTTGCAATTTTTGGCCCAGTAGATTAATTTCTATGAATTTTACAAGATTCGGCTAATTCCTGCAATTTTCAACTTGATTTAATTAACAGTCAAAAATCAGCTGACTTTGACCACGCTGACGTGGCACGGTGCTGACCAGTCAGCAGTATGGTCCATGGCCATCTGACCATCCATGGCCGATCCAGGAGCAGGGGGTGGTCATGATGGGGATGCTCACCAGGCGACGTAGGCGGTCGACGGCGAGGCTTCTCCGACGGTCGGCGGCGGGGTGGCGTACGGCGTGCGGGGTGCGATGCTAAAGCTCAAGGCGGTGACGGCGGTGCCTCTCATGTCCACGGGCGGCGTCGGTGGCGTGCTGGAGCGCGGGTGGCGGTGGCGTGCTCCGGCGAGGTCGTTGGCGGCGCTGGCGGTCCTGCGCGTCAAGGGAGAAGGGTCGAGAAGATTCAGTCGAGGATGGGGAATTCGATAAAGGGAAAAGGGGGTCGAGGGGAGGGCTGCCATGGCGGTGGATCTGCTCACTGTGCTAACGGCGGCGGTAGCGGCAGCATTCTCCGGCGAGAAATCACTCGTCGATGGCGGCGCCTTAGGGAGTAAATTTCGGGGGTTTTCGTAGAAGGGAAACTAGGTATTAAGAGGAGGGAAAGAATCGATCGTGGGGGTTCAGATTAGTCGCAAATTTTCAGCACAAACGCGCAGGTCTATTGAGTCCATGCCGGTCACGACGAGGAAAGCGGACCCCGTGATGTCGGCGCAGACGCTACTATCTGCCGCTTCGCCATGGATGCGTCTTTGTTAGCATACTGGTGGTTCATACGACGGCTGGGCCGCTGGACCACAGGCTGGCCGACGCGCTGCTGCTTTTCTCTTCTTTTTTTCCTAATCCTTTATTCTTTTTCCTGGATGTTTTTCTTAACTGATTTTTTTGTCTAAACTGTCTCAAATTAAGCAGAAATTCAGTTTGCTGTAGAATTTGCTCTGAAGCTCCGATTGAGGTGATTCAAAGTGCTACGGGTTCGTGCCGGAACCCTCTACTCACCTGTGCTATCCAAATATCTAAATTAAAACTTTCTAACAGATGCGAGGTGAAAACCAAGAATTCAAGTGTAGGTGACAATAGGCATATGCAAGTGATGATTTTTGACAAAAGCTTTTAAAACTGAAATTTTGTAAACATGACTATGATGCAATGACATGTATGACATGCAGTACCAAATCTAAAAATTTGGGATGTGACAGTTCGGATGATAACCTGAAGGTGGATTTCAAGTCATAGATGCAGTTGGATGGCGGTCTATGTATTTTGTTGTATTGCCCAATCGAATCTCATAGGGTTCTGACTAGTATTGCATTGTTATGCCTTGCTCAGTTCCAGTCAATTATTCTGATGTAATTTGTTTATCATTCATGCCATGTTGTTTATCTAAGGAGAGCAACTCTAGTGAACTATGGACCCTGGTCCAATCTTTACCATTGATACATCTTCCAATGTTACTGTTTACTTGCTGCAAACCACCATTACCTTTCACACCATTGTAAGACCCCACCTTTGTAAAGGTAAAGGTCCCTATGATTGCAATGCTAGTCCTTGGATCAAATGCTAGCATCCACAGTTTAAGATGAAGTACACAGGAACAAAGGTCATTATTACATCGTCATTCCAGAGATAACATAGTCTTTTATAACTCCATAGACAAAGGCTAGAGCAAGAGTTCAACTTAACAAAATAAAATAAAGTCTTCATCTTCATGTGCGACAGGCAAACATGTTGAGTGTCGACTCATAACCCTATTCCTCATCAGAGTAACCTACAACATCACAAGTTACAACCACAGTGGGTCAATACATTGGAATAGTATTGGCAAGTGATACCATAGTAGAATAATAGCTTCTAACATCTATATGAATTTGGCTAAGTGTAGCTTAGGCTTGCTTTGCTCAAAATAGGTTTTGCCTATCAGTTGAAAATACTAAGTTTTTGTTTGACAAAAACTCCCAAGGAACCACCAATAGACATTGGTGAACCTTTACCCTTTTTCAACCATAAATTTTTAACTTAGAAATTGGGATTAGGAGATTCTTGATAGCTTCAGTGTCTTCATGCTCATTTGTCCATTGCCAGGGACACGGCTAAGTACTTAGATTTTTCCTTCTAGAGAGGTGGTGCACTTTCCCCACAAGACTTGACATTCATCAAGACGAGACCTTTCAAAAGCCTTCCCTTAGACCAAATGGACACGCTCCAACCTATCACCCTACCACCAACTGTCCAAATGGCTAAGTTATTGCAACCTATATGATCAAGGCAGAGCCCATATGCCATGTGGTTGCACTAGAAGCTTCTAAACACTAAGTATCTCAAATACCTTTGTTCCTGGGTGGCTTTCCACAAGTGTGATACACAAGGTAAACCATAGACATGGGCCTTGTGTAACCACTCAACACAAACCATCATACCATTCCACCCAGGTGATTCATTCACTTAATTGTTTTATTAAGCAAAAACACAAGTCAAAAGACTTAGCAAAATTTCCATAGCATGAATATATTCCACCCTTGTTTGCTGCTAGCTAGGCTAAGCATGGAAATATAGCAAGTATCTTAACTTAGAGAAAATTCTAACAAGTCTACAACTACTAAGATTTCCCAAGCATAGCATAAAGATACTTAGCAAAAATATCATGCAAGTCCTATACAAAATATCACTAATGCATAGTCAAAATATTGGGACAAAAATATGAAGCACCACTTGCCTTGGTAGTTGGGGGAGTAGCAAAAATCCTCACAATCACAATCACCACTAGCACCAAAATCTACATATAAAATGATAGCACCAAATTTATATTCCAAACAATTCAAGCAAAAATATATGAATGCATGCAAATTCCATGTGATGATTTTTCTCAAACCAAATAAGACAAGTAAATAGTACTAAATTCTAAACTAAACATTAATACACTAAATAAACCTAATTTGACTTTTAAAACATTTTCCAATTAATTTTTATATACAAAATAAGCTTACTAATGTCTCTGCATAAAATTCTATTTTAACAGAGGCAAAATGCAAAACCAAGCCTACATATGTGTAGGATTTAATTTTGTGATTCCAATGATATATTATTTGTACTTTTTGGATAAACAGAACAAAAGTTATGAATTTTACAAGTTTGAATAACTAATAGATTCAAAAACAGATTTTAAAACAAAATCCCAGACACGTGGACGCATCTGATTGGCCCGTACCGGTCCGGTTGGATCGATGAACGTGAGCCGCAGGATTTAAATGAAATCGCACGGGACAGATTGACTGATAACGATTCGTTAAGTGATCTAATCTGAGGCGCTGGATCTAGATCTAACGGTGCTCGATCAAACGACCATGGACGGGCGGCGCAAATAGTCACTGGCGGCGGTGCTACTTGAAGCAACGGTCCAGCGAATACAGAGGGAGCTGGGGGTTGCGGTGTTGATTACCAGACTCGCGAGTGCACGAGGAAGCTCAACGTGGTCGCGGTTGGGGCGGGGCCGTGCTGCAGTAGAGGCTAGGGCTTGTCGGAGTTGCTAGAAGTGTCGGGCACGAGGTGGCGGAGACGTTGACGATGCTCTGGATCGCCCTAGCACAAACCAGGAGCATTAGGAGGTGTGCATGGTCTAGGCGAAAACGACAGGCCAGGCAAAAGGCAAGGCGCGCTCGGGTTTTACCTAGATTCCTCACCGGAGTTGAGCGGCGCTTCTGCCGTTTCTGGAGCTCGTCGAAGACGACGACCTAGGTCACGAGCAGGCAAAAAATGGGTATGAGAAGAAGCGCACGAGCATGGAAAGCAGGTCAGCAAGCAGCAGAGGGCACGGGGCGGTCGGGGCTCACCGTAATCAGTCGCCGGAGTTCGTCGGACAACGGCGATGCGAGCTTCAATACGAGCAGCCTGGTGGCGCTTAGGCAGTGGTGAGTGAGGGGAAAGATGCGGGGCGGCGAGGAGGTTAAGTAGCCAGAGCGAGGGCGGCAATTACGCGAGGAATCAATGAGAATTAAGCGAGAATCAATCGCGGCGTCACTGTGAGGAAGAAACGGCGGAGTGGGTCGTCGCGCGGAAATTTGGGGACGACGATGCTAACTTGGTATTGGGTCCACTCGACGGTGAGGGAGAGGGTGTGCGCGCGGGTGAGAAAAAGAGCGGAGAGGGGATTTTCCCGGGTGGGCTGGTAGCTGGGCCACGGGTGGGTTGGGCAAGATAGGTTAGCTGCGTTTATTTTTTTTCTTCTTTTCTCCTTTTCTTTTTCTGTTTTGATTTTCTGAAACCATTTTCAAATGATTTTCAAATGAGTTTGAATTCAAACCACTTCTGGATTTTTGTAGATTGATCCATGCACATATTTGTGTATAAAACACTGCTGCACACTCAAAAATACTTTGGCCCATTGAATATAAATTAAAACCATGCCTTATTTAAATATATATAATAGGCATATAAATGGTTTTAATTTAGATTCTTGTTTTGAAAACTTTGAGCAAGCTTTGAAATCATCTTTTAAACCTTTCTGGTTGAATAAAAGTATTCTCATATTTTGAGAGTAGAAATAAAGCCATTGCCTTTCTTACATAAAATAATAGGCAAACAAATGGCTTCTGATTTGAAACCTTATTTGAAAATAATCCAAATGCATAAGGATGCATGAATGATATGCAAACTTTTCAAGTTATGATTTTTGGGATGTTACAAATCTAACCCCCTTAAGGTGAATGCCCCCCTTGAGATTCAGATTGGCTAGCAAATAGGTGAGGGTGGTCTTTCCGAAGATCATCTTCTCTTTCCCAAGTTGCTTCTTCTTCGGAATGGTGGTTCCACTGAACTTTGCAGAATTTGATAGTCTTAGTCCGAGTAACTCTTTCTACAGTCTCAAGAATCTTGATAGGTTTCTCTTCATAAGTGAGATCACTTTCCAACTGAACCTCTTCCAAAGGTATAGTATCCTTCAAAGAAGTCTCTTCCATCTCCGGATGGCATTTCTTCAGCTGACTCATGTGGAACACATTGTGTACGGTAGACAGTGATCCAGGCAACTCAATCTCATAAGCCACTTCTCCTTTGCGACTCAAAATTTTGAATGGTCCAACATATCTTGGTGCCAATTTTCCTTTGACTCCAAATATCTTCACTCCACGAAGTGGTGAGACTCTCAAATATGCCCTATCACCTACCTCATAGGTGACTTCCCTACGCTTTGGATCTGCGTAGCTCTTCTGTCGGGACTATGCTATCTTCAATCTGTCCTTTACCAACTTGACTTTCTCTTCAGCTTCCTTGATTAGTTCTAGCCCGAACAAATTTCTTTCTCCAACACCACTCCATAGCAATGGTGTAGTACATTTTCTTCCATAGAGAAATTCAAACGGTGCCATCTCAATACTGGCTTGATAGTTGTTATTATAAGATAATTCTGCGTAAGGTAGACTATCATCCCAACTAGCACCATAATCTAGGGCACAGGCCCTCAACATATCCTCCAGAATCTAGATGGTCCTTTCTGTCTGTCCATCAGTTTGAGGATGAAAAGCAGTGCTGAATTCTAATCTTGTTCCCAATGACTCATGTAGTTGCCTCCAAAAATGTGAAGTGAACTGGGTTCCTCTATCAGATACAATACTCCTGGGTACTCCATGCAGACACACAATCATATTCATATAAATCTTGGCTAACTTAGCACTTGTATAGGTTGTCTTCACGGGTATGAAATGAGCCACCTTAGTTAGGAGATCTACCATGATCCAAATAGAATCATATCCTGATCTAGTCCTGGGCAGTCCGGTGATGAAATCCATACCAATCTTATCCCATTTCCAATCATGAATAGGTAGTGGCTGTAACAATCCTGCTGGTTTCTGATGTTCCGCTTTCACTCTACTACACACATCACACAAAGCAATATGTTCTGCGGTGTCCTTCTTGAGATTATTCCACCAAAATCTTTCCTTCACATCCATGTACATTTTGGTGTTACCCGGATGAATGGAATATGGTGAGTTGTGTGCTTCTTGTAAAATCAATTTCCGAAGTTCTGGATCTTGCGGAATGCAGATACGTTTTCCATACCATAAAGTGCCTTGTTCGTCTTCATGGAATCCTTTGGCTTTCCCTTTGCTAATTTTTCCCTTAATCTCTTCAATTTCTTTGTCTATATTTTGGTCTTCCCTGATCCTGTCCAACAATGTGGGTTGAACATCCAATGACATGAGATGTCCTTCAGGCACTATCTCCAATCTGAGATCTTTCAATTGGGCACATAGGTCATCTGGCAACTCTCCCTTAGTGAGGCCATTCACATAAACCTTGCGGCTTAATGCATCCGCTACAACATTTACCGGGGTGGTATTGCAAACTCAAGTCATAGTCCTTGATGAGTTCCAGCCATCTTCTTTGTCTCATATTGATTTCTTTCTGAGTGAAGATATACTTCAAACATTTGTGATCTGTGAACACTTCACATCGTTTTCCCAAAAGATAATGTCTCCATGTTTTGAGTGCATGGACAACCGAGGCTAACTCCAAATCATGAGTAGGATAATTCACTTCATGAGTTTTGAGTTGTCTCGAGGCATAAGCCACAACTTCCCCTTCTTGCATCAAAACTACACCTAGTCCTTGGTGAGATGCATCACAATATACTTGGAAATCTTTCTCCAAATCATCTGACATATAAGACCTGGTCTTGTCACTAGTCTCTTCTTCAACTCTTGGAAACTGAGTTCACATCCTTCAGTCCAATCAAATTTCTTCTCTTTCTTAAGTAACTCCGTCATTGGCTTAGCTACCTTTAAGAAATTCTCAATGAACCTTCTATAGTATCCTGCCAAGCCAAGGAAACTACGTACTTCTTTCACTGACTTAGGTGATTCCCACTCAGTTACAGCTAACACTTTTGCGGGATTAACTACTACACCATCTCCCGACAAAATATGTCCGAGAAATCCAACTTCATTTAGCCAGAATTCACACTTGCTGAATTTGGCATACAGCTTATGCTCCCTAAGCTTCTCAAGTATCAATCGTAAATGTTCTTCATGTTCTTCTTTGCTCTTGGAGTAGATTAAAATGTCATCGATGAAAACGGCGACGAACTTGTCAAGAAATTCCATGAACACTTTGTTCATCATATTCATGAAGTAAGTTGGTGCATTTGTCAAGCCAAATGGCATCATGGTGTACTCATACAATCCATACCTAGTGGTGAAAGCAGTCTTAGGTATGTCTTGTTCCCTTATCTTTAGCTGAAAGTAGACTGATCGAAGATCAATCTTTGAGAACACACGGGTTCCTTCCAACTGATCAAACAATTCATTGATTCCTGGCAAAGCGTATTTGTTCTTGATAGTTACCTCATTGAGGGAACGGTAATCTATGCATAACCTTTGACTTCTATCTTTCTTCTCAACAAACAAAACTGGTGTACCCCAAGATGAAGAACTTGGTTGAATAAATCCTTTCTGGAACTGTTCTCCAAGCTGTTTCTTGAGTTCCTTCAACTCATCTACTGACATCTTGTAAGGTCTCTTTGCTATGGGTCCAGATCCTGGCAGCAAGTCTATCAGATACTCAACATCTCTATCTTGTGGCATTCTAGGCAATTCCTCCGGAAATACATCCGGATACTCTCTCACAATTAGCACACTATCTATGCTAACCCCCTTAAGAGAATTTAGCTTACTCCCTTTAGATTCAAAGTTAGACTTGAATCTAATCCTTTTATTATTCGGGGTTGTGAGTGTGACAGTACGATTGGCACAATCTAGTACTCCTTCATACTTAGTCATCCAATCCATTCCCAAAATGACATCCAATCCTTGGGAATCTAGCATTATCAGACTAACTGGAAACTTATGTTTTCCAAATTCTATCACTAGATCATGACATCCAAGGCTCACTACCATATCTCCACCGGGAGAGCTTACTTTTATAGGACATCCAATATTTTCAGTTGGAAATCCATTTTCATCAACAAATGCCCTTGATATGAATGAATGCAATGCGCTAGTATCAAAAAGAACAAGTGCTGGAATAGAATTGAGTTTGAACTTACCAGCCACAGCATCAGATTCTTCATAAATTTCTTCCACATTGATGTGGTTCACTTGTCCCTTTTGGAAGGGACTGGGCTTGTTGGCACCTTCAACTTTCTTTTCTGGGCACTCATTAGCATAGTGTCCCATCTTCTTTCACTTGAAGCATTCAACCTGACTGAGATCTTTCTTTACAGGTTGACTTCCACTGCGACTCCCACTGTGGTGGATCTTATGTCCACTCTTATGGTTCTTGTACTTGTCATTATCATGACTACGATGATGCTTGTTGTCATGATGACGGTTGTGGTTGTGGTGGGTTGTTGTACTTTCCATGTTTGTGGAATCCCGAACTCCCACTATCATTATGATGGGAACGCTTGTGAGACGATCCTAAGCCGTGCCTCAACCTGTTTCATCTTGTTTTCCAAGATGGTAGCCGTGTCACAAAGTGATTGATAGGTTGGGACATAGGCAACAAACAACTGCAGGTTCAACTCATCATTAAGTCCTTCGAGGAATTTTTCCTTCCTCTTAGCATCGGTATCAACTTCATCCGGTGCATAACGCGCCAGATTGTTGAATTCCTCAATATACTCAGCCACACTACGGTGACACTGCTTCAGATTGTGGAACTCCTTCTTATTCTTCAAATCCATCACTTCGGATGAGATGTGAGCTGTACGGAAACCATCCTCAAAGATATCCCAAGTCACATCCTCAAGGGGAGTGGTGATCTGAAAGTTATCCCACCATGTTGCTGCTGGCCCTTCAAGCAGATGTGCTGCGAATCTCACCTTTTCCTCGTCGGTGCAGCCAACAGTCACTAAGTCCTTATTCACTGCACGTAACCAGTCATTGGCTACCATTGGATCAGTGGTTCCTAAGAACTTTGCAGGCCTTAGTCTCAGAAATCTGGTGAGCATGTCAATTCCTGGCGGATTATTCTGATTGTTGTTCTTGTTGTTATTCTGGTTCTGGTTCTGCATGAACTATGTCATCATCTGCATCAGTTGAGCTTGTGTTATCATCAACTATTGCATCTCGGGAGTGACGTTGTTGTTTTTGTTTGGGTTGGGGTTGGCACGACGGGGAGGCATCTGTGGTTTCAATAAGGATAATAATGAGATACCCATAGATGCTTAACATGCACAATACATCACATAGAAACAATCATAATAATCAAGCTCAAAATAACATAGATTTTTGAACGACATAACAAGAAGTTTTGAAAATGCAAACACACCATAGCAAGCCATCCACATGTTGGATGGTCATTGCGACTCAATAATCAAAGTATGGTAAATGAAAAGATAGTCGGGTAGTCTACACTACTCCTCCATGTCGACCTCCTTGTCAACAAGATCAAGACCTGCACTCTCCATGGCGGCATTGTACTCCTCAACACTAGTGGTCAAGGCCTCAATCTTGGCCCTGAGGGCCCTCTTCTATGAGCGAAGTCTCTCGATCACTCCCTGCTGGTACTCGAGCTCGAAGTCCTTGGGTTCTAACTCATCCTTCATCTCCCTGATCTTCTTGTTCCTGTCTTGGACTCTTTTCTCATGGCTCTTGAACTTCTTGTCCTGGCTCTCAAATCTGGCCTCCATCTCTTTGACAATCTCATCTTGCTCCACGAAGAGCTTGTCCTTCTCCCGTAGCTAAACCTGGAGCTCGTCATTGCTAAGCATGACGTTGGTCCTATCAGTGTCAAGGTGCCTAATAAGACCTTCTAAGTCCTGAAGGTACAGACGAATTGGCTCCATCGTCTCTCTAGTAGCGTCATCATACTCTACAGCCTCACCCTCCTCGTTGCGTTTCCCAAACAGGTGAAAGTAGAGACCTCTAAGCTCGGTGGAGTGCCTCCCTACCAGGCATCCAAGTAACTCCTGCATGACAACATGTAAGCCTCTCTCCTTGTCATCATGCATCAGCTTAAAAGTGATAGCCTCCATGGGTGGCTCTGCCTGGCGTCCTGGTTGTGTGACTCTGAAGCCCCAAAGGTCCTCCCTCTCAAACTTGGTGAGCTGAAGTGTCATGATACTAGGAAGTGGAAGGTTGAGCACACTAGTGAGCTCAATGAGACAAGTACCAAAACGAGTTCCCTTGAACTCCTCGGCCGTGCTGATAACAACTTTAGGCATCTATTTTTATAAGATAGAGAAAAGTTAGAATCAACACAAGTAGAGAAAATTCACAAGTCAAAATAACACAAGCACATTTTTAACAACAAACACACAAGTCATGACATACACAAATCCATTACGAAACACCAAGGTTCAACATAACTTAGACAAAATTTTGAAGTAAAATGACAAGTGTGGTGGTCCAACTAACGCAGTACGTTACAATTCTCACTCACTAGACAAAATAGCTATCAGGGCATCCTTAGTGGCCATCTGTCTATCTTGTTCACAAGATTCCCATATTAAGTCTATGATGTCTCCCCTTAGTTGTTTATTGGTAGTCTCTAAGTCTTGGGTATGTTTCTTTTCTTCTCTAAGGTCATTTTGAGTGTTGAGCATTCTACACTTGAGTCTATCACCAAGCTCCTTGATGGCATTCCAAGCTGCATTTCTTGCAGAGTAAAAGAATGTTGTGTGCATTTTAGAGTTGGTGACCATGCAGAATCCTGACTCTTTGTGGTTGTCTTCCTTGTTTTTGTACAAGTGAAGTTGCACCCACCAATACTCTTCTCCTTCATCCATCACAGGGAATCCCTTGTACACATCTGCACCATGTATCCCCATGGTAACCATAAGGTTCTTGAGTGCCTTAGGAAATTCAGTCTCACACTCCAAAGTCATGGTCATGAATGGTCCAATCCTGACGGCTTGTTTGATGGAGTTCATCTACAATTTGAGATGAGAAAGAAGATTAGAAAAGTTTATGAGAAGAAGAGACAAGTGTGGAATTTTTCAAAGCGTTGAAATTTTTCCTTAGTGGTTTCTTAGTCTAATCCAACCTAGGGTCATAATCCTACAGACAACACAGTGCTCTGATACCATCTGTAAGACCCCACCTTTGTAAAGGTAAAGGTCCCTATGATTGCAATGCTAGTCCCTGGATCAAATGCTAACATCCACAGTTTAAGATAAAGTACACAGGAACAAAGGTCATTATTACATCGTCATTCCAGAGATAACATAGTCTTTTACAACTCCATAGCCAAAGGCTAGAGCAAGAGTTCAACTTAACAAAATAAAATAAAGTCTTCATCTTCATGTGCCACAGGCAAACATGTTGAGTGTAGACTCATAACCCTATTCCTCATCAGAGTAACCTACAACATCACAAGTTACAGCCACAGTGGATCAATACATTGGAATAGTATTGGCAAGTGATACCTTAGTAGAATAATAGCTTCTAACATCTATATGAATTTGGCTGAGTGTAGCTTAGGCTTGCTTTGCTCAAAATAGGTTTTGCCTATCAGTTGAAAACACTAAGTTTTTGTTTGACAAAAACTCCCAAGGAACCACCGATAGACATTGGTGAACCTTTACCCTTGTTCAACCACAAGTTTTTAACTTAGAAATTGGGATGAGGAGATTCTTGATAGCTTCAGTGTCTTGATGCTCATTTGTCCATTGTCGGGGACACGGCTAAGTACTTAGATTTTTCCTTCTCGAGAGGTGGTGCACTTTCTCCACAAGACTTGACATTCATCAAGACGAGACCTTTCAGAAGCCTCCCCTTAGACCAAATGGACTCGCTCCAACCTATCACCCTACCACCAACTGTCCAAATGGCTAAGTTATTACAACCTATATGATCAAGGCAGAGCCCATATGCCATGTGGTTGCACTAGAAGCTTCTAAACACTAAGTATCTCAAATCCCTTTGTTCTTGGGTGGCTTTCCACAAGTGTGATACACAAGGTAAACCATAGACATGGGCCTTGTGTAACCACTCAACACAAACCATCATACCGTTCCACCCAGGTGATTCATTCACTTAGTTGTTTTATTAAGCAAAAACACAAGTCAAAAGACTTAGCAAAATTTCCATAGCATGAATATATTCCACCCTTGTTTGTTGCTAGCTAGGCTAATCATGGCAATATAGCAAGTATCTTAACTTAGATAAAATTCTAACAAGTCTACAACTACTAGGATTTCCCAAGCATAGCATAAAGATACTTAGCAAAAATATCATGCAAGTCCTATACAAAATATCACTAATTCATAGTCAAAATATTGGGACAAAAATATGAAGCACCACTTGCCTTGGTAGTTGGGGGAGTAGCAACAATCCTCACAATCACAATCACCACTAGCACCAAAATCTACACATAAAATGATAGAACCAAATTTATATTCCAAACAATTCAAGCAAAAATATATGAATGCATGCAAATTCCATGTGATGATTTTTATCAAACCAAACAAGACAAGTAAACAGTACTAAACTCTAAACTAAACATTAATACACTAAATAAACCTAATTTGACTTTTAAAACATTTTCCAATTAATTTTTATATATAAAATAAGCTTACTAATGTCTATGCATAAAATTCTATTTTAACAGAGGAAAAATGCAAACCAAGCCTATAGATGTGTAGGATTTAATTTTGTGATTCCAATGATATATTATTTGTACTTTTTGGATAAACAGAACAAAAGTTATGAATTTTACAAGTTTGAATAACTAATAGATTCAAAAACAGATTTTAAAACAAAATCCCAGACATGTGGACGCATCTGATTGGCCCATACCGGTTCGGTTGGATCGATGAACGTGAGCCACAGGATTTAAATGAAATCGCACGGGCCAGATTGACTGATAACGATTCGCTAAGAGATCTAATCTGAGGCCCTGGATCTAGATCTAACGGTGCTCGATCAAACGACCATGGACGGGCGGCGCAAATGGTCACTAGCGGCAGCGGCGCTACTGACAGCGAAGGTCCGGCGAATACAGAGGGATCTGGGGGTTGCGGTGTTGCTTACCAGACTCGCGAGTGCACGAGGAAGCTCAACGTGGTCGCGGTTGGGGCGGGGGCGTGCTGCAGCAGAGGCTAGGGCTTGTCGGAGTTGCTAGAAGCGTCGGGCACGAGGTGGCGGAGACATTGATGACGCTCTAGATCCCCCTAGCACAAACCAGGAGCATTAGGAGGTGCGCATGGTCTAGGCGAACATGACAGGGTCAGGCAGAAGGCAAGGGGCGCTCGGGTTTTACCTAGATTCCTCACCGGAGTTGAGCGGTGCTTATGCCGTTCGTGGAGCTCGTCGAAGACGACGACCTGGGTCATGAGCAGGCAAAACAGGGGTATCAGAAGAAGTGCACAAGCAAGGAAAGCAGGTCAGCAAGCAGCAGAGGGCACGGGACGGTCGAGGCTCACCATAATCAGTCACCGGAGTTTGTCAGACAGCGGCGATGCGAGCTTCAATACGAGCAGCCTGGTGGCGCTTAGGCAGTGATGAGTGAGGGGAAAGATGCGGGGCGGCGAGGTGGTTAAGTAGCCAGAGCGAGGGCGGCAATTACGCGAGGAATCAAGGAATTAAGCGAGAATCAATCGCAGCATCACTGCGAGGAAGAAACGGCGGAGCGGGTCGTCGCACAGAAATTTGGGGACGATGATGCTGACTTGGCATTGGGTCCACTCGACAGTGAGGGAGAGGGTGTGCATGCAGGTGAGAAACAGATAAGAGAGGGGGTTTTCCCGGGTGGGCTAGGTGGGCCGGTAGCTGGGCCGTGGGTGGGTTGGGCTAGATAGGTTAGCTGCATTTATTTTTTTCTTCTTTTCTCCTTTTCTTTTTCTGTTTTGATTTTCTGAAACCATTTTCAAATGATTTTCAAATGAGTTTGAATTCAAACCACTTCTAGATTTTTTGTAGAGTGATCCATGCACATATTTGTGTATAAAACACTGTTGCACACTCAAAAATACTTTGGCCCATTGAAGATAAATTAAAACCATGCCTTATTTAAATATATATAATAGGCATATAAATGGTTTTAATTTAGATTCTTGTTTTGAAAACTTTGAGAAAGCTTTGAAATCATCTTTTAAACCTTTCTGGTTGAATCAAAGTATTCTTATATTTTGAGAGTAGAAATAAAGCCATTGTCTTTCTTACATAAAATAATAGGCAAACAAATGGCTTCTGATTTGAAACCTTATTTGAAAATAATCCAAATGCATAAGGATGCATGAATGATATGCAAACTTTTCAAGTTATGATTTTTGGGATGTTACAACCATACAGTTAATCCTTTGTTACAGCACACAGGTGAGCTTGACAACCTCACTGATTCGTTGGGACAAAGTCTTGAGTTTGTGTTGTGCAGGTTTCCATGTTGCTTGCAACACCTTTGGGACGTTTCCTTCCTCCTACTGGTTTGATAACCTCGGTCTCAACTGAGGTAAAACTTACTGATGTGCTCTTCACACCTTGCTCTTGGGGTTACCAACGAAGTGCTCCACGTCAACCTGTCGAGCACCATCATATCTACCTTCTATTATGTTGTTCATGGCATTTTAAGTCACTTCACATATGTGTTTGCATTCCCTGCTCTATAAGTTCATGAGGTATACCATTGTAATGTCTATTTTGTTTATCCTAATGCTAATACAACATCTTTCTACTCTATAGATCATGGCAAATTTTATGGCACTTTACATATTTGTTTGCAATTCTATTTCACAAGTTAAACCATTTTCCATCGTAATTTTTCTCCTATTCGTGCTAAGGAGTGACTGTATCTGCATTCTATTTTCTCGCCATGGCAAACTTTATTTCATTAAAATGTTTGTTTTTTCTTCATTCCATGATCTAAGTGTTCACAAGTGATTATACTATAATGTCTATCTAGATCTTTGTAAATAACAACAACCACTATCTGATATGATTTCCTCTCACAGGGAACATGGATAATCATAGAGTGAATCGCCCCTACAATATTGTAAGTACTTGTTGTTTTCTATTGCTGAATGCAAACCTTTTTATGTTAATGAGTGGTCATAACCTATATGTAGAGGAGCAACAATAAAGTAGATGCATCATTTATCCAAGTACTGGGATACAGTGGATGTCTTCAATGAACGAACTGACAACAGGATGTCCTCCAACAGGACTGCACAAAGAGAAGTAAGTCCCTTGTTTCTACTGAGATGTTCTTAGTGTCAGATGCTTCTTTGTACGAGGCACCACATGAGTCAACTAATGATTAGAACAAGATTGACCTTAAACAAGACTAGATAAAAACCAAACGTAAATCCCTAGATTATAATTCAATGTGCTCACTTGATCATGGTGATGATCTATTCTTTCTATATTTGACTTATGTTCATTTATCTACCTATATATCTATCTATACGTTAACTAGACCATGATTAGGTGGTGGTGATTTTAGTATATCCACGTTTATGCTATATTTTTCTGCTAGGTAACAAATACCAAATGTAAATATCTTGATTTATAATTCAATTATCTCACTCAATCATGGTGATGATCTATTATTTGCTATATTTGACTCATCATCAAATCTATTTATCTATGCGTTAACTAGACTATGATTAGGTGGTGGTAATTTAAGTATATCCATTTTTATGTTCATTTATAGTCTATTGTAGTATTTTTATGCTATATTTAAGAGTTTGTATGAACCCTGGAGGTAGTCACATTTTCTAGTGTTGGCACCACATGATTTGGCCAATGATTAGAACAAGATAACCTTTAACAGTGGCGATCTCTTTTTGCTACTAAAAATCCCTACACAAATACCAAACATAAATCCCTTGTTTTATAATTCAATTTTCTCACTTAATTATGGTGGCGATCTATTTTTGCTATATGTGACTGATGATCATCTATGCATCTATATATACGTTAACTAGAACATGATTAGGTGGTGGTGATTTAAGTATATCCACTTCTATACTAATTTATATTCTATTATAATATTAGAGCTTATATGCACTCTCAAGGTAGCAACGTAGTCGAGTGTTATATGTATGAGACTTTTCTAAGTTACTTGGTCTTGGTGGGGAGTAACTTAGACTAGTAAAAATGTATACAATACTATTACAAGTTACTCTACCAACACTAAAGGGAGGTCTAGATACATTCGTTTCACAAAAGCCATAACATCTTATATTCTAAAACGGAGGAGTTCTAGCTGACTACTCATAGTGAGAGTTTCATAGCTAGTATCATGTAATATATGTTGTTAGCATGAATGTGTCATACAATCGATGATACTCTTGAAATGACTAACCTAGTAAAATATAATAGTATGTATAGGGTGTACTTTTTTATTAAGACAAGCTGCAATGTTCTCCCTAGATATAAAAAGCATAATTAAACTTTGTATGATACTTAGTTAATATATATATACTATAACCATCTTACTATGATCTGGAAGTCTATCGTGCCCTTGCTGTTTGATTGCTTAATTCATTACCTCACTAGCTATTCTACATGATGCACATATAGATTCTATTGCCAATTTGATTCTTTAGTTTGCTCATGTTTAAAGCAATTTCATGATTTTATTAACTTAAATGATGGCAAATTCTGCGAAAAATACAATGGTTGATTACTAAGAAACATGAGACATTATGCATATGTTCTTACTTATGTCTGCTAGATTTCTTCTATATATGATTAGATGATCTTGCTAGTTTAATATTAGCCACCAGATGGTTCAATTGGTTATGAGTCCTTTTCATTTTTAGTTGACTTGTGATGTGATATTATGTCGTGTTTCCTATGGATATAATATAGATAACAGAGCTCGTACACCTTTACTTGACATTATAATATATGTTGGATATCTTTTTTTTCAAATAGCAGTTTTTATGATGCACACGGCGTATGGTTGCTACATTTCCTAGCTACCAACTCTATATGGTGCACAAAGTTCTTCTATCAAAATAATTTCACATTCTTCTTAATTTGATCTTCCACTTCATACCAGCCATACATTGTTTAAATACTTCATTGATCTTGCAAGATGCACAGTATAGGGATTACAAAGAAGGTTTTTGCTACTTTTGGTTGCATCCAACTATTGTTTTGGCAGCAAATAACTCATCTCTTTGTTTCTCTTCTTTTTTGTATATTGGCCCAACAATCAAAATATTTGAATGATCTGGCTACTGAAAAGCAGTGGTTGATATCTTGTTTCTCTGAAATGATGCTGGTGGTCTATTTAAGACACACACACACACTTGATCTATTGCTTGTTTTTCTAAGGTACTATCATAGTTTGCCGATGATTAAAACAATGCCACCTTCTGTGGTTTGAGGTCCAATCTAATTTCCCGAACTGCACATTGATCTGGCTAGTTCGTATTATAGACCATTTCTAAATACTATTTTATATTATAGGTTAATGATTGTTGTCTTGACCAATTCTAAGCAGCTTAAGGGATCCCAGACACCTCTTTTTGTTATATTTTTTATATTTCCATCACACAGTGATATGATTTCTTTATGAGGGAAAGAGTCTAGTTGCTTGGTTCACTATGTTCACTTCCACTCTAGTTTAGTTAGTCTGCATGAGACACACATATTGATTGCTTGATTTGGTATGTTAGGACAATGCTGATTTTGAAATTCTTTGACAACAAACACAGTGTTTCTTTACCTACTTTGCCGCTCTAACTTAATATGTCTTAGTTTTAGCCTGTAAATAATATATATTGTCTGTTCCATAGAGCGATTGTGATACAGGCACATGCTTGCATCGGTCTAGCACGTTGACTGTTCATGTTATTCCGGAAAGAGATGTACAAGGCACACCATTTATTGTTCCTGGCCAATGATGCATTACAATTATTTTACATATAAGTTGGCTTCCAGTTTGCTGGTATGCTTTGCTGACTTGTTTTCTTTGTTTCAGGATGCACATGAAGCTATGGAGGCAGAAACAAGGACTCCTACATTAAGTATTGAGGTTATTTCACAAAGTAGCAATGATATTGGTTATTTCTTGCATCGGCCCACTGTTCCCAGTTTTTCCAGCACAAAGAGATGTTACAGCTGCACTTCAAACAATTGATTTAACTAAACATGAAACAGAGGAAACAGATGAAATAATCACGATTACACGCGAACAGATACAAGAACTAAAAGATCGACAAGATTGGACTAACCATCTCCTTGATAATCTCTTCTACAACTGTCATGGTAAGCATGTTGTTACTTGTATGGCGATGTAAGATCCGTAGCAGAAACCGTGTTCCAATCCATGACTGGCAATATCTGTGTAATGCATCATTTTGTTTCTATTGAAATTCTGGTATGTAATAAATGTCGTGGTGGTGGCACAGCAGATGCCATGGGTAGGCTAAAGTATGGGGCCAATGGATGCTAGAGGGATCCGGGGAGGGAAGATGCAGTGATTTCTACACTCAAATGACTAACATAAAGATCTTTATTTCTCCTTACAAGAACTGCAAGTGCTCCTTGAGCTGTTAGCAGGAAGAAGAAGACTACTACACGAGCCTTACGGCGTAGAATGAATCGATCCCTTCTCAGGAGCCTGCTTCTCCCCTTATAAAGGGGTGCCTTGGTTCCTCCTAGGGCTGACATGGCAAGCATATTTGAGGAATATGCTTGTCCCAATATGGTAACTCGGCGACTCTCTTTCCGTGTCCCCCTTCTAACGACGGCAATGTTCCAGAGAGCCCCACCTGCGCACCTCGGGCTCCACGACTGTCACCTCCGTGACCTTCTTCTGCCCTTCTGCTGCTCTGCTCCTTGTCCTTTGTGCTTGGCTCTATTCAGATTCTCCCTAGCTAGTGACTAGGGTTTGACTATAGGTACCTCCTTCTCTTGCAAGCTTCGTGTTACTCGGCCTTGTCTCGCATAACTTGGCTCGGCCTTCACCTGTATTCAAGTTAGTCAGACTTACTCGGCCGACTTAACTCATATGTCGGCCGGATAAGGTGTTTATCCTTCTGTACATGTCATGGCCTTGCTTAGCTCGGCCAACTCTTACATGACTCGGCCGACATAAACAATAACTCGGCATATGACAAGGGAGACTCCTCTTGTCTTCCCCTGTCTTGACCCTATCCGGGGTCACCTCCCCAACATTAGTCCCCGAAGCTGGTGTGGTCCTGCCTGTAACCTCGGCCGGGCCACATCAGTTTCCCAACATTCATTTATCCTTACTTCCGAGTTACTTTTTTCTGTTCGAGGTATCCGCGTAGATTCTCGAGCACACCTCGTCCTACGTGTACCACTCATCATTATTCCTCTAGTTTTATGTTCCTCTACAGTGTCCACTGACAAGCTACAGTGATTACTGCGCCCATCACGTCGGCGCTGTGACGCCTCGTGTACCGTGTCGGTCAGGGGGCCTGATCCTCTCCTGCGATGTGTGGTCTTCGGTGTGGCTCCACTCAACCGCGAGCGGTTCCGCCGCACGCGTGATTTACACGGTCAGCGCTCGCATGCACGATCCCACTACTGCTAGGGCTGCGCGGTTATAAGGAGGGGTGCGGGGCTAGAGGATTCACTTTCCCCCTTCGCTCACCGCTCCTCTTCTTCCTCCTCGCGCCCTTGCGTTTGTTCGTGTGCCTGCGGTTGCGCCATTGTCGATCTCCTTGACGGCGACGCCGCGGTCCTTCCGCTCCGACGACCTCATCGCCGTGCGCTTGCTCCGGCACCACCGCTAGTGAGTTTTTCTATGGTCCCATCACTAGGCTCCTTCCCTAGGCGCATCTTCTGTTTTTCTAGATTTCCTGCGGCGGTTCTTTTCCGTTCCGCCGCCGTGCTCGCTTAGAACCATGACGGGGCCCTGCGCTTCTAGGCCTTCCTCCGCCGTTAGTTTCTCCTCCGTCGATTCCTCTGGCAAGCTCATGTCTAGTTCTGTTAGTGGAGCGCTCGTCGAAGACGATGACGTAGTGTCACATCCAAGATTTTCCAAATCTTGTAATGTGAAAAATAAATAAACAAAATAAATAATTGTTGAAATTTAGGGTGAAAAGAAACTTTTGTTTCTAAATAGAAACTTAAAATCCCATCTTGAACAAACTTTGGTTAACATTTGAATCCAACTAAATTCAAATCAAGTGGAATGCATTCTTCATAAATGCATCTGGAAATTTAAACACTTGGAAAATAAACCAAAACCCTAATGGAAGAAAAACATTTCCATGTTATCTCTAAGCCTATGGATTTGATCCATATAAAAATTGGTCAAACAAACATTTCAAATTGATCAAGAATGACTATTAGAAATATTATAAACCCATAGAAATTGGTTTCACTTAATTTGGAGCCATGGATAAAATCTTATGAATTTAATAAGATAAGAAAATTTAATTTCCAAAGCTAATAAAGCATCTATCTATAAATCCATACCAAATGGTGAGCAAATAATCCTAAATATATTTAAAAGGATAAATAAATATTGAATAAGATTTTACAAATTGGAATCACCAAGTTTGGATCTATAAATAAAAAGATATGGATTTTATAAGATAAATACAGAAATATTAAATAAGAAATATTTAAAGACCAAATTAAATCTTGGCCTAATCCATTAAGCAAATGGAATGAATAGAATCCAAATCCAAATAAAATAAAAGGATAAAGAATTTCCAAATAAAATGGCATTAACCAAATTCTATTTGAATAAAGATAAAATTCCTATTAGGAATGATTAATTAAATCATGAGAAAATAATATTTGGAATTTACCCAAGTGTATTAAAAGTTATTTAATTAACTTAAATAAGATCAAAGAAATCTTCTAAATAAAATTATGGAATTAAAACTATGTTTAATTTCATTGGAATAAAGACAAACATCCAATTTAAATGATGAATAAATCATTTGCCAAATAAGTCTAGGTGAAATATTTGACACCCTATTAAATAAATAAACCTACTAAAAAGGTTTTGTGAGAATTGAAATTAAATAAGGGTTTAAAATATATTTGATATTAATTAAATTTAAAAGCATGGGCCTACTTTTAAATAATTAAAAGACCCTAAGAGAATAAAAGAAATATTCTAATTTTGACTTTAAAATGAACTATTAATCAGTATTTGAATCTACACAAATTTTGGTTGAGTTTTGAAATCAAATTGATGTTTAAATTGATTAATCAAAATCAAAACAGAAAATCAAATTGGAAAAAGGAAATTAACAGGAGAAGGAAAAAAATATGAAACAAAGCAACCCAACTAACCTAGCCCACTAAGCCCATCAGCAGCCCACCTCTCCCTCTCTCCTCAAAACGTTTCTTTGCGCCGCAGAAGGAACCCGCGAACCCACTGACTACCTGGACCCACTCACCCCTCTCTGTCTCGCTACCAAACGGACCCCACTCGGCCGCGTCATCATCTTCCTCGCCCACGACCGCCTCACCTCGCGGCCGTTCACAGCGATTAAGGCTCGAATAAATTCGCGCTAACGCCGCAGTAAAACCACCCCGCGACCGTGCCCTCTTAAGCGCCTCGACGCCCTCTCTCTTTCCCCTCTGTCGCCACACCCTCCCCGCCACCGAGCTGCACAAATTTCTCACCCGAACCCCACTGCCTCCGACGCTCTCCGGCAGCAATTCCGGCCAGCCTCCTTCACCCCTCGCCTCCTCGAGCACACAAGCATGTTCCACAGACCCTGGCGCACCTCCCAGTGGCATTAGCTCGCACCCGCGCGCCCCAGAACCTCGACAACGACCACACTCGAGCACCACCGTGGTCTGCATCAACTCTGGCGACCCCTCCCCGTAAGTACTAACCGTGCCGCTCTCCCTCGTTGACACTCTCATGCTCGCCTCACTCTTGCGTGTCTAACGCCACACCCCTTTTGCCTTCTCGTGCGCTGTAGCCTCACCCCCCGTCAAGACCAGCACATACCGACGAGAAGCGCAGCTCCGGCGAGCAATTGACAACAGCTCGCAATTCACAACAGCTCCGTACGAGTACCTTGAGCATCACCACGACCACGCGAACCTGGTGAGCCACTCCCCTTCCTCCCTTGCTTCCTGTAATCGTCGCGACGCCGTAGCCAGAGCCAGCGCCGCCACTCAATGGCTAGCGTGCTGAGCACTGTAGGATTCAGATCCAAGCGCCACGATAGATTGACTAAACGAAGGGGTACGCTTGCTTCTGAGCCACACGATCTATTTAAAATCCAACGCCTATCGTTGCATGATCCGCACGAAGCGGTACAGACGAATAAGAACAAGTCACGTGTCCAGAGACTGGTTTAAAAACAGAAACTTGTCAATTAGATGACCAAATTTGTAAAATCCATAACTTTCAAACCACATGTCCAAATTTTGAAAACTTTATATCAATGGATTCAGAAAAACAAGTACTTTCTGACCATGCACTTTGTTTAGTAAAATGTTTCTGTTAAATTGAATGTTTTTTCAGAAACTTGTGTAGGCATATTTAGAATATAAAATTTGTTCTAAAATGACTTTTGAGATAAAACCTTTGGAAAATGGTTTGTTTTGAACCTACTAACCACAGAAATCAATTTGTGGTTTCAAAAATATATTTGGTTAAGCAAAAGAATAAATATTTGATTTAAAACATTTCTAGTCAAATAAAAATAATGTTTATGTGTTAAAAATGCATTTTGGAGGAAAACCTTTGGGAAATGTTTTGATTTAAACTCTCTGACCCTAAACACAAAGTTTATGATTTAAAACATATTTGGTGAACCTTTTAAAGATTGATACTTTGTGAAAGGCATTTTCAACCCCATAAAATATTGATTTGGTTTTAAAATGGTCTATAGATAAAATCTTTTGCAAATGGTTTTGCCACTTTATAAAATGACCAATAAGTGTTTTAGAATGTCTATAACCTATTAGAAACCACTTTTGTAAATAAAACAAAGTTTGGCATGCTTGCATGCATTGTTTTGTTTATATTATTTTATGTGATGTTTGCTTGAATGGTAGATTGAAATTGTGCCTTGCTTGATTGAATTGTAGTGATTTGAAGAGTGTGATCATTGCAAAGACAAGGAGTGAACTTATATACTCTACCAAAAAGGCAAGTGATGCTTCATACTTTTGTCCCATTATTTTCACTATGCATTAGTGATATTTCTAAGTAGGACTTGCATGGAATTTTGCTAAGTGTAAACTATGCCATGGGAAATCCTAGTAGATGAAACATTAGTAGAAATTTCCTAAGTTAAGATTCCTACTACTATCATGCTTAGCTTAGCTAGTAGGAAACAAGGGTGGAATATATACTATGGAATATTTCTAAGTCAAGGACTTGTGTTTTTGTTTAATAAAACAACTAAGTGAATGAATCACCTGGGTGGAATGGAAGGAATGGTTTGTGTTGATTGGTTCACAATGCCCATTTCTATGGTTTACCTTTTGTATCTCACTTGTGGATGGCCACCCAGGAACAAAGAGATTTGAGATGTCAAATGTTGAGAAGCTTCAAGTGCAGCCACTTGGCATTATGGGCTCTGCCTGGATCATATAGGTTGCAATAACTTAGCCAAATGGACAGTTGGTGGTAGGGGATGATAGGTTGGAACGTGTCCATTCTGGTCTAAGGGAAGGCTTCTGAAAGATCTTGTCTTGGTGAAACCAAGTCTTGTGGGGAAAGTGCACCACCTCTGCAGAGTGTAAAATCTAAGTACTTAGCCATGTCCCTGGTAAAGGACAATTTGAGCATCAAGACATGGAAGCTATCAAGAATCTCCTCATCCCAATTTCTAAGTTAAAAACTTATGGTTGAACAAGGGTTGAAGGATCACCAATTTCTATTGGGAGATGCCTTGGGTGATTTTGTCAAGCAAAAACTTAGTGTTTTCAAATGATAAGGAAAATCTATTTTGAGCAAAGCAAGCCTAAGCTCCACTTAGCCAAATGCATATAGATGATAGACTCCACTATACTACCATAGTATCACTTGCCAATACAATTCAAATGTATTGACCCTTGTGGCTGTAACTTATTATGTTGCAGGTTTGTTTGATGTTAGTGAAGTTTATTGATTAGGACTACAAGTCTACAACCAACATGACTGCCTGTGGCACTTTGAAGATGAAGGACCCCATGCTATTGTTATATTCTGCTGCATTGTAATGAGATAGCCAAATGAGATATGTAATATGTAATAAATTATTTTATTCCTGGTTATAAAGTTGTATTATGACCTTTGTTTCTTGATATTACATCTTAACTGTGGATGCTAGCTATTGATCCAGGGACTAGCATTGTAAACACAGGGATCTCTACCTTATTAAAGGTTGGGAACCTTACACGTAGCGTCTGGTCTAGAGCGGGGCTCTTGGCAGGGCTCCTCCATCACTCGTCGTGAGATTGAGTGGCTAATTAGGACACGTCGGATTCCTGCCGAGGTAAGCTGTCGTTTGCCTGGTAGCGAATCCTCTCCTGTACTCAACAAAGGCGAGTACGTTGTTTTCATGTCCCACTTTGCTCGTGGGTTCGGTCTTCCCCTTAGCGATTTCGCTAGGGAATTTCTTGATCACTTCGGCCTCCAGCCGCATCACCTTCCGGCCAACGCTATCGCCTCCCTGTCTGCCTATATCTCGGCCTCTGAGGGGTACTTTGGCCTCTGGCCCTCTATGTCCGTTTGGTCTAAATTCTTCCAGATCTGATCTAATGTTGTTCCGGACAAATCTCTTCAACCTTCTGAGAAATCCCTTACCCAGTGTGGAGCTGCGTCCATTACACCTCGAAGGAAATCCGAGTTCCCTCGTGTTGCTGGCCTCGAGTCTTGCAAGAAATGGCATAGATCATTTTTCTATGTCCAAAACACTGGAAAAGAAGATAAGATTCGGCTTCCTGCCTTTTCTATTGGCCCCCCTTCCAAGAAGAACTGGGATTGCAACCCTAGGAAGAGCCATGCTTTGGCCGAGGCATTCGAGATTCGGCTGAAGGAGTTGATCCAGGCCGGGCTCCGTGGTGAGGATCTGATGACCACATTCGTCAGCAGCCGAATCTGGCCTTTGCCACTTCGCTCGCACAAGCTCTGTTACATGAGTGGTCCTCTTGATCCCAACCGAGTTTTGATGGTTGAGCTCGACGACTATCTTATTTACAAGCGTGTCTGAGCTATCTTCAAGACTGATATGCCAGAGGACTGGACATGGGG
Source organism: Avena insularis (assembly GCA_023614405.1). NCBI lineage: Eukaryota > Viridiplantae > Streptophyta > Magnoliopsida > Poales > Poaceae > Avena > Avena insularis. The sequence continues at coordinate 101,247,632 of CM042693.1, forward strand.
GCTGAACCATTCACTCGGGGGAATCGCCCTCCCGAGGTAAATTTATGCATTTGTGTTCGCTTCCTAATTGTGTTTGTGACTTCTTTTGCTAACTCCACTTTGTTTCTTTTCTTGCAGAGGTTTGCGGAGCAAAAGATCGAGGATGCCGAGGTTCTCGCCCTTCCGTGGACCGCAGATCGGAACACCCCGGACAGCGGGGAACCTGACTCGGAGGAGTTTGTTCCTAAGTCGGACATTGCTCCGGCTCGCGCCCGTGGCAAGACCTCAGCCCACGGGGAGGAAGGTGACTCGAACGACGTCCAAATTCTTGAGGTAGTCGCCGCGATGCCTATCTCTTATGCATTTCCGGCTACTACTTCCCCAGCTAATCAGGCCAGTCAGGTGCACGACGCCGAGCCTCTCGCCTCTCAAGCTCCTGCTACCTCGAGGAAGCGCGCTGCTCCGGCAGGTCCCTCCGAATCGGATCCCAAGAAATCAGCCCAGCACCTTCCGAAGCGCAAAACCATGCTCGGGGTTACTGGGTGAGTTTATTTTCATTTGTATTTCTTGCTTCTCTCTTTCTGTCTTTTGATTCGACTTTTTGTGCTTTTGCAGCGCTCCTCTCTCTGCCAAGCCAAGTGGTCCGAGTATGACGAGTCATACAACTCGGTTGCCTTCTCCTCCGCCTCTTGAAGATACTCGGGTTCCTAGTCCCTCTCGTGTTGACTCTACTCCTGCGCCGACTCACACATCGCCTCGGCGAGATGTACCCACAGCTTCCATTGCTGATGCCGACATAACTCCGCCAACAGATCATCCTATTGAATCTGTCACCCCTGTTATGACCACCGAAGTTTCCCCCAAAATTCCTTTGAGCCCCACAATTTCAACTGCAACTCCAACTCCAGCCAAGGATGCCACCATATCGGCCCCCTTGGAAACCATAGTTCCTCCTGCCTCCAAGGATGCCACTCCTAGTGCCAAGGTCGCTGCTCCTGTCGACACCTCTTCTAAGGCTAAGAAGGTTGTTGTCACCAAACCTTCAACATCTCAGAAGGGGCCGGCTAGTTCTTCTCAACCCAACATAGCCGATGTATTCCATAAGGGGGCTTCCTCTGCTAAGCCTGTTTTCACCCCGACCGCTGATAGTCAGCTTACTCTCCATAAGAGTCCCGCGGCGACAGTGGTTACCCAACGGGTCCAAGGTAAAGTGCTGACTCGTACTGAGAGTGGGAACAGCCTCGGCTCCTTGGTGGAATATGCCAACAATTGGAATGTCGTCGATCAGCTTGAGGGCAATCCGAGTAACCAGCCGTTTTAGCTTTCCGACATCAGCAGTCGTTTGCATATGGCTGCTAAGATTGTTCTTGAAAGTGATAAGATGAACGAGGTAAGCGCTTCTGTTGATATTTTGTCTGTTATTCAAATGATAGTATATATACACTAGTCCCCGAAGCTTGCAACCGAATAACTTGTTGTTCGTTTGGAAGCTTTGTTAGGCTTCAAATTCATTATTTGCTAAGTTAATTTCTTGTATACTTTGGATTGATCGTGGTTCATCCATATTTCGAATTAAGCGTTGCTTAATCCGGATCTATTTCGGCTTCGGTTTTCCAGCCACCTAGATCCGAGTTAAGTTTTGCTTGATTCGGATCTGTCTTAGCTCTGAATATCCAGCCACCTAGATCCGAGTTAAGTTTTACTTGATTCGCATCTGTCTTAGTTTTAAATATCCAGCCACCTAGATCCGAGTTAAGTTTTACTTGATTCGGATCTGTCTTAGCTTTGAATATCCAGCCACCTACATCCGAGTTAAGTTTTACTTGATTCGGATATATCTTAGCTTTGAATATCCAGCCATCTAGATCCGAGTTAAGTTTTACTTGATTTGGATCTATCTTAGCTTTGAATATCCAGCCACCTAGATCCGAGTTAAGTTTTACTTGATTCGGATCTGTCTTAGCTTTGAATATACAGCTGTGTAATTCATTTTGGTACTTAGGTTGCCCATGATCGGCGGACAGCCAAGTTTCAAAGGTTGCTCTTTGCACACAAGAAGTTGGAGGAGAAATATGAGAAAATTCTCCCCGTGGTGAAGAAAACTGGTAATTTAATAAATCTTTGTATTGTTCCTTAAGTTCTTAATATTTTCGACTTGGTGTGCTAATTCATTCCTTGCTGGTGTGCAGCTAATATCAATAATCTTAATATTCGCCTTACCAAGAAGGTCAAAGCTCTGGAAGGTTAGTTATTCTTCTCGTCTATTGTTTTTCGTTCGAGACTTATCCTGGGTTCCTTATAGCTTTCTGGCTTTGGTATAGCCGAGTTACAAATACTTGAAGCGTCCCATCAAGAGTGCATATCCATGCCTGATATGATGCGGCATTTTTTAGAACAAGCCGCCACTCATTCGACGCAGCTTAAAGAAAAGGATGATGAAATAACCCGGTTACGTGCCAAGGTTGAGTCTCTCAAGCTCTCGCAGAAATCCAAATTTGAAAAGGTTGATCAAGAGTTCTCTGAAGAGAAAAATCGACTAAGCCTGCAACTGCAGAAAGACAAAGAACTCCTCGATGTTGCCGAGCTGAAGAATCGGATGATGGGCGAGGAAATCACTCGCTTTGAGAAAAATAAGGCCGACTGGACCCAGGATCTCCAGAAAATGCTGAGTTATATTCATCGTAAGTTTTTGACTGTGGCCGAGTTATCTTCTCCTCTTTCTTACTTTTAACTGATATGTTTTCCTTTCGTGTAGATCATTTTCCGGAAACTAGACCAGTGAGCTCTAAGGCAGTGATTTCTGCTCGCCAGTGCCGAGGTGTCCCCGCAGACTCGAGTCCAGAATACTCAATGGAAAACTTCTTGATTGCCGTTGGCACTGCAGTTGGACCAATGAAGATTATGGGCCGAGATCTGGTACAAGCGGCCATTCGGGCCTACCATGTTCTTTGGCCGAACACGTCAGGGACACCTGATATTGACGAAGTCAAAATACTTGTGGAGAGATTAATGGCATCTCAGAACCAGCTAAATCTCTAGAGGGAATCTGCTGGGAGGGCTGGTGCTGACATGGCACTTACAGCCGTTCTATCTTGGTACGAGGACATTTCGCTCGACACTTTGATGAATTTGCGCACTGGCTCTCGTTGGGTTAAGGATCCAGAATTCGTCGCTCGCCGTCAAGCTCGTGCCTTCCAACTTGTTGAGTACGCTGACGTGCACAATTGGATTGAAGGGCCGAGTTTTCTTCCCAACCCAGCGGATGATATCGAAGTCGAAGATGCCTCTGATGATGATTCGGCCAATCAGGATGAGGCAGAGGGTGACTCGGACAACTCCCGTGACTCCAATGCAAGCTCGGATGAGGATGACGACGCGCGATCATCTTCTAAAGGGACTGGGCACTCTCAAGCTCAAGCTAATGTTTCTCAGCAGCCGAGGCTTTCCCCCGAGGCTACTATTTCTTCTGTTGAAAGCGAAGTAACCTCGGCTGAGGTACCTCTTACCTCGGAGCGCCCAGTTCCTAAAAACACCCCTGCACAGGAGACCGAGGTCGTCCCGCCATCATCCGAGATAGCCATCCCCGACGCCCCTGATCATGTTGCTGCCCCTTAAGGGTGCTCTGGCCCTTTTCGTTGTTTAGGTTCAAAAAACCTCTTAAGTTATTTTCAGTCCCCGGTATGCCGAGCGTATGATGTATGTGGAACAATTGTCCGTCTTTTCGTGTGGTGCGAACCTTTTTGCCTTTTGCCGCTGAGGCATGGGTGATGGTAATTATTATTACTTTGTATAAACAAGTTTCATTGCTTTACATCTTTGCTTTGGTGAACTTTTATTTCGTAGGTTCGGATTGTATTTTTCCATGTGGTTGACCTTAGCTCGGCATTTACCCTGCCTGCCTTTTATAAACTTGGTAGCGTAGCCGTTGTGCTTTCAACTTCTATCGTCTTAGCTTGGATCATGCGGCAGTCCCCGCGTTACGGATTGGGTTGCCGATATATAATTCATGGCTCAATGCAGAGAATACTACGGGGTAGTCCCTGAGTCATTGCTTTAAGGAGCCGAAGTTTAATGCACTTTGTTTAGGATAAAAAATAATCATGGGGAAGTCCCCGAGTCAATGCGCGAGGCATCGAAGTTTAATGCATAATCCGAAATAAGGGATAATACGGTGTAGTCCCCGAGTTACTGCCCGAGGTGCACGTAATTCAAAATAATAAATAACACGGTGCAGTCCCCGAGTTACTGCTCGGGTGCTGAAATTTAACACGTAACTTAGAATAATAAATAACACAGTGCAGTCCCCGAGTCACTGCTCGAAGTGCCGAATATTTAACACATAATTCAAAATAAGAGATAACATGGTGCAGTCCCCGAGTCATTGCTCGAGGTGCCGAGGTTTACTACATAGTCTCAAGAAATAAAAACAACATTGCGCAGTCCCCGAGTCACTGCTCGAGGTGCCGAGGTCAAATACACGCTTGATACTCCAACTTGATGTGTTACATCATGACGTACAACATATAGCTCCTAAGTATAGAATGGGCGAAGTAAAGCTATGTTCCATGGTCTTTTTGATTCGTCACCGGCTTTGTTTGCCTTGTTCTTTTCTGGTGACTGAGCATCGATTAGGTAATATGCATCATTGTGCAATTCTTTACTCATGATGAATGGTCCTTCCCATGGGGGTGAAAGTTTGTGCATGCCGGCTGTGCGCTGCACTAGCCGAAGAACCAAATCTCCTTCTTTAAAAACTCTTGGATTGACTTTCTTGCTGTGATATCATCGGAGGTCTTGCTGATAAATAGCTGATCTTGATAATGCCAATTCCCTATCCTCTTCTAGAAAATCGACATCGTTTTGCCGAGCTACCTCATACCTCAGTGGTTGTATACTGGGTTACTCTTGGCGAATCATGTATTATGTCGGCTCATATACCAGAAAAAATGGGGTATACCCTGTTGACCTGTTTGGGGTAGTTCTAAGGCTCCATAGTACTGCTGGTAGTTCCTCGATCCAGCATCCTGCCGACCTTTGCAGAGGTTCGACAAGCCGGGGTTTTATCCCGGACAATACTAGTCCATTAGATCTTTCTACCTGCCCATTTGATGCTAGGTGATCCACTGAGGCAACATCTAGCCTTATGTGTTTTTCTTGGCAGAATCTAGCAAAGGCCCCTTCAGCAAAGTTTGTGCCATTGTCTGTAATAACACTATGTGGATAACCATATCTCAAGATAATATATTTGAGGAATTTTACTGTTGTGGTCCATCACATTTTTTATTGGTTTTACTTTGATCCACTTTGTGAACTTATCCACCATGACTAAAATGTGAGTCATTCCGCCTCGGGCTGGCTTGAATGGACCCACCATATCCAAGCACCATACAGAAAATGGCTTGGTATCGTCTTTAACTCGGACGATGGCATATGTATCTTGCTGGCGTATCTCTGGCAACCATTACATTTTTCTACCAATTATTTCGCCTCTTTCAACGCCGTCGGCCAATAAAATCCATGCCTGGATTCTTTGGCCACCAAAGATCTGGACGAGGCGTGATGCCCGCATTCTCCCTGATGTATATCTAGGAGTATTTCCTGGCCTTCTACCGAGTCAACACATATTTGCAGCACGCTTGTGAAGCTTCTTTTATACAGCTCATTGTTTATGATTGTATAAGCTTTTGCTCTTCTTACTGTATGTCTAGCCAGTACCTCATTACTCGGCAAGATTGCGTCCTTAAGGAAGGAAAATATGGGTTGCGCCCATGTCGGCATGATTTTCTCTGAGATAATTTCACTATCGATTTCCATATTTTCTGCTGACATAACAGCTTCGGATTTCTCTATATTCACTCGTGCTATGGCCGAGTTCACTTTCAGAAATCCCAGGTTGCGTTCTTTGTCAATTTCCATTGGCATACTTCCTTCTCTTGATTCTGCCGAGATATGAATGGACTCGGACTCTGGTGATGGTGTTATCGATGGTTTTCTCAGGTGCTCTAGGGCGATACCCAGGGGAATTGATTGCCTAGTTGATCCGAGTTTTGACAGCGTGTTTGTAGCGTCATTTTATGCCCGAGGTATATGATGAAACTCACAACCATCGAAGTATCCACTGATTTTTTGCACATGGAATCTATATAGGGCCATATTCGCATCTAACGCGTCCTAATTGCCTGATACTTGTTGTACTACTAGATCTGAATCCCCGTAGCATAGGATCCGACGTATTCTAATATCTTTTGCCACCTTTAACCCATGGACGAGTGCTTCGTACTCGGCTACATTGTTTGACGCGGTGAAATGTATTTGCAGCACATATTTCAGCTGATCTCTTTTTGGCGAAGTTAACACTATTCCTGCCCCCAAACCATTCCTCAGTTTGGAACCGTCAAAATGCATTGTCCAATAATTCGGATCTGGTAATGGCAGCTCATATTGTACCTCGGCCCAATCCACAAAGAAGTCGGCCACCGCCTGAGATTTGATTGCATCTCGCCTATCGAATTGCGGAGCATAAGGTGATAACTCAATTGCCCATTTTGCTATTCGGCCACTTGCATCTTTATTGCTCAATATCTCGGCTATGGGTTCTTCAAAAATCACTTTTATCGGATGTTCCTCGAAGTAATGTTTAAGTTTTTTCGCCAACATGTATACTCCATAAGCCATATTTTGGTAGTGCGGGTAGTTCTGTTTTGAGGCTGATAGTACCTCGCTTAGGTAATATAACGGCATTTGTATTGACTTATCATCTTCATTCCGTTCCACGACAACTACCGCACTTACCACTCTGTTAGTGGCAGCTACATAAAGTAACATAGGCTCTTTTGATAGTGGAGATGCCAGGATTGGTGCCGTGACCAACATCTTTTTTAATTCATGAAATGCGTTATCTGCTTGCGGTGTCCAAATGAACTTATCAGACTTTTTCATTAGTTGATACAGAGGTAATGCCTTTTCCCCCAGCCGACATACAAATCGACTAAGTGAGGCCAGGCAGCCCGTGAATTTTTGTACATCATTTACACACCTCGGCAATTCCATTTTTTCAACTGCTCGTATTTTATTTGGATTTGCCTCTATACCTCAGCTGGATACGAGAAAACCGAGTAATTTCCCAGCCGGCACACCGAAGGTACATTTTTCCGGGTTAAGCTTCATTCGGAACCTTCTCAGGTTTGCGAACATTTGCCGAATATCATCCAGAAGTTTTTACTTTCTTTGGTTTTTATAACCACATCGTCCACATATACTTGCACATTTTTCCCTATCTGGTCATGTAGACACTTTTGCATGCATCTCTGGTATGTTGCTCCTGCATTACGCAGGCCGAATGGCATGGTACGATAGCAATAAGCCCCGTACGGGGTAATAAACGCAGTCTTTATTTGATCGGTCGGATTTAATGGTATCTGGTGGAAACTAGAATACGCACCTACAAATGACAACAGCTCACAACCAGCAGTCGAATCAATGACTTGATCTATCCTAGGTAAAGGAAAAGGATCTTTGGGACACGCCTTGTTTAGGTTCGTATAATCAATACACATTCGCCATACAACGGCTACATTTGGGTCATCCTTTTTCTTTTCTACTAATACCGGATTTGATAGCCAATCCGGATGAAGTACCTCCATGATGAACCTGGCCGCAAGGAGCCGAGCTATCTCATCCCCTATTATTTTTCTCGTGTCATCGGCGAAGCGGCGGAGAGGTTGCTTCACCGGCCTTGCTCCTGGCCTTACATGCAAAGAGTGCTCAGCCAACTCCCTCGGCACACCTTGCAGGTCTTGAGTTGACCAGGAAAAGATATCCCGATTCTCACGGAGGAAGTTGGTGAGCTCGCCTTCCTATTTGGCATCTAGGACGGCACCAATCGTGATGGTGCGCTCTGGGAACTGCTCATCTATCTGGACCTTTTTTGTCTCCTTAGTCGGATGGAAAGAAACACTTCCATGTGGGTTGGCTAATGCTGGCATATTCAGCTGTGCTGACTGAGCGAGAGCCGCTACCTCTTGAATCCTTCTTTTTTCTCTTGCAATCACCAATGACTCGGCCAGGTTTGATCCGGCCGAGGCACATTCCATCGACTTCCTGTAATCTCCTGCTACTGTTATCACCCCTTGTGGTCCGGTTAACTTCATTTTCAAGTAAGTGATGTGACAGTTGCTCATAAATTTGGCCAATGCCGGCCGTCCGAGTAAAGCATGATAGCAACTTTCTAGGTCCACCACTTCAAATTCCAAATTTTCCGCTCTGCAATTCTCCCTTGTGTCGAATAATACATCCACTCGGACTTTCCCAATGGGTTCGCATGAAAGACCCGGCACTATTCTGTGGAATGTGGTTCTTGTGGATTGCAGCATATTCTGCGCTATTCTGAGTTTATGCATCGTATCTTTGTACATGATATTGATGCTGATCCCATTGTCAATGAGTACTTTTGAAAATTTCACATTAATGCTGGGCCCGAGAAATGTCGGATCTAGTACGAGTGCATATGACCCTGGATTCGGCATTATTTTCGGGTGATCCTTTATGCTCCAGGTTATTTCCTGATCTGACCAAGGCACATATCTTGGTACCGCCGGCATAACCGCATTTACCTCCATATGCCGGTGTTGTACACTTTGCTTGTCTTGTTGTTCTGTTGTGAACACACAATATGATTGATGATGCTCTCTGTAATCATTACGTCCATTATTTCCGGGGTTTGCCCTTCCATCCTGACCTTGATTTATCACTTGATGCACTGCATCTCTCCAGTCCGAGTTATCATACCTTGGAGGAGGTGGTGGTAACATTAACTGCTGCGCATTTGCTCCGGTTAACTGCGGCTACTGCTGTTGATGCGCTTGATGGGGATGCGCTTGCATGCTCGTCGGGTTCCCCATTGCATTTTTCATCCAGGCACATTGCCGATTTGTATGATTAGTCGGCTTGGCCGGATTTGGTGTATGAAACTTACACGGTTGATCCAACATGGATTCAAATGTGTACTTCGGCCTTTCCTGCCACTACTTCTTCTGTTCTGGTGTCCACTGTCTCTTCCCTTCGTTCCTTGGCGTCCACTGCTGAGGACCATTTTTCTGCCGCTGACTGTTTCCGTGACTCGGCTGATCTTGCACTACCGCTGCCACCTTGATTGGATGCATATCTGTACTACGGTCTCTCCTCTCTTCTTCTACCTCCGAACTTGTTGCGCCTCGATGATCCGGCCGCATCTCTTGCATATTGATCCTGATGCTCTCGATGTTCTACCGACATCAGTTCTGGTTGTGTCGGATCCCCCAAAGCATATGAATCTACTATCCTGATGGTCTCTACCAAGGTGGTCGGCATATCTCTTTGCAGCCTCTGCCACAAAACACTGGCATATCAGCAGCCTTGAGCGAACCAAGCTATCGCTTGAGATTCTATAACTCCTTCACATGAGTTTCTAAGGTTACACCATCGAGTCAAGAATTCTCTATCTGTCTCATTCGGCCTTTGCTTGCACATAGCAAGTTGTTGTGGCATGTTTGGTCTTTTGTAAGTACTTGTGAAGTTGCTAACAAACATCTCTTCAAAATCTAGCCAACAGTTGATACTGCCTGCTGGCAGATTGTTTAGCCATACTCTGGCTGGTCCTTCCAGCATCTGCGGGACATATCTTACCGCCCATCGCAAGTTTCCACTAGCTATCTTTACTGCAGTAGCATAGTCAGTTAACCAATCATGTGGTTTGGGGCTCCCATTGTATGTTTTCGTGCCCCTTGCCAGCTGAAAGTTTGGCACTGGTGGCTCGCCCATGATCCGAGGTCCAAAACATGCCGGACCAGGCGGACCCTGCTCCTCTAACAACTCGGAATGGTACAACCTGTCTAGTTTTGATCTTGCATCATTTGACGGCAAGTTACTGTAAATGATTCTTTCCTGTATTCCATAATGATTATTTCCACCATGCCCTGCATACTCCATATCTGAGTAACCATCATTGTACCTCTCGTTTGCCTGATTATGGTGAGCAGGTCTCAATTCTCGCTCTTGCCGAGGTTCATATCTCGGCTGAGGATTAGGCGGTGGGTCTCTCCTTCCTTCCGCCGGGTCATTGTTCTCATGATTTCCTCTTCCGAGGTCTCCATTACCTCGGCTTCCGTTGCCTTTGTTGGAACGGCCGGGGTTTCTTTTCGCCATCATACCTCGGCTCCCATTGCCTCTGTTCTCATTGACTTTTCGGCCATCGCCGGATCATCTGAGACAATTTGCTTATTTCTTTTTCCTGAAGTTACTGCTCTATCTTTTCGCGTTTTGTTTCCGGGTGAGGATGCGGCTGCCACTGATAGGGCGGGCGCTGCTCCAGCCGAATGAACCATACGCGAGGCTCCCGGTCTTGCCGAGTCATCCCTAAGCATTTCTTCATTCTACTGGTTCGCAATACGTACCAGCTCATTCACTCTTTCTTGCTGTTTCTGCCGGGCTTCGCCAGTTAATCCTTCTAACTCCAATGCAGCGGCATTTGCCACCCTTAGGTTCTTTGCCAGGGTGCTATACCTCGGCAAGCCTAGATCAACTGAATCTGCCTTATGAGTCTCATGCTCTTTGTTGATATCATTCATGAGGTTTTTTCCTCTCAATCGTAATTCATCTACCCGCTCGGGGGCAACATCTAGTTTATTTGCCTTGGCATACTCTCGCAGGGTCCTGTTTAAGGACTCCCGCAAGGCCGACACCTTTTTTGCCTCTACCAGTACTTTCTGCCTAGTCTCTTCTAACTCAGCTTGAACATTAGCCGGATCAAGTATCGGCGCTACAGGCATGGTCAGATTATCTATAGTTGCCTGGAGAATATTTTCTGGTCATTCCAGAGGTGGCCATCTTACCCTTGCTGCCTTTGGGGTTGTCTCCTGCACCTTGGTTGACTTGGCTGCTGACGGATCTACCTCGGTGGGCTGTGGAGCTGCTTGCTTTGTGGTCACCTATCCTCCCGCCGCCGGTTCCTTGCTTGTCCGGCGCCTGCTGCTGCCGTCTTTGCCTCGGCTGCGACCATCACCTCGACGCTGCCGACGGGGAATGCTCCACGCGGACCGTTCGCAACACTGAGGGGAGGCTCTCCTGCATCAATAACTAGGTGAGGATAAACGCAGGAGGTGTCGACGCCAACGTAGATCTAGTGCGTGCCCAAGTTGATGAAGACGTCGTTGCACGGTGGAGCTTTTTTCCTGAAGCTGCCTGCGTTATCGCTGACGTGGTCCCAGAGATCAAATCTCTGGACTAAGCCAGAGACAACGCGCTCGCCGATGTGAATGAAGTTTCCCGTCTGGATCTTGACTCCAGCTAGCACCGCTGCTGGCCCCACGGTGGGCGCCAACTGTCGTGGTGGTGGCACGGCAGATGCCATGGGTAGGCTAAAGTATGGGGCCAATGGATGCTAGAGGGATCCGGGGAGGGAAGATGCAGCGATTTCTACACTCAAATGACTAACATAAAGATCTTTCTTTCTCCTTACAAGAACTGCAAGTGCTCCTTGAGCTGTTAGCAGGAAGAAGAAGACTACTACACGAGCCTTACGGCGTAGAATGAATCGATCCCTTCTCAGGAGCCCACTTCTCCCCTTATAAAGGGGTGCCTTGGTTCCTCCTAGGGCTGACGTGGCAAGCATATTCGAGGAATATGCTTGTCCCAATATGGTAACTCGGCGACTCTCTTTCCGTGTCCCCCTTATAACAACGGCAATGTTCCAGAGAGCCCCAGCTGCGCACCTCGGGCTCCACGACTGTCACCTCCGTGACCTTCTTCTGCCCTTTTGCTGCTCTGCTCCTTGTCCTTTGTGCTTGGATCTGTTCAGATTCTCCCTAGCTAGTGACTAGGGTTTGACTATAGGTACCTCCTTCTCCTGCAAGCTTCGTGTTACTCGGCCTTGTCTCGCATAACTCGGCTCGGCCTTCACCTATATTCAAGTTAGTCAGACTTACTCGGTCGACTTAACTCATATGTCGGCCGGATAAGGTGTTTATCCTTCTGTACATGTCATGGCCTTGCTTAGCTCGGCCGACTCTTACATGACTCGGCCGACATAAACAGTAACTCGGCATATGACAAGGGAGACTCCTCTTGTCTTCCCCTATATTGACCCTATCCGGGGTCACCTCCCCAACAATAAATTTCAGAATTTTCCTGTTGATGTAATATGCTGATTCTTGTGTGGCCATTAGTGAGCAAAAATATTAACGGACTGTTTTAAACAAGAATTGTGCCATAATTGTAGAATACGATATGCCGACCAGCAGACGGGCTCAATAAACAGTAAAAGGCTAGAATCATGGCATGCCTCTCCGCATAAGCGGTGATAGGCCTTAAAATGTACCTGGCTGAATAGTAACGGGCTAAAAACCAAAACAATTATAGGCTAGAATAGTAACATGCCAGAACAAGAAAGCTAAAACAAGCAGACTAGACCAAAATAGTAGAAGGTCGTAAGAACATGCCAAAATAGTAGCAGGCCAAAGTAGTAACAAGCCAAAAAGGTAGCATGCCAGAACAGTAACATGCCAAGAACAGTAACAAATCGAAAAATTACCTGGCCAGAATAGTAATAGGACAAAACCTGAGCAGGCCGCTAATGGGCCAAAATAGTAATGGGTCTCCCTACGAAATGGCCCGTTTGTGGGCAGCCATTAGGGGACACAAGAACAGATTAATGACTCTGCCTTAACATTACCAGGCCGACATTGTGCAGGCCGCTAATGGGCTGTATAGTAGTGAACCCAGGCAGGCCTTTAGTAAACCAAAACAGTAACGATCCCAAAAGTTTACGGGTCACAACGGGCCATGGAAATGGGCCCAATTCAAACAGTGCAAAACGAAACAATATAAGGCCATAATACTGTTGGGCTCTCTTAATGGCCGACCCACTTAATAATTATCAGGACTTGGCTGGGCCTGGCTTCTACCACAGTTTCATTGACAGTTAACGGTGATAACTGGCCGTTAACGGCGTTTGCCACATGGCAGTTTGCATGACATCAGTAGCCAATGCAACTGGCGAACAGATCTACGACGGAAAGACTTTTCGTGGCTGAAGGGTGCGATCCGCCACGGTCGAAAAAAATCATGGTAGATTCATTTGTGATGGGGATTCTACCATGAAGGGCATCCGTCATAGAAGACTCTTCAACCACGAAAAACGGTCCTTCAACCATGAAAATCGTCAATTGTAAAAGGACATTTTTCTTGTAGTGTTGGTTCTACTTGCAAAGGTTTTTGAATAGGTTCATAAGGGCCTTGTTCCTGAACTATGAGGAAAAGTTGGCCCCTAGATGTCGCATGCATCAATGACTCTACATGTCCTGCCATGGAGTTACTTCATCAAGAGCAGGCTATGTGAGTTTGTTTATCACGCTTAGTATACCCGGATGCCTATCATGAAGGAAGCACACATTCGGTGTATCTTTCACAATTGCTATCTTCAGCTGCCTGAAACCTAACTCTCGGAGTTCTTGATCTCCATGAAAGAAAATGCAAGTGGAACAACTTGATTATTCCCGTCTTGACCTATGGCAGTCAATATCTAACCCATGTACTTGCTAGTGATAATAGGCTAGAACAGTAACATGCCAGAACAGTAACAGGTTAAAACAGTACCAGACCAAAACAGTAGAAGGCCAAAATAGTAACATGCCAAAACAGTAGCATGCTAGAAAGGTAACATGCCAGAATAGTAATAGGCCAAGAACAGTAACAAATCGAAAAATTACCTGGCCAAAACAGTAACAGGATAGAACCTGAGTAGGCCGCTAATGGGCCAAAATAGTAATGGGCCTTCCTAGGAAATGGCCCGTTTGTGGGCAGCCATTACGGGACACAAGAACAGTATCGGGCCAACTGTGGCACCCCGGATTTACGGTCCGAGAATACCCGTTATGCATACAAATCACGTTCCCATAATCAGTGAGCCGTGAGCATAAACGACTAGTATCATTATAATATCCATAAAGTAACGAGTACAAAAACTTACAAAGTGGCCATTATGGCGAATACAACACAAATAGCGGAAGTCTTCAACGCAGAGCCTATGCCTTAACCTACAGGCAACTGACTGGGAAGACGGCCTAGCTCGCATAGACGTCAGCACCTTCGTTCCTTCTTAACATCTGCAATCTGGCCATGTAAATAGCCAGGGGCAATGCCAGTGAGTACTTTGAATGTACTCGCAAACCACCGAGACAAGGTATTATACACTAGTGGAGAGAGGGCCTCTAGTCCCGGGCCGTAAGGGCCTCTAGTCCCGGTTTTTGAACCGAGACTAATCAAGCGGGACTAGAGGCCCAACACTAGTCTCGGCCTAGTTACCAGCCGGGACTAGTGGGTGCACACGTGGTGCCCTGGCGCCTAGGTGCACCCCACTAGTCTGCTGGTGCCACAGGCCGGGACTAGTGGGTCTCTGCCGCGGCAGCATTTTGCGCCTTTTCTCTGCCGCGGCAAAGAATTCATTTTGTATTGTTTTATTTATTTATTTTTCATTTCAAAATGGTTTTAAATATTTGTACGCCACCACATATCATACACGTTATTGCATATATATAAGATAACTTGTATTACAAAATCGAGCATACAAATATATACAATTTACATAGTTACATGGAGATCACAGAATACCGGGACTAGAGCACAAAATAGTTCAATTACATGGAGATCAGTAGCGTCTATTCACACTAAGTTCTCCGGCATCGTCTACGATCTCTTTGAAAATAAATCCCGCCAGCTCCTCCGCAATTGCTAGTATGCGTTGCTCTGGTAGTAGTTGATCCCGCATTCTCTCGAACTATATATAAGAAAAAGGAGATCAATATGTATCAATCATGATAACAAAAGGTGACGACAATAAAATGATGGTGTGAATCCATTGCTTACGTCGACTCTATAATCGTTGTGTTCGGTGGTAAACATGCGAATGAACTCGCAAACGTAGAATCCACATAGATTCGACCCCCGTGGCTGCCTCGTGCACTTTACGAGAATAGAATTGAATCAAAATAATAATCTAGAGCATCATTATTGTATTGAAACTAGAAGTAAATAGATGCGCGGACATATCACGTGCTACTTACTGAGACCGCCTTAAACGTCAGCTTCTCAGTAAATACACCCGTAACCTCGTGCTTGAACCGGATCCAAACCCTAACCAACGAAGAAAATGAATGAATGAATGAGTTATTCATTACCTGATATCTCGGTAAATCAATGAAAGATACCGATAGAGCGCGAAACATACTTCTGGAGCATGTCCTGCATGCTGCGGAAATCTTCCAGGTTTCTCTTTGATGGGTCCATGACATCAACTCTTCCCTTATCAAGTTGAATGTCTAGCAGAACCCAGTGGAAGCTGCAAACATTTATATATACATCAGTTAAACTTATTACCATCGACTAATCAAAAGTGAATGTGTACAACAGAGTAAGACCCTCACCTAAAATTGTAAGGAAACAGTATGTGGTTAGAGAAATTTTGCTCTAGTAGAAACCTTAGAATGTTTTCCTCCGTCTCCTCGGGGTTATCCCTTAGCGTGGCTATATGCACTTTATCTGGGTCAATGAACCTAATATTATAGATTCTTTTTCTTTTACATTCCAGCATCTTCATTCTGCATAATAAGGATAATCACATGTTCTGAACTGAACAATTGAAAAACCGAACATGTAGATAATGAATTCAACAACTTACAAACAATAGCAGCTGAGGATGGATTTGTCCAGGGCGTCAAGATGGTATAACTGGAACAGTTCTGGAAACTCAATATGGACCTCTTCGGTTCTGAAGTAGTACTCACGTGGGACATTGGCTACGATAAATATTCTCCCCTGCTTTATGACCGTCGAGTACCATTGATGGAGATTCCGCATTTGTGTTGGCAGTTCTCTCAGCCTCTCTTTGCTGACCAAATCCTCACCTGTGACATATTTAGGGGCTAGTGGCATCTTGGATAGATGGTCGAGTTGGGGGCCTAACAGTTCATCAAGTGTAATTTCCATGTTGGCCGCCAACTCCGCAGCTATTGACATATCAAGTGGCTGTTGTGCGAGGAGTGGAACGTTTTGTGAAACCACCTGAGGGGTGCAATCGTTTGTTTTTCCTGTTGTCCGAGAAGGGGAACATCTGATTTTTTACTGATTGTATTTTTGCTCCCGCTTGCACCTGTGCTTGCTGATTTTTTACCGCTTGCACTTGATTTGCTTGATTTACTTGATTTGCTCTTTGCCACTTCTTTCTGAAGTGTGCGTATATAGTCATCTGGCTTATGGTGCAACTCATATTGTGATGGTTTGTTCAGAAAATCAAGTGCATATGCCTTTTGCTTCTCGGTGTATACCGGAGTGGGCTCGGGTTTCTTCTTCTCAAAATGCACCACCACTTCGGCCTTTGATATCGCTGCAGATTCCGCATCAGTACGATCGTAAGGTCTGATGGGAAGATTCTGATGAGGGACTGTTGGGAGGGGTAGCATTTTCCGTTTTGGGCCGCCGCATCCTTTAGTACTCACTGACGGAGCACGCTTCCGCTTATTGTCCTTAGCGGGCGGCGAAGATTGATGAGCCTGTGGCGGAGATCGAGATGGACTCGGGATGTGGGGGTCGTAGTCATCATGGGGTGGGCTTCTTGGAGGTGATGGAGGTGGAGGTGGAGGTGAAGGAGACCTGCGACGACTCGGAGGCGGTAGTGTTATCCTTGGAGCCGAGCCTAGAAACTGTATGGTGTTCTTTTCCCAAAGAATGATCCCACCAAGTACTTCTCCCAGTGTGATCTCACCTTCAGGTCCAGGGATGCCAGGCTCCATTGACTCCCACTCCTTTATGATTTGATCCACCCCGACTTTAGCATAGCCAGTTGGAATCTCACGGCCATGCCAACGTGCTTCGGGCGGACAAGGCAAAGCCGATCCGACCGCCACCTTCATAGATACGTTCTTCATTTTTTATGGAGCTCACAAGGTATCTGCTCCTTAATTCCATCCACGGGGTAGCCGGGACCGCCATCTATAGTATAGGATGCATCGTTAGACGGGACCTCCAATTCAGCGACGCTGCTTCGCAGCTGAGATGGGTTGGCGGTAATATCGAGTGGAGGACCTTGCTGCAAGCGCGCTATTCCTCTAAGTTCGTCGATCTGTTGCTGCTGCTTGTCAAGTCTTCCAAGAAGCTGCTTGAACTTGTCTGTCTCCTCCTCCTCCCATCGTTGCTTGCTCTTGCTGGGCTTCTATAGGTACCTTGGTCCTTAGGAAACCCAGTCTCCCACGTGAAACTCCCGTCAAGGCCTTGGACTCATCCTGTATGTTCGCGATTCCCGAGGACCAAGGTCAGCAAGTCATTCTCTCTATCGGGATGAAACTGTTTTATTCCATCTTTATTATCTTTGACCACTTTTAGCCATGTAGTCCTGGGTACCTTTATGCCATCACTGCAAACAAGGTCCCCTATAAGTTCGTCATATGTACTCCCATGCCCAAGGAACCAATTTCTTGCCCTCAAATCCCATTCTTCGCGAATTGGTTCTAGAATGATCCCTTTATTATGAAGCTCTTTCTCTTTTGCATCCCACTTAGGCATGGCAGTCGTGTAGCCCCGTGGCCCCAAGTGATGGTGATATTTCTTCTTCGCAGCATTTATCTTGTTTTTTCTGACTTTTCCTCTGCAACTCCTGACCTCCTATACAGCACAAATGCATCCCAAGAAGGTCACGCTTCACTAGATAGCCTTCGAATAATGGGGTTTTCTTGTCCTTCTGATACTGTTGCCATAATGACTTCTTCTAGTTCTTGAATAGTTCGGCCATCTTTAGTGCGAACTACTTGACTTTCTTTCTCATTTCAGCAGTCTCGTCTTCAGTGTCACATTCTAGCAGCTTGAAATGTCCCATTAGGTCATTAAAAAGTTCATCTTTGAACCTATCGTCGATATACACATCACTCCATTCCGCCTCTTTGGGCTTATTCCACTCCCGAACTATGATCGGGGTGCGATCTCTAGCAACAACTCCGCATTGTTGTACAAATAGTTGTTTTTGTTTTCTTTGGTTCCAATGGTTCGCCATCTCCTGAAACCTCTGTAATTTCATAAATAGTACCCAGGGACAACTTTTTGCCTGGGCCACGCTTGGTTTTCTTGCTCGATGTAGAGGCCTAAGTGAAGAAACATTCGTCAACATTATATATATACAACTAGGTACATCTAGTGACGATCATCGGACATCATATATATATATACCTCGTTGGTCTGCGTTACGCGTCCATGGGCTTCTTCCTCCTGTCTGTTGGTCTCCTCTCCCTCGCCTACGGGGCCATTCTGACCCTCGAGGAGACGGAGGCGTTGTGCGCCTCAAGCTACCCTTGCCCACCAGGCTACCGGCCGCCCGCCGGCTGGATGCTGAGTGTTGGAGGTGTCCCTGTCCCTCCCGTGCCTCAAGGCTCCGCCCGACAGGCGGCCATCACGAACCACTTCTACCACGAGCTCACACCGGAGCAGCGGATGGATCCCCAGTGGGATCCCGACAACTACGACACCTAGAATGCCTTCTTTGCTAACCGGCGGGAATGGGAGCTCGCCAGGTACGATGGTGATGGCCCACCCCCGGTGAACCACAATGAAGCCGGCCGCCGTCTGTGGTTGGCGAACCGTACTATCATAGGCGTGATGCGCTACATTGCCGGGGGAGACCATCCTCGCCTGCGGTGCCCACAAGTCCACCCGCCCGCTGTGAAGGCCGGAGTGGCAGGTTCCCCCGGTATATGCCATGGTTGGGCTCAGGATCCCCGGAGTGGCAGGTGACGATGACAATGATGATGACGATGACGAAGAAGACCCTGAAGTTGTGTACTATAGGACTAGGCATGATTATGACTAAAGGGGGCGGCTTTAGTCCTGAGTGTTAGCTAGTCCCAGTTTGTCCCGGTTTTAATATTAATAAATGTATTGAGTGTTAGTCCCGGTTTGTGGCTGGACCGGGACTAAAGGGGGCCTTTAGTCCCGATTCCTTAGTCTTGGTTTTTAAATATTAATAAATGTCTTGAGTGTTAGTCTTGTTTTATGGTTGGACCGGGACTAAAGGGGGACCTTTAGTTCCGATTCGTACTTACCATGAAGATCTGATCTCCAAACACGTGCGGTCACATATTAGGGAGTGCCTCTATGACCAGTTTCTTGGAGATGCCGGAGGATTTGGGCTCCGGCGGCATCTCCCTGAAACTGGCCGTAGTGGTGTCCCTACTCTCGAAGACCATCTTGCAGCTTGTAACTTCTCTAACTAGATCAATATGCCTGGAAGCTAACCTAATTTCACATATTAGGGAGTGCCTCTATGACCAGTTTCTTGGAGATGCCGGAGGATTGGGCTCCGGCGGCATCTCCCTAAAACTGGCCGTAGTGGTGTCCCTGCTCTCGAAGACCATCTTGCAGCTTGTAACTTCTCTAACTAGATCAATATGCCTGGGAGCTAACCTAATTTCACATATTAGGGAGTGCCTCTATGACCAGTTTCTTGGAGATGCCAGAGGATTGGGCTCCGGCGGCATCTCCCTGAAACTGGCCGTAGTGGTGTCCCTGCTCTCGAAGACCATCTTGCAGCTTGTAACTTCTCTAACTAGATCAATATTCCTGGGAGCTAACCTAATTTCACATATTAGGGAGTGCCTCTATGACCAGTTTCTTGGAGATGCCGGAGGATTGGGCTCCGGCGGCATCTCCCTGAAACTGGCCGTAGTGGTGTCCCCGCCTCAAGACCCTCTTGCAGCTTGTCCCTTCTCTATCTAGATCACTAGGCCTGGCCGCTAACCTACTTTCACAGACTAGGGAGGGCCTCTATGACCAGTTTCGTGGAGATGCCGGAGGATTGGGCTCCGCATCTCCCCAAACTGGCCGAGTGGTGTCCCTGCTCTCGAAGACCATCTTGCAGCTTGTAACTTCTCTAACTAGATCAATATGCCTGGGAGATAACCTAATTTCACATATTAGGGAGTGCCTCTATGACCAGTTTCTTGGAGATGCCGGAGGATTGGGCTCCGGCGGCATCTCCCTGAAACTGGACGTAGTGGTGTCCCTGCTCTCGAAGACCATCTTGCAGCTTGTAACTTCTCTAACTAGATCAATATGCCTGGGAGCTAACCTAATTTCACATATTAGGGAGTGCCTCTATGACCAGTTTCTTGGAGATGCCGGAAGAGTGGGCTCAGCAGCATCTCCTCAAACCGGCCGTAGTGGTGTCCTCGCTCGAAACCATCGATCTTGGAGATGCCTCAAACTGGCTGGAGGACTGGCCTATTTATAGTACAAGCAGCTCGGCATAGTGTCGACACTCACGACATAATGTCGACACTCACCCCTATTATTAGCGCTCACTCGTGTTTTGTCCCGATTGCTGTCTCCAACCGAGACTAAAGGTTCATCCAACCGGGACTAAAGGTTCATCCAACCGGGACTAAAGGTTCAACCCCTATTATTAGTGCTACCTGGCCCAGCCTGCCGCAATCCCTTCAGTCGCGATTGGTTTCTACAACCGGGACTAAAGGTTTAACCCCTATTATTGGTGTTGCCTGGCCCAGCCTGCCCTGCCATTTACCTCTATTTATAGTGCGGCCATCATGGTCATGGAGAATCTTCATCATTTAACAATATGATTACATAAAAGGTTTAATATATTACACCAACATCCCTATCTAGTGTTGTTGTTTTCTTCTGCGCCGTAGCCATGGAGAATCTTCATCATTTAACAGGAGGCTTGGGTCAGTTTTCACTTTGAAGGGTGGAATTTTATGAAACTTATTATAATATTCTGACATATTTGTCTTGTCATCCACTCCCACGATGTTTCTTTTCCCTGAAAGAACTATGTGGCGCTTTGGCTCATCGGAAGTTGTATTCTTTTGCTGATTTCTTTTTCTCGGTTTCGTAGACATGTCATTCACATAGAAAACCTGAGCCACATCGTTGGCTAGGACGAATGGTTCGTCCATGTATGCAAGATTGTTGAGATCCACTGTTGTCATGCCACACTTTTCGTCTACATGTACACCTCCTCCTGTCATCTTGACCCATTTGCACCGAAACAAAGGGACCTTAAAAGTAGGTCCATACTCAAGTTCCCATATCTCCTCTATGTACCCATAATATGTGTCATTCTGCCCGTTGTCATCTGTTGCATCAAAGCGGACACCACTGTTTTGGTTGATGCTCTTTTTATCTTGGGCGATCGTGTAAAATGTATTACCATTTATCTCGTACCCTTGGAAAGTACATATAGTCGAAGATGGTAACCGTGCCAACAAGTATAGCTGATCTTCAACAGTGTTGTTATTCATGAGATGCTTCTGCAACCAAGTGCTGAAAGTGTCCTCGTGTTCCACTTTAATCGAGGAGTCAGGCATCCCCGGGTTTTCCGAGCGTACAATAATCTTGTGTTTCTCGATATACGGAGCCACCAAGTGGAATTGTGTAGAACTGTGTAGTGTGATTTATTGAAAGAATCTCTGTCCATACATACCATTGTTTTCCTTCCTAGTGTGCCTTTTCCAATCCTCCCTCATACCGAGATTCAGGAACACCAATCGGCTTAAGGTCAGAAGAAAGTCAACACAAAACTCAATGACCTCCTCTGTTCCATATCCCTTGGAGATGCTTCCTTCTGGACTAGCATGGTTATGAACATATTTCTTTAAGACTCCCATGAACCTTCCGAAGGGGAACATATTGTGTAGAAACACAGGACCGAGAATTCTAATCTCTTCGACTAGGTGAACTAGGAGGTGTGTCATAATATTGAAGAAAGATGGAGGGTACAACAACTCGAAGCTGACCAGACATTGGACCACATCAATCTGTAACACTGATAGACTTTATGGATCGATAACCTTCTGAGAAATTGCATTGAGGAATGCACATACCTTCACAATGGCCAACCGAACATTTTCCGGTAGAATCCCTCTCAATGCAACCGGAAGCAATTGCGTCATAAGCACGTGGTAGTCATGGGACTTTAGGTTTTGGAATTTTTTCTCTTTCATATTTACTATTCCCTATATGTTAGACGAGAAGCCAGACAGGACCTTGATACTAAAAAGGACTTCAAAAAAGATTTCCTTTTCTTCCTTGGTAAGAGCGTAGCTGGCAGGCCCTTGAAACTGCCCTGGATGCTTGTCGTCTTGTCCTTTATGACGTTGTTGGTCCTCCCGTGCTTCTGGTGTATGTTTTGACTTCCCATACAAGCCCAAGAAGCCTAGAATATTCACGCAAAGATTCTTCGTCAGGTGCATCACGTCGATTGCAGAGCGGACCTCATGGACTTCCCAATAGGGTAGCTCCCAAAATATAGATTTCTTCTTCCACATGGGTGCGCTTCGTCACGCCTTTCGGAACAGGTTGTCCTCCGGGACCCTTTCCAAATATTACATTTAAATACTTGACCATACCAAATACATCAGCACCGGTACGGGGGCAGGCTTCTTCCGGTGATCTGCCTCGCCATCAAAATGCTTGCCTTTTTTCCTTAAGGGGTGTCTGGGCGGAAGAAAACAACGATTGTACGGGTACACATTCTTTATAGATTTATCCATATATATACTTTCAGTCTCATCTAAACAGTGTGTGCATGCATTATATCCCTTGTTCATCTATCCTGAGATGTTACTAAGAGCAGGCCAATCATTGATGGTTACGAACAGCAACACTCGTAGGTCGAATGGCTCCTGTTTCTGCTCATCCCACACACGTAAACCTGGTTCGGCCCACAACTGTAAAAGTTCATCAACTAATGGCCTTAGGTACACATCAATGTTGTTGTCGGGTTGCTTCGGGCCTTGGATGAGCACTGGCATCATAATGAACTTCCGCTTCATGCACAACCAAGGAGGAAGGTTGTAGATACATAGAGTGACAGGCCAGGTGCTGTGACTGCATCTCTGCTCCCCAAAAGGATTCATGCCATCTGTACTTAGACCAAACCATAAGTTTCTTGCTTCACCAGCAAAGTCCGGGAAGTCTCTCTCGATTTTTCTCCACTGTCGACCATCAGCGGGGTGCCTCAACATCCCGTCTTTCTTACGTTCTTCCATGTGCCATCGCAACAACTTGGCATGCTCTTTGTTTCTGAACAAGCGTTTCAATCGTGGTATTATAGGAGCATACCACATCACCTTGGCAGGAACCCTCTTCCTGGGTGGCTCGCCATCAACATCACCAGGGTCATCTTTTCTGATCTTATACCGCAATGCAAGGTATACCGGCATTTATCCAAATTCTCATAATTCTCAATGCGTAGAGGATGCAACATTAGGGCACGCATGTATCTTCCGCACATCTAATCCTAGAGAGCGCATGCTTCTTTGCTTCAGTATGTCTCAAGGCAATTCTTTATTTCTTGGAAGCAACCTCTTCATGAGTACCAGCAACTTTTCAAATCCCGAGTCAGTCACACCGGTCTCTGCCTTCCACTTCAGCAATTCTAGTATGCTACCCAGCTTCTTCTGGCCATCTTCACAAGTTGGGTACAACAATTTGTTGTGGTCCTGTAACATCTGCTCAAACTGCAACCTCTCCTTTTCTGTGTCGTAGTCTCGCTTTGCATCAGAAATGACCCGACCAAGATCATCAGCGGGCCGGTCTGGTTCTCGTTCTTCACCTCCTTCTTCTTCATTGTCTTCCATTGCCGTATCAGTGTATTCAAGGAACATAGATCGGTAGTTGTCATCATCGTTCTCTTCTTCTTCGCCGTCTTCCATCACAACCCCTCTTTCTCCGTGTTTGGTCCAAACATTATAGACGGACATAAAACCAAACCGAAGCAGGTGGCTCTGAATGACTCTTGCTGAAGTGTGAGCCTTCTCATTCCTGCAGTCAACACATGGACAACACATAAAACCATCCTGTTGCTTGTTCTCCTCGGCCATAACTCGAAAAGAACGCACGCCTTCTCTGAAAGCGGCAGAGCGTCGGTCACCGTACATCCATGGATGGCTCATCTGTATCATACAAATATATGTCAAACACAATCACTATGCTAAAATTAGTACCGCACGACGGTCTTAATGAGAAAATAGTTGCTAACCTTTTATTACACTTGGAAACAAAGATGAGAAAACTTAAGTGTGGCTCGGGCACCTCATATCATGTCTGTCTTGCGTGACCTAAACTTGCATCGCTCTAATGGACATTTCACCGAACACCTCTAGTGCATATGTATGAACAAGAAAAAAAATAGCACAACAACACTCTCTCCCACCAGGAAAAAAATAGTTGAGAGGGGGAGAGGGTGTGCGTATATATAGGGCCAGAACACTAGTCCCGGTTGGAGATACAAACCGGGACTAAAGGGGGTGCCCCAATGAAGCGCAGGCTGTGAACCCTTTAATCCCTTTAATCCTCGCACTGACCACTGGGTCTAATGGGCCGACATATGGTTCTGGTGGTCAGGCCGTCTGCCAGGGCCATTAGTCCCGGCCCTAGCCACAGCCGGGACTAATGGCCTGGACGAAAGGCATGTTTTCTACTAGTGTATAAACATGCATATTGGGCTGTGGCGAGATAGCTCTACACTATAGTTGCTTTTTGAAAGACCTAACATTGGCATCTCTATATCTTTGTTGAAAAAGAGTTTTTAGAAAATATGCCTCCTTTTAGAAAATCCGAACATCTCCACATCCTTGTTAAAAAGATTTAAAAACCGTTTTGTTGTAAAATCCCTTTTAAAACATCTTCGACCATCTCCGTCAAACCAAACTCATTCTTATCTTTCCTCGTGACCAAGTCACATCCATTAATTCATCTCAACATATCCGAAGGGTCCTCCTAGCACTTGCCATTCCAACCGTCCTTGACCGTGGACACGGCTATTCGAATAGATTAGACTCTGCAGAGTTGGTGCACTTTACCCACAAGTATCAATACATCCGCCGGGATAAAACCACGGCCCGCTACACACGATAGATGGGGGCTCGGATAATCAAACTTAAACCTTTCATTTTTACATCCCTAGCAACGGCGGCTTTTCCTTTTGGGTTGTTCTCTCCGCACGGTATGTACTATGCACGACCCGGTCCTTCCTCCCATATCGATTTCTATCTCTGCATCAAGTCCGCAGATATCAATAGTGAAAATCTTCCGTCCGTACTACCTAAAATCATATCGTCCACGAGAGACCCAATTGTTGCACCGGTACCTTGCCCATGGCAGTCCGGATTTCAGGGGATTTCTCCCCTTTAGCGAGTACGAGCAGCCTCGGCTAAAGACCACAAACTACGAGCTAAGCCCCAGCGACTGGGGTAATGTGGTTGCACGGATAAAATTGTTTCGTACATTGGCTTAGAACATCCCTTCTCTTTCTCGTACTTGACTTTCTCTTCATCCTCCTCATATCTTCTTTTAGTAAAACTTCCACTTGGAAACGATGCCTCTTTCCAAGGGTTTTATTTTGAAAACTTTGTAGTAGGGTAGAAACCCAAAATAGTTCTATTATTGAAAATCTGTGGGTTTCCAAGAGGGAAGATGCTAATCATCTTAGCCTCGATCTAAAGGGTAAAGTAGGTGTCAACAGTGTAGGTGTCCTAATGGGCACTTATCTATAACTTGGAGGAGACAAGTTACTCACGTCTTTTTATTTGAAACAAACCATGCATTTGATCATGCAATTCATAAACGAGATATAAAACAGTTGATAAACAGGAGTAGGTTAAAATAGGAGTTTAAGAATGGTGGCTTTCCTGTGACCAGCGAGATGTCCCTTGACAGTGTTAGATAACCAATAATAACAATAAAAAAGATAACCCCGATGCTTCCTTCTTCTCGGCGTCACACAATCGCAACTATCGTCGTATCAATCATACATGCAAACAAGTAATACACCAATCAATATAAGGCATACAAGCATCAAACCATACATCAAATAAAGGATAACTACAAGATATACATCAGTAAGATGTTGGAGGTTTGATGTGATTGGATTGGAAGGAGATTTGTAGGCATTAGGGAAAGAATCCCTTTGGGAAAAGGAGTCT
This sequence comes from Avena insularis, assembly GCA_023614405.1. Taxonomy (NCBI): domain Eukaryota; kingdom Viridiplantae; phylum Streptophyta; class Magnoliopsida; order Poales; family Poaceae; genus Avena; species Avena insularis. The sequence continues at coordinate 101,273,629 of CM042693.1, forward strand.
AGGAACTACTTCAGAGAGGGTTTTTGCTCAAGGACTTGATCTGTATGATACCATTGTATAAAAATGATACCATCAAATAGGTATTGATACAATGAAGCCAAAAAAGTGGTTTCACTGTTTTATCAATTTCCCTTGATTTATAATGGATTTTATAGTGGATAAAACCCTAGTTTTAGGAAATAATTCACCAGAACTTCTCTGGAGTTCCAAAAATTATTTCCTTGGGTGAAAAGGTGGTATTTGGTGGACTGAAACAATAGGAGTTGGAATAACCTCAAAACAATTAACAGAATGCCCTGGGGAAATTCCCAAAGGCAGTATTGGATGGGATTTCTCTTTTTCATCAGATTTAATATACAGAAGATTTTTAGTTAATTCTAAGTACACATGTTAGGAAATGGAAATACCTTTCCGTAGAAATTGGAATAAACCTTTTTGGATTTACAGAGCTACTGTGATGATTTTATTAGTTATTAAACCATGCACAGAAGAGTTTAGTTCACTAAAATTCAACAGAGACTCATAAAAATATGAGCCACTGGGTTTTGGAAGATATGGTTATGTGTGTCATCTGGGAGTTGGAATTAAGTCAGAATCTCACTTGGTTTGGCCTAGGGAATTTCCTAAAGACAGAAAAGGTTTTATTTGTTATTTTTGCTAACTACAAACTAGAAAGCAAATGGGTGTGGGGCCAATGGGACATGAAAAAGCTATGGTTAGTAACTTTCATCAACAATTGGATTTACTCCAATTGGAGATACCAAACTTTCTGGAGATTTTGGTTAGTGATTTGGACATATCCAAGTATATGATTTATCATGTTCATTTAAATCCTTATTTTGGTCCAGCACCAAGTCTACATGTTAGAGAAAAGGTGCATGCTTGTGGGAAAAATTGGATCTGGCCAAAATAAGGTGTTTTTTAAATTTGTTTGGATTTAAACCAAGGGGCTATTCCTAGATCTGAAATTAAAGAGAAAAGGGAGAAGGGCCGAGGGTCGGTGGGCCAGATCTAGAGTGGAATGGGCTAAGGGCTCGCCCAATGGAGGTGCAAGCCAAAGGAGGGTCACGTAGTTGGCCCAACCAGGGGCGAAGCAGTACGGGAGCTCCTGGCCACTGGATTAGATCCAGATCGACGATCAGGGATCACCGTCTACCTCCCGACGGGGTCCTGTTGGAGATATGCCCTAGAGGCAATAATAAAAGTGGTTATTATTATATCTTTGTGTTTATGATAAATGTTTACATTCATGCTATAATAGTATTAACTGGAAACATTAATACTTGTGTGATTTGTAAACTAAATTATAGTCCCTAGTAAAGCCTCTTTATAATACTAGCTTGTTGGTTGATAGATGATCGAGGTTTCCTGATCATGAACATTGAGATGTTATTAACAACAAGATCATATCATTAGGAGAATGGTGTGATGGACATACTCCTATAGATAAGCGTAGCATTAAGATCAAGTCATTTCAATAGTTCGTTTGCTATAAGCCTTATGATACATAGTAACCTCATTCCTTCGACCATGAGACCATGCTAATCACCATCACCGGAAGGATGCTTTGATGACATCAAACACCACACCGTAACTAGGTGGCTATAAAAGTGGCATTGAGTGTTCGGAAAGTATGCCTCCCATGGATCATGAGTGGGATTTGTCCATCCATATGACGGATAGATATACTCTAGGCCCTCTCGGTGGAATGTCATCCAATTAGCTTGCAAGCATGTGACTGGCTCACAAGGGATCGCATATCACGGGAACGAGAAAAGAGTACTTATCGGTTACGAGGTTGAACTAGGTATGTAGAGATACCGACGATCAAACCTCGGATAAGTAAACTATCGGGAGACAAAGGGAAATTTGTATCGTATGTAAGTGGTTCATTCGATCGCAAATTAATCGTAGAAATATGTGGGAGCCATATGAATTTCCAGATTCCTCTATTGATTATTGATCTGAGAAGTGTCTCGGTCATGTCCGCATAATTCACGAACCATAGGGAGACACACTTAAGGATTCAATGTTGTTTAGTAGATATTGAATGATTACCGAATGTTGTTTGGAGTCTCGGATGGGATCCGAGATATCACGAGGAGATCCGGAATGGTCCGGAGAATAAGATTCATATAAGGAAAGTCCGATTCCGGAGTTTAGGAATGATTTTGATGTTTTCATAGGAGAGGTTCTAGAAGGGTCTAGAAGGTTCACCGGACCGGAAGGGGAATGGTCCATGAATGTGTCATGGGTAAGTGGAATGATTGGATCATATCCTAGGTCACTTGGTTTGGGCATTTGCGAGAGAGAATTAAAGCTCTGAATTGAAAGTCAAAAGGGAGGTTTGAAAAGTCAAATTGGAACAATAGTTTCCTAGTGGAAGAAGGAAAGAGTCCTTCCTTCTATCCAACTTGGGTTTGGGTTTGGATTCAAACTATCCCCTCCCAAGGCTGCCCTCCCTCTCATAAATAGAGGGGGAGGGCTGCCCCAAACAACACAAGAGCCAGCCCTCCCCACCCCGTGCGCTGCCGCCGTCGCCGGCTCGTCGTCGTCGCCCTAGTCGCCTCCGACACCTCCTCCTCCTCTCCGGCCTTCTAAACCTAGATCGCCGGAAAACCCTAGATCCACCATAACTCCCACCAGCTTAGGCGGAGCCCTGCGGGATCTTCCCTCTACTTCTGACACCACGCCGTCGTGCTGCCAAAATCACGAGGGGAGAACTACAACCTCCGATGCCTGCTGTAACAAGCGAGAGGAAGGTCTTCATCGAAATTTAACGCAGTGACCGATCATGAAGCGCCACTCGAACACAGCAATGAAGGATCGTCTACGCGATCTTGAGATCGGCAAGTGTACGACTACATCACCCACGAGAATCTGCTCTCGTTAACCACTTTGGAATCTTCAAGGGTGAGTACTCCAATCGACTCGTTGCTACAATATAGTAGATAGATCTTGGCTTGTTTGTGTGCATGCGGTAGAATTTTTTTTGTTTTCCATGCTACAAACCCCTATAGTGGTATCAGAGCCATGTCTATATGTAGATCTGTTGCACGAGTAGAACACAATGGTCATTATGGGCATTGATGATTTTGTTGTCGATTGTTTCTTGTGTACTTTGCATCTTGCGGGATGGTGGGATGAAGCGGCCCGGGCTAACCTTACATGACATCGTTCATGAGACTTGCTCCACACTTGACATGCAACTTGTATTGCGTAAGTGGCTTTGCGGGTGCCTGTTTCTCCGAACAAAGTTAAGATTCAATTTACAACAGGTGATTGACAATACTAGTATCAATGTTGTGGTTCTTGTTCATAAGTTAGAGCGACACTTATTGAAAGCCCCAAACCACGTAAAACATGCAAAGAAAATTAGAGGCGTCTAACTTTGTTTTGAAGGGGTGTGCTGTGATGTGATATGGCCATGATTTTGATTATATATGATGTATGCAATGTTCCTTATTGTAAGTCGGCAACCAGCAGGAGCCACATGGTTGTCCTTTTAATTCCGTTAAGACATGTGTGTCTATTATTCAAAGTAGTTGAAATAGTTGATGCTGGTGGACGACAACCATGAAGCGGCGCCATTGACCTTGACGCCATGCCGGTGATGATGGAATCATGTTCGTGCTTGAAGATGGAGACCGAAAGCACAAGAAGAAAGGCCATATCATATCACATATTATGAATTGCATGTGATGTTAATCCTTTTATGCATCTTGTATTGCTTAGTTCGCGATGGTAGCATTATAAGATGATCCCTCTCACAAAATTTCAAGTTATAAAGTGTTCATCCTTAGTAAGCACCGTTGCTAAAGCTCATTTTTGAAGCACCTCGTGATGATCGAGTGTGTTAGATTCTGCGAGTGTATACAACGGGAGCAAGCCAAATTTGCTCATGCGGAAGCTAGGGTTTGATCTTGACGAGCCTAGCATGTACAGACATGGTCTCGGAACACGGATCACCGAAAGGTAAAGCATGAGTCATATAGTAGATATAATGAACATGTTGATTGTTCGGCATTGAAGCTACATCAACTCTCGTGATGATCGGTTTTGATGTGGTGGATTTGGTTCGTGTGATCACTAAAACAATGTGAGGGATATTTTTTTGAGTGGGAGTTCACCTAGATTAATTTAACTATTAATTAGAACTCAATTTGTCATAAACTTAGTCTATACTATTGCAAATATGTTGTAGATCAATGGCGGCCCCTACCATCAATTTTAATGTGTTCCTAGAGAAAGAAAAGTTAAAAAACAATGGAAGCAACTTCGCGGATTGGTTCCGCAATTTGAGGATTGTCCTCAATGCTGGTAATTTGACCTATGTGCTGGATGCACCGTTGGGTGACCCACCTGCAGCTGATTCTACCGATGAGGTAAAGAATGTTTTCCTCACTCGGAAGAATCAGTACTCCACAGTTCAGTGTGCTATCTTGTATGGTTTGGAATCGGAGCTTCGGAAAAGGTTTGAGAACCATGACCCACATGATATTGTCCATGAACTCAAAATGATATTTGAGGCTCACACGGCAGTTGAGAGTTATGAGGCTTCTGAAAAGTTCTTTAACTGCAAGATGGAAGAGGGCAGCTCCATCAGTGAGCACGTGCTTAATATGTCTGGGCACGCAAGCAAGCTTCAAAGCTTGGGTATAGTGATTCCTAATGCTTTGGGGATTCACCGTGTCCTCCAATCAGTACCACCAAGTTACAAGAACTTTGTGATGAACTACAATATGCAAAACATGGACAAGTCGTTGCCTGAACTCTTCTCCATGTTAAAGTCTGCGGAAGTGGGGATCAAAAAGAGCAACAAGTGTTGATGGTCAATAAGACCACCAAATTCAAGAAGCAAGGCAAGTCTAAGAAAAAGGGAAACTTCAAGAAGGGCGGTAAGAAAGTTACCGCGCCGGCGAAGAAGACCAAGGCTGGGCCTAAGCCTGATACTGAGTGCTTTTACTGCAAGGGGGAAGGTCACTAGAAGCGGAATTGCCCTAAGTACTTGGAGGATTTGAAGAACGGGAACATCAAGAAGAAAGGTATATCCGATATACATGTTATTGATGTGTATCTCACTAGTACTCGTAGTAGTGCCTGTGTATTTGATACTGGTTCGTTTGCTCATATTTGTAACTCGAAATAGGTGCTGCAGAATAGATGGAAGCTAGCGAAGAATGAGGTGACGATGCGCGTTGGAAATGGATCAAAGGTTGATGTGATCGTGGTCGGCACGCTACCTCTTCATCTACCATTGGGATTAGTTTTATAATTAAATAATTGTTATTTGGGGCCTGCGTTGAGCATGAACATTATATCCGGATCATGTTTATTGCGAGACGGTTACTTGTTTAAGTCCGAGAATAATGGTTGTTCGATTTATATGAGTAATATGTTTTATGCACATGCACCTTTGGTAGATGGTATATTCTTATTGAATCTCGATTGTAGTAATGCACATATTAATAACATTGAAGCTAAACGTTTGAAATTGAGCGATAACTCGACCTATATGTGGCACTGTCGTCTTGGTCACATTGGAGTGAAGCGTATGAAGAAACTCCATTCCGATGGACTTCTTGAATCACTTGATTTTGAATCACCTAAAAGATGCGAAGCATGTCTGATGGGTAAAATGACTAAGAATCCATTTTCTGGTATGATGGAGCGAGCTACGGACTTATTAGAAATCATACATACCGATGTGTGTGGTCCAATGAGTGTAGCATCGCGCGGTGGTTATCGTTATGTTCTTACCTTCACGGATGACTTGAGTAGATATGGGTATATCTATTTCATGAAACATAAGTCCGAAACTTTCGAGAAGTTTAAGGAATTTCAAAGTGAGGTAGAGAATCAACGTAACATGAAGATTAAATTTCTATGATCTGGTCATGGAGGTGAATATCTAAGTTACGAGTTTGGTGATCATTTCAAGAAATGTGAAATACTTTCACAATTGACACCGCTGGGAACACCACAACGTAATGGTGTGTCCGAACATCGTGATCGAACTCTCTTAGATATGGTTCATTCTATGATGTCACTTACAGGTGCCGCTATCATTTTGGGGTTATGCATTAGAAACAGCCGCATTCACTTTAAATAGGGCACCATCTAAATCCCTTGAAACAGACACCATATGAATTTTGGTTTGGGAAGAAACCTAAATTGTTGTTCCATAAAGTTTGGGGTTGCGAAGCTTATGTAAAGAAGTTACAGCCTGACAAGCTTGAACCCAAAGCAGAAAAATGCGTCTTCATAGGATACCCGAAGGAAACTATTGGGTATACCTTCTATCATAGATCCGAGGGCAAAATCTTTGTTGCCAAGAATGGATCCTTTCTAGAGAAGGAGTTTATCTCGAAAGAAGTGACCGGAAGGAAAGTAGAACTCGACGAGGTTGTTGAACCTTCTCTTGAACTTGCGAGTAGCACAGCATCGGAAGTAGTTCCTGTGGCACCTACACCAATAAGAGAGGAAGCTAATGATGTTGATCATGAAACTTCGGTTGAAGTTGCTACGGAACCTCGCAGGTCAACAAGAACTCGTACCACTCCTGATTGGTATGATCCTGTTATGAGTGTCATGTTGGTGGACAACACCGATGACCCTGCGACATATGAGGAAGTGATGATGAGCCCAGATTCCAATAAATGGCAAGAAGCCATGAAATCCGAGATTGGATCCATGTACGAAAACCAAGTATGGACTTTGGTGGACTTACCGGATGGCCGGAAGGCTGTCGAGAACAAATGGATTTTCAAGAAGAAAACAGATGTTGATGGTAATGTTAATGTCTATAAAGCTCGACTTGTCGCAAAAGGGTTTCCACAAATTCAAGGAGTTGACTACGATGAGACTTTCTCACCGGTAGCGAAGCTAAAGTCTGTGAGGATTTTGTTAGCAATCGCTACATATTATGATTATGAGATATGGGAGATGGATGTCAAAATGGCATTCCTCAATGGAGACATTGATGAAGAGTTGTATATGGTACAACCCAAAGGTTTTGTCGATCCTAAAGATGCTAACAAGGTATCCAAACTTCAACGGTCCATTTATGGATTGAAGCAAGCATCCCAAAGTTGGAATCAACGTTTTGATAAGGTAATCAAAATCTTTGGTTTTATACAAACTTATGGAGAAGCTTGTATTTACAAGAAAGTGAGTGGGAGCTCTGTAGCATTCTTAATATTATATGTAGATGACATATTGTTGATTGGGAATGATGTAGACCTTCTTAATAGTGTCAAGGATTATTTGAATAACATTTTTTCAATGAAAGTCTTGGCGAAGCAGCTTACATATTAGGCATAAAAATTTATAGAGATAGATCGAGACGCCTAATATCATTGTCATAGAATACATATTTGGACAAAGTTCTAAAGAGGTTTGGAATGGAAGATAGCAAGAAAGGGTTCTTGCCCATGTTGCCCAATACGACCTTGAGTAAAACTCAAAGTCCTGCAACGACAGAAGATAGAGAAAGGATGAGTAAAACTCCCTATGCCTCAGCCATAGGATCTCTTATGTATGCCATGCTAAGTACGAGACCCGACATTGCATATGCTATTAGTTTGACTAGCAGATATCAAAGTGATCCAGGAGTGGATCATTGGACAGCGGTCAAAAACATCCTTAAGTACTTGAGAAGAACTAAGGATATGGTTTTTTCTTATGGAGGTGATGAACAGCTTGTTGTTAATGGTTACACCGATGCTAGTTGGAACACCGATCCGGATGATTCTAAATCTCAATCTGGATACGTATTTACTTTGAATGGAGCAGCAGTTAGCTGGAGGAGTGCAAAACAAAGCGTTGTGGCGAGATCTTCAACTGAATAGGAATACATAGCTGCTTCAGAGGCTTCACAAGAGGCTATATGGATGAAGGAGTTCATTACAGAGCTCGGTGCGGTTCCAAGTGCGCTGGACCCAATGTCTATCTACTGTGATAACATGGGCGCCATAGCCAATGCGCAAGAACCAAGGTCACATAAGAAGCTGAATCACATCAAGCTACGTTTTCACGCTATTCGAGAGCATGTCCAAGATGGTGACATAAAGATTTGCAAAGTACACATAGATCTGAATGTGGCGGATCCGTTGACTAAACCTCTCCCGAGGGCAAAACATGACCAGCACCAAACTGCCGTGGGTGTTCGGTATATTACCATGTAATCTAGATTAGTTGACTCTAGTGCAAGTGGGAGACTGTTGGAGATATGCCCTAGAGGCAATAATAAAAGTGGTTATTATTATATCTTTGTGTTTATGATAAATGTTTACATTCATGCTATAATAGTATTAACTAGAAACATTAATACTTGTGTGATTTGTAAATTAAATTATAGTCCCTAGTAAAGCCTCTTTATAATACTAGCTTGTTGGTTGATAGATGATCGAGGTTTCCTGATCATGAACATTGAGATGTTGTTAACAACAAGATCATATCATTAGGAGAATGGTGTGATGGACATACTCCTATAGATAAGCGTAGCATTAAGATCAAGTCATTTCAATAGTTCGTTTGCTATAAGCCTTATGATACATAGTAACCTCATTCCTTCGACCATGAGACCATGCTAATCACCATCACCAGAAGGATGCTTTGATGACATCAAACACCACACCGTAACTAGGTGGCTATAAAAGTGGCATTGAGTGTTCGGAAAGTATGCCTCCCATGGATCATGAGTGGGATTTGTCCATCCATATGATGGATAGATATACTTAGGGCCCTCTCGGTGGAATGTCATCCAATTAGCTTGCAAGCATGTGACTGGCTCACAAGGGATCACATATCACGGGAACGAGAAAAGAGTACTTACCGTTAACGAGGTTGAACTAGGTATGTAGAGATACCGATGATCAAACCTCGGATAAGTAAACTATCGCCAGACAAAGGGAAATTGGTATAGTATGTAAGTGGTTCATTCGATCGCAAAGTAATCGTAGAAATATGTGGGAGCCATATGAATATCCAGATTCCTCAATTGGTTATTAATCGAAGAAGTGTCTCGGTCATGTTCGCATAATTCACGAACCGTAGGGAGACACACTTAAGGATTCGATGTTGTTTAGTAGATATGGAATGATTAGTAGGGATACCGAATGTTGTTCGGAGTCTTGGATGGGATCCGGGATATCACGAGGAGATCCGGAATGGTCTGGAGAATAAGATTCATATAAGGAAAGTCTAATTCCGGAGTTCGGGAATGATTTCGATGTTTTCATAGGAGAGGTTCTAGATGGTTCACCGGACCGGAAGGGGAATGGTCCATGAATGTGTCATGGGTAAGTGGAATGATTGGATCATATCCTAGGTCACTTGGTTTGGGCATTTGCGAGAGAGAATTAAAGCTCTAAATTGAAAGTCAAAAGGGAGGTTTGAAAAGTCAAACTGGAACAATAGTTTCCTAGTGGAAGAAGGAAAGAGTCCTTCCTTCTATCCAACTTGGGTTTGGGTTTGGATTCAAACTCTCCCCTCCCAAGGCTGCCCCCCTCTCATAAATAGAGGGGGAGGGCTGCCCCAACAACACAAGAGCCATCCCTCCCCACCCCGTGCGCCGCCGCCGTCGCCGCGCCGCCGGCTTGTCGTTGTCTCCCTAGTCGCCGCTGACACCTCCTCCTCCTCTCCGGCCTTCTAAACCTAGATCATCGGAAAACCCTAGATCCACCATAACTCGCACCGGCTTAGGCGAAGCCCTGCGGGATATTCCCTCTACTTCCGACACCACGCCGTCGTGCTACCGGAATCACGAGGGGAGAACTACAACCTCTGCTGCCTGCTGGAACAAGGGATAGGAAGGTCTTCATCGAGTACCGAACGTGTGACCGACTGCGGAAGCGCTGTCGGAACGCCACGCCGGAAGGATCGTCTACACGATCTTGAGATCGGCAAGTGTACGACTACATCACCCACGAGAATCTGCTCTCATTAACCGCTTTGGAATCTTCGAGGGTGAGTACTCCAATCGACTCGTTTGTACAATCTAGTAGATAGATCTTGGCTTGTTTGTGTGCATGCGGTAGAATTTTTTTGTTTTCCATGCTACGAACCCCTACAGGTCCGTGGGGCAAAACCCTAGCAGAGGGAGAGAAGGAGGTGGGGAGGCTCACCGAGGGCTCGGGGGAGGTCGTGAAGGCGACGGGGCGATGCGGTCGACGACGACGACCCCGGGGAGGGTTGGCTCGAGGGGCTTGACGTCTGGGAGGCGCTCGCACAGTAGTGGCCGAGGAGGAGCTCGCGGGAGCACGCCGGTGCGGTCGTAGGGGTGTCTGCATGTCAAATAAAAGGCCAGGATTAGATAGAGGAGGAGGAGGAGGGGAGTACTATAGGGTGACATGCAGGGCCAGGGGAGCACAAGGGAAGGAGCTATGCTCGATTTCATGGGGAAGGCCAAGAGCTTTCTCTCCATCTTACTTCGAGCTAAACAGAGATGGGGAGAGGTAGAGGAGCTCTAGGGAGGTGAGTGGGGCGTGTTGGCGGCAAATGGGGGCAGAGGGGTGAGCTGGGGTGCCTTGGGGCCTTATAAACCGAAGGGGAGGGTGTAGGATGGACTATGTCCATGTTGAGCATGGAAGAGGGGGTGCTGCTTGGGGATTGGTCCTCACAGGCGGTGGAGAGGTGAGGGAGGGGGTCCTGGTCATGCTAGGGAACAGAGAGGAGTGGGGGTGGTGCCTACCTATTTTATTACAAGTATAAACTAGTCACACTCCTCCCTCTCTCTTACAAGCACAAGGGACAAGGATGGGAGGTGTTATACTGGTCAGCTACAGTGTGGATCGACCAGAGGGGAGGTAAGTTGTGTTGTGCAAGTTTGGAGAGGGTTTGGTGTTGATTTGAAACAAGTTTGCATTGTTTTGGCAAATTTGAACAAGTGGAGGCTTGTGAAGTAAGTTGCAAATGTTGCATTGGACAAAGTGTGTAAATGTTGCTGGTAGGTGGTGTAGGTCAAATAATATCTCCGTGATTTAAATGGGATTTTTCTGATGATTATAATCCCATTTAAATGCACTTCTTCAAAAAGTGTTGAAGTAGATTATGGAAGAAAAAATGATATTTTTGTATTGGGAAAACTTGGTTTTTGATGTGATATGGTTCTAAATACCAATACACACATGGTAGAATTTTATTGGAATTTATTGAGGTGGAAAAGTATTTTTAGTGAATTATTTCTTGTTTCTGCCATTTAAGAAAAAGGGCAAAAAGAAATAATAAAGAATCTCAAAAATATTTATTTTTGAGTTGGGAAGATAGGATATGATATATAGGCATCAAATGTGCTTTAGTTTGGCAAGGTTATTTGGAGAAAAACAAACTTGTCTTTATAGACAAGGAGTTTGAGAATTTGGTAAGTAGAGGAAATTAAATAGTTTAATAATCCAAATAATTGGGAGAATTATTTGGGGATGCTTATATCCAGTGTATGAGGTAAACTTGATGTAGGCATCAATATCAACCTTGGTTTTGAAGGAAAGGGGTGGAAAGGGTGGGAAACTAGATACGGGGGGATCTAGGGTTTAGTTATTTTGATGCTACATAAACAGGGTTGGATTTGGGAGCTTAGAGCTCACCTTCGTACAAGGGGTATATGGATGGTTATACCATGTCATATATATGATCATGGAAGCAAGAGTTGGGCTTGGTTGCATTTCAGGTATTCTAGAAGAGATGGCAAACTTTGTTAAAAATAAGGCTGTCCTAATAGATACATCAGATAGCCTCCTAAACTATGTGGGTTCAGGAAGCACAGGGCTCCAATGGAAACAAGGGGAGTGGGGGTTGATAGGACATGATTAGTATATCACAACCATGCAAATATTTGGTCAAGGGGAGGTGTCATATAGAGGTGGGCTTCTGCCAAAGTAGGCAAGATGATAAGATTTGTAGAAAGGATTATTGTCTTGACTACAAAACCATCATGGATGAGTGGGAAGTAGATTGGCCTAGCCAAGGGCAAGAGTAGGCTTTGGTAGTACTAAAGATGTACTACAGGAGTGTTCAACTACATTCTCAAGAATTCACATAGGTTGGAAAAGGTAGAGCTCCAAAAATGGTATCCAGATAAGAAATCCAGACTTAGCCATTTTGGCAGTTTTGGAGATTTTGACTAGAGTGCAAGTGTAGATGATTTTGAGAGGATGCTTGGTTCCAAAATCATGATCAAGGAAATGAGGTTGGGGTACTGACTAAGTATATAGGATTCATGCTTGGATTGGGTCTCCTTTGAGTTGGAAACCATCCAGAGGGATTTATCCCTGAATTGAGATAAGCATGAGATGAGATGATCACTTGAGTGGCTTAGGATAGGTCCAAACTTGTATGCTTGATAGGGGCTTGATGATCACAACCAATGATTGGGTCCTAAGGTATGAGCTACTAGATTAGCTCACTCTATTTCCTAAGCAAACAAGGCAAACATTAGATCAAGGCAATTCATCAACCAGCAGATCAAGGCAATTCATCTTATCACTTATCTAACTACTACTAGGGTTACCATCAAGCCTAGCCTGAGGTAAGGATGGGTTTGTCGAAAAGGGGTTTTTCTTTGAAGTAAGATAAGTACCATCTTGGTATCTCTACCAAGATTGAGATGAAAAGGGTTTTAATAAAGGTTTTTGGAAAACCTAGAGATAAGGGTAGTTGAAGGTTCTGTCTTGAAAACATAAGGAGATAATATATAGGTATCCATAGTTTTGTTAATAGAAACTATTACAGTATTTGGTTGTATCAAATTCATCTTGGCTCAGGTTTTGAAATGCCATAACATTTGAGAATATGAAAGATGAGCCAAGACATCTCTTTTTATAAAATAGTTTTTGTGAACTAGTGTTGAGATGAGGAGTACACAACTAATACACAAACAAGTGCTTGAGCACAAGCAAACAAGCAAGCAAGCATATGCAAGAAAAGTTTTTGTCCCCCTAATTTTTGCCTTCTGGACAGTTAATCAGGGTTGCTAAAATTGGGATGTTACAGACCTTTCCCCCTTAAAATAATCTCGTCCCGAGATTAGGGAGGAGTAGGGTTCGGGTGATAACATTCGCTTAACAATTTTAGAGGTGGAAACAAGAGGTGTTAACAGGTATTCTAACGAATAGGCAGGGTCAGCTACGGTTTGGAGCTGAGTGGCTTCGGGTTGGGTGATTTAGTTGAAACAAGTGGAAAAGATGCAGTCTTTTCCCCTTAGGACAAGTCAAGGTAGGTTTAGCGTCGATGGGGTATTTCCTTCTTGGGGCAAGGCGGCGAGTTGAGTCTTCTTTATTCCTTCGCCTCGTGGTCGACTCCTCTCTCTTCAGGGTCTTGATACATCGGGATGTTGACGGGGCGGTCGACCTTGGAGTGGAGGACTTTCCTGAAGTACCTTCTGATTCTGCAGAAGTACCGATTGTTGTCCTTCTTGCAGGGTCGATGATCCAGAGTTGGAGAGGGGATCATCGCTTAGAGCTAAATATTGGTTGACTCCAGGGTTCTATTGGATTTTGGGCGGGAAAGACGCAACCTTAGAGCGACACTAGGGGTTTATGGTGAAGTCGCCGACCTTCTTGATTGGAGTTGTATGCTGATGTCGGGGTAAGGTGATACACCTTTCCTTCGGGGTGGCTACCTTCTGTCGACGTTGTCAGAACAGTTTCGGGAGTTAGAAAGTCTATTGGAAAGAGCGTCATTCCGGGTTTAGTCTGATGCAACGTCTTGGGTAAAACACGAAAAGAAGGATATCACACTTGCATGACATCCATACATTTAGTAGGTTCGAGCCGGTCGGTGTCTTTAGTAGGTTCGAGTCGGTCGGTGGCGGAGGTACTCAAGGGGTTACAAAGCAGGTATGTGCCACAGGGCGACAAGGAACTTAGAGTATTACAAAACGGGTCTTGGGACGATACATGGATACCGCGATACCTAGGTACCACGCTGGGCTAGTTGCTGCTTGTGGACGATCCAGAGGAATCCTCTTTGGCTTCATCTTCGCTTTTAGGGAGGTGGGTGAAGGATCCTTGGATATCTTGGGGTGGCTTGAACCTCTTGAGATACTGCCGCGTGGTGACACACTTCTTTCTTCCTTGGAGGATGCGGCTTCCAAAGGTTTCTTCCGGTTCCTTGATTATTGCTTGATTCCTTTGCTGGACTTCTAAAGCTTCCTTGCGATCCAGGGTAGCTTGCACACGGTGAAGTTCCATCTGAGTGCGGTGGTACTCGTCAACAACTGCGGTGAGAATCTCATTTACATCATAGCTGTAGCGGGCTTGCAGCTGGAGGGCGGGGTAGGTCAAACGAGGATTTTGGGATTGTTCGGATGAATCCACATTTCCTTTGATGGGTAGGTAGAAGGTTGTGGGTTGCCTTATTTCGGGGAGGACATCCCGAATGCGAAACATGGCTTCTCTTGCCGCCATATTCAGAGCTAGCATAGGGGTTGGCATGCGGAAGCCTGTGGCACGGATGGGTTCTCCTGGTACTCCATACTTTGGCTGGATGGTAACTTGTCCCAGATATAGCCTGGTTTCCAGTCCCTTATGAAGTTTAAAGGTGGGAGGTTGGGTATATCCACAAAGCTGCAGGGAGTCCTAGAGGAGTACGAGAAATCCTGCGCTTAGCCATGCTTCGTCAACGGGTTCCATCTGCATAGAGGAGGGTAGGTGGTTTTGGGGTGAGAATAAACAAATAGGTGCAGATTTATCAGGGTACTCGGTTATTACTAAATGGTGTCATGGCTTGGTAGAGGACGGGTGGTCCGTTGGAGTTGGGGTTTGAGTGGGAAGACGCAGTCTTTCCACCTTAGGGCTTTACTTAAGGTTGTCGAGGTTTTCTTATGTGTCCATCCTGCCGAGGAGGGGTTTCCGGCTTATGAGGTTTTGAGGGTTGGCATCGGGACACGTCAGCAAGGTGGTCAGAGCTTTAGGATCAGATGATCCTAGGCAGACATACAATCATATTCCAAGCATCAAACACGCACAGGACAAGCAAACAAGGCATACCATAGGTGCTAAGGAGGTGACTACACGCCATAGGAAGGGAATCCTACTTTGAGGGATGCTAATTCTAAGTACGGACGTTACGGGGGTCTTAACTTCTGTCCTGCCGTCTTTGGTTGTCGGTGCCGTACTTGATTGATTTGGGGGCGATGAAGGACTCCGTTGGTAGGGCGATCTTGTAATGTTTGTCTTCGTTGGTATCTCCTTTGTCTTGCTTGTGTTGGGGTCTCTTTGTTCCGGGATCTTCGTCTCCATAGTCTCGGGTCGGACTTTGTTTGTGAAAAAAGATTAGTTGAAGTAGACGAGATATAGAGTAATCTATTTTCAAATTGTTTAAGTCAGAGAAGATGAGATAAGAATTCTTTCGAAAAGCTTTTGAGAAATAGTTTTCGAAAACCGGTGTTTTCAGAAATAGGGGTTGTCCTGTCTAACGTCCATGCTAACTAAGGTCTCCTGCAGTCAGCCTGGCTCTGATACCATGTCTGTGGCACCCTGGATTTATGGTCCGAGAATACCCGTTATGCATACAAATCACGTTCCCATGATCAGTGAGCCGTGAGCATAACCGACTAATATCATTACAACATCCATAAAGTAACGAGTACAAAAACTTACAAAGTGGCCATTATGGTGAATACTACACAAATAGCAGAAGTCTTGAATGCAGAGCTCGTGCCTTAACCTACAGGCAACTTACTGGGAAGATGGCCTAGCTCGCATAGATGTCAGCACCTTCGTTCCTTCTTAACATCTGCAATCTGGCCAAGTAAATAGCCAGGGGCAATGCCGGTGAGTACTTTGAATATACTCGCAAACCACCGAGACAAGGTAACAATAAACATGCATATTGGGTTGTGGCGAGATAGCTCTACACTATAGTTGCTTTTTGAAAGACCTAACATTGACATCTCTATATCTTTGTTGAAAAAGAGTTTTTAGAAAATATGCCTCCTTTTAGAAAATCTGGACATCTCCACATCCTTTTTAAAAAGATTTAAAAACCATCTTGTTGTAAAATCCCTTTTTAAAACATCTTCGACCATCTCTGGTCAAAACCAAACTCATTCTTATCTTTCCTCGTGACCAAGTCACATCCATTAATTCATCTCAACATATCTGAAGGGTCCTCCTAGCACTTGCCATTCCAACCGTCCTTGACCGTGGACACATCTATTCGAATAGATTAGACTCTACAGAGTTGGTGCACTATACCCACAAGAATCAATACATCTGCCGGGATAAAACCACGGCCCGCTACACACGGTAGACGGGGGCTCGGATAATCAAACTTAAACCTTTCATTTGTCCATCCCTAGCAATGGCGGCTTTTCCTTTTGGGTTGTTCTCTCCGGTATGAGTATGGGGTACGACGACCCTGGTCCTTCCTCCCGTACTAACCCCTATCTCCAGACCGAAGTCTGGTAGATAGCAATAGTGACAATCTTCCATCCGTATTACCTAAAACCATACCGTCCGCGAGAGACCCAATTATTGCACCGGTACCTTGCCCATGGCAGTCCGGATTTCAGGGGATTTCTCCCCTTTAGCGAGTACGAGTAGCCCCGGCTAAAGACCACAAACTATGAGCTAAGCCCCAGCGACTGGGGTAATGTGGTTGCACGGATAAAATTGTTCCGGACATTGGCTTAGAACATCCCTTCTCTTTCTCGTACTTGACTTTCTCTTCATACTCCTCAAATCCTCTTTTAGTAAAACCTCCACTTGGAAATGATGCCTCATTCCAAGGTTTTATTTTGAAAACTTTGTCGTAGGGTAGAAACCCAAAATAGTTTTATTATTGAAAATCCGTGGGTTTCCAAGAGGGAAGATGCTAATCATCTTAGCCTCGATCTAAAGAGTAAAGTAGGTGTCAACAGTGTAGGTGTCCTAATGGGCACTTATCTATAACTTGGAGGAGCCAAGTTACTCACGCTTGTTTATTTGAAACAAACCATGCCTTTGATCATGCAATTCATAAACGATATATAAAACAGTTGATAAACAGGAGTAGGTTAAAATAGGAGTTTAAGAATGGTGGCTTGCCTGTGACCAGCGAGATGTCCCTTGAAGGCGTTAGATAACCAGATAACCAATAATAACAATAATAAAGATAACCCCGATGCTTCCTTCTTCTCGGCGTCACACAATCGCAACTATCGTCGTTATCGATCATACATTCAAACAAGCAATACACCAATCAATACAAGGCATACAAGCATAAAACCATATAGCAAGTAAAGGATAACTACAAGATATACATCAGTAAGATGTTGGAGGTTTGATGTGATTGGATTGGAAGGAGATTTGTAGGCATTAGAGAAAGAATCCCTTTGGGAAAAGGAGTCTAGGAACTACTTCAGAGAGGGTTTTTGCTCAAGGACTTGATCTGTATGATACCATTGTATAAAAATGATACCATCAAATAGGTATTGATACAATGAATCCAAAAAAGTGGTTTCACTGTTTTATCAATTTCCCTTGATTTATAATGGATTTTATAGTGGATAAAACCCTAGTTTAAGGAAATAATTCACCAGAATTTCTCTAGAGTTCCAAAAATTATTTCCTTTGGTGAAAAGGTGGTATTTGGTGGACTGAAACAAGTGGAGTTGGAATCACCTCAAAACAATTAACAGAATGCCCTGGGGAAATTCCCAAAGGCAGTACTGGATGGGATTTGTCTTTTTCATCATATTTAATCCATAGGAGATTTTTAGTTGATTCTAATGACACATGTTAGGTAATGAAAATATCTTTCTATAGAAATTGTAATAAACCTTTTTGGATTTATAGAGCTACTGTAATTTTTTTTATTAGTGATTAAACCATGCATAGAAGAGTTTAATTCACTAAAATTCAACAAAGACTCATAAAAATATGAGCCACTGGGTTTTGGACGATATGGTTGTGTGTGTCATCTGGGAGTTGGAATTAAGTCAGAACCTCACTTGGTTTGACCTAGGGAATTTCCTAAAGGCAGAAAAGGTTTCATTTTGTTATTTTTGCTAACTACAAACCAGAAAGCAAATGGGTGTGGCGCCAGTGGGACATGAAAGCTATGGTCAGTACCTTTCATCACCGATTGGATTTACTCCAATTGGAGATACAAAACTTTCTGGAGATTTTGTTTAGTGATTTGGACAAATCTAAGTATGCGATTTATCATGTTCATTTAAATCCTTATTTTGGTCTAGCACCAAGTTTGCATGTTAGCGAAAAGGTGCGTTCTTGTGGGAAAAATTAGATCTGGCCAAAATAAGGTGTTTTTCAAATTTGTTTGGATTTAAACCAAGGGGCTATTCCTAGATCTGAAATTAAAGAGAAAAGGAAGAAGGGCTGGGGGTCGGTGGGCCAGATCTGGAGTGGAAATGTGCTGGGAGGGGCTCTGGCCCAGCTGGAGGTGCAGGCCAGCGGGAGGGTCGCGACGCGGTTGGCCCAGCCGGGGGCGAAGGGTACGGGAGCTCCTGGCCACTAGATTAGATCCAGATCGATGGCCAGGGCTCACCATCTACCTCCCGACGGGGTTCGCGGGGCGAAACCCTGGCAGAGGGAGAGACGGAGGTGGGGAGGCTCACCGGGGGCTCGGGGGAGGTCGTGAAGGCGACGGGGCGATGCGGTCGACGACGACGACCCCGAGTAGGGTCGGCTCGAGGGGCCTTGACGTCTAGGAGGCGCTCGTGCGGCGGTGGCCGAGGAGGAGCTCGCGGGAGCACGCCGGTGCGGCCACAGGGGTGTCTGCATGTCAAAGAAAAGGCCAGGATTAGATAAAGGAGGAGGATGGGAGTACTGTAGGGTGACATGCAGGGCCAGGGGAGCACAAGGGAAGGAGCTATGCTCGATTTCATGGGGAAGGCCGAGAGCTTGCTCTCCTTCTTCCTTCGAGCTAAACAGAGATGGGAGAGGGAGAGGAGCTCTGGGGAGGTGAGTGGGGCGTGTTTGGAGGCAAATGGGGGCAGAGGGGTGAGCTGGGGTGCCTTGGGTCCTTATAAACCGAAGGGGAGGGTGTAGGATGGACTATGTCCATGTTGAGCATGGAAGAGGGGGTGCTGCTTGGGAATTGGTCCTCAGGGGCGGTGGAGAGGTGAGGGAGGGGGTCCTGGTCGTGCTAGGGGACAGAGAGGGGGTGTGGTGCTGCCTACCTCTTTTATTACAAGTATAAACTAGTCACACTCCTACCTCTCTCTTACAAGCACAAGGGACAAGGATGGTAGGTGTTATAGTGGTCAGCTATAGTGTGGCTCGACCGGAGGGGAGGGAAGTTGTGTTTTGCAAGTTTGGAGAGGGTATAGTGTTGATTTGAAACAAGTTTGCATTGTTTTGGCAAATTTGAACAAGTGGAGGCTTGTGAAGGAAGTTGCAAACGTTGCATTGGACAAAGTGTGAAAATGGTGCTGGTAGGTGGTGTAGGTCAAATAATTTCTCCATGATTTAAATGGGATTTTTCTGATGATTATAATCCCATTTAAATGCACTTCTTCAAAAAGTGCTGAAGTAGATTATGGAAGCAAAAATGATATTTTTGTATTGGGCAAACTTAGTTTTTGATGTGATATGGTTCTAAATACCAATACACAAATGGGAGAATTTTATTTGAATTTATTGAGGTGGAAAAGTATATTTAGGGAATTTTTTTATGCCATTTAAGAAAAAGGGCAAAAAGAAATAATAACGAATCTCAAAAATATATATTTTTGAGTTGGGAAGATAGGATATGATAGATAGGCATCAAATGTGCTTCAGGTTGGCAAGGTGATTTGGAGAAAAATAAACTTGTCTTTATAGACAAGGAGTTTGAGAATTTGGTAAGTAGAGGAAATTAAATAGTTTAATAATCCAAAAATTGGGAGAATTGTTTGGGGATGCTTATATCCAAGGTGTATGAGGTAAACTTGATGTAGGAATCAATATCAACCTTGGTTTTAAAGGAAAGGGGTGGAAAGGGTGGGAAACTAGATTCGAGAGGATCTAGGGTTTAGTTATTCTGATGCTACATAAACAGGGTTGGATTTGGGAGCTCAGAGCTCACCTTGGTACAAGGGGTATATGGATGGATATACCATGTCATATAGATGATCATGGAAGAAAGAGTTGGGATTGTTTCCATTTGAGGTGATCTAGAATAGATGGCAAACTTTGTTGAAAATAAGGCTGCCCTAATAGATACATCAGATAGCCTCCTAAACTATGTGGGTTCAGGAAGCACAGGGCTCCAATGGAAACAAGGGGAGTGAGGGTTGATAGGACATGATTAGTAGATCACAACCATGCAAATATTTGGTCAAGGGTAGGTGGCATATAGAGGTGGGCTTCTGCCAAAGTAGGCAAGATGATAAGATTTGCAGAAAGGATTATTATCTTGACTACAAAACCATCATGGATGAGTGGGAAGTAAATTGGCCTAGCCAAGGGCAAGAGTAGGCTTTGGTAGTACTAAATATGTACTACACACGTGTTCAAATACATTCTCAAGAATTCATATAGGTTGGAAAAGGTAGAGCTCCAAAAAATGCTATCCGGATAAGAAATCCAGACTTAGCCATTTTGGCAGTTTTGGAGATTTTGACTAGAGTGCAAGTGTAGATGATTTTGAGAGGATGCTTGGTTCCAAAATCATGATCAAGGAGATGAGGTTGGGGTACTAACTAAGTAGATAAGGTTCATGCTTGGATTGGGTCTCCTCTGAGTTGGAAACCACCCAGAGGGATTTATCCCTGAATTGAGATAAGCATGAGATGACATGATCACTTGAGTGGCTTAGGATAAGTCCAAACTTGTATGCTTGATAGGGGCTTGATGATCACAAGCAAGTATTGGGTCCTAAGGTATGAGCTACTAGATTAGCTCACTCTAGTTCCTAAGCAAACACGGCAAACAGCAGATCAAGGCAATTCATCAACCAGCAGATCACGACAATTCATCTTATCACTTATCTAACTAATACTAGGGTTACCATCAAGCCTAGCTTGAGGTGAGGATGGGTTTGTTGAAAAGGGGTTTTTCTTTGAAGTAAGATAAGTACCATCTTGGTATCTCTACCAAGATTGAGATGAAAAGGGTTTTAATAAAGGTTTTTGGAAAACCTAGAGATAAGGGTAGTTGAAGGTCCTGTCTTGAAAACATAAGGAGATAAAATATAGGTCTCCATAGTTTTGTTAATAGAAACTAGTATAGTATTTGGTTGTATCAAATTCATCTTGGGTCAGGTTTTGAAATGCCAGAACATTTGAGAATATGAAAGATGATCCAAGACATCTCTTTTTATAAAATAGTTTTGTGAATTAGTGTTGAGATGAGGAGTACACAATTAATACACAAGCAGGTGCTTGAGCACAACAAAACAAGCAAGAAAGCATATGCAAGAAAAGTTTTTGTTCCCCCTGATTTTTGCCTTCTGAACAGTTAATCAGGGTTGCTGAAATTGGGATGTTACACCAACTGCAGGCTTTAACAGTACCAGGCCAACATTCTGCGGGCCGCTAATGGGCTATACATTAGTGAGCCCATGCGGTCCTTTAGTAAACTAAAACAGTAACGAGCCCAAAAGTTTACGGGGCGCAGCGGACCGCAGAAATGGTCCCAATTCAAACAGTGCAAAACTAAACAATAACAAGCCGTAATACTGTCGGGCTCTCTTAATGGGTCGGCCCACTTAATAATTATCAGGCCATGGCTGGGCCTGGCTTCTACCACAGTTTGATTGATAGTTAATGGAGCTAACTGGCCATTATCGGCATTCTCCACATGGCAGTTTGCATGACGTCAGTAGCCAACGCGACTAGCGAACAGATCTACGATGAAACGACTTTTCGTGGCTGAAGGGTGCGATTCGCCATGGTCGGAAAAAATTGTGGTAGATTCATTTGTGATGGGGATTATACCACGAAGGGCATCCATCATAGAAGACTCTTCAACCACGAAAAATGGTCCTTCAACCACAAAAATCGTCTGTTGTAAAAGGACATTTTTCTTATAGTGTTGGTTCTGCTAGCAAAGCTTTTTGAATAGGTTCATAAGGGCCTTGTTCCTGAACTATGAGGAAAAGTTGGCCCCTAGATGCCGCATGCATCAACGTCTTTGCATGTCCTGCCATGGAGTTACTTCATCAGTGAAGGGAATATGCCCGAGAGGCAATAATAAAGTGTTTATTATGTTATTCCTTGTTTATGATAAATGTTTATTTTGCATTCTATAATTGTATTAATATGGAAACATTAATACATGTGTGTTTAATAAACAAAAAGAAAGTTCCTAGTTATGCCTCTCTTATAAACTAGCTCGTTGATTAACAAGATGATCAAAGGTTTCCTGATCATGGACATTGGATGTTGTTAATAACGAGGTCACAACATTGTTGGAATGATGTGATGAACATTCATCCGAAGTATAGAATTACGATCAAGGTCATTGTGTTTATATTTCTATAACATCATATGATAGACAGAGGTCCGTTGGCATTTCAGCCTTTCTTCTCCTTTCAGGGCCTATCCGAAAGAGAATCCAGTACCTCTTGGTCCTGAATAGCAGAATAGGACGAACGGACCGGCCCCCGCGGATATCTTTGCTTCGGAACAAAACAAAACCCTGCAATCAAATAGATTGTCCCAAGGGCGCCATATTCTAGGAGCCCAAGTTATGCTATTGAAAATTCGTTCCTCTAGCAGTTCCGGTTTGAGCATTCCGTTCCCTTTTTCAAACCCCACTTCTTTTCATATAACAATCCCTGATCAAAGAGAGAACAATATCCATTTCAAAACATTTCTAACGGATTCCTTGGTTCGGACCGACAAAGTAATGGCACTCGATTATTATCAACCTGACTGCAATCTTTTTCTGTCGGTAAGGATTGCACCAGAGCACCTTCCACTTCTAATAGGCCATGAACTATAGATAGAGAAGAATCTTGGTCCTTAGACCATGAGATCATGTCAATCACTAACACCGGAAGAGTATATTGATAACTTCAAACGTCACACCGTAACAGGGTGACTATAAAGATGGGTTCAGTGCTACGAAGGTGTTATGTTGAGGCTCATGGATCAAGAGTATAACTTGTCCATCCCGATGGCAGATAGATATACTCTGGGCCCTCTCAGTGATATCACATTAGTTAGCTTGCAAGCAAGTGATTTGATCACTAGAATGTTATATCACGGGAACGAGAAAAGAGTATATGTAGGTAACAAGATAAAACTAGGTATGAATATACGATGATCGAATCTCGGACATGTAATATATGCGAGACAAAGGGATTGAGTTACATGCGTATAAGGTTCACACGATCACAGAAGTCATCGTTGAATGTGTGGGAGTCAGTACGGATCTCCAGGTCCCTCTGCTGATCATTGATCGAAGAGGGGTCTAGATCATGTCTACATTATTTGTGAACCGTAGGGTGACACACTTAAGGGATACCAACACCATTCGGAGCAAATAATATGCCAGAGAAAGAAAAAGAAAGCGCAGGAATTTATTTCACTAGACACCGGAATTTTTTCGGTTGGAATTGCTGAAACTGATTCTGCATGTGAAATTGAATACTACAGGGGGTTTTATGTGAATGTTTGTTAATTAAAGTAATTAAAAAAATTCTGAATAAATAAATAAAAGAGTTTTATTTAATGAGAGATTGCATTAAATTTGGTGGAAATTTAATGGGATTTGAGTGGGATTTTGAGTGGAGGAAATGGAGGGGCATTTGTGTGAGTGGGAGAATAGAGGAAGAGGTGGGGGCACCACCTTGGCCGCCGGCCATGGCTAGTGGGTTGACCCCTCCTCCTATAAAAGGAGCCCCTCCTCTCACTCCTCACTTACACCTCCTCGCGAAGGATCTTTCTCCCCCCTTTAGAATTCCCCCATGGTCTCGGATCAGGGAGATACATGTTCCCGGTGGCTTTTTCTAGAAGGATATGTTGGTTCCGCTGCTTTGCTAGAGCGAGGGCGCGGAGGTTATCGGGGTACCCGAACGTGTGTGCGATCACGGATGCACCACTGCTTTGCGGTGCTGGACTTGATGGTGCCGGACTAGATGGACCGGATGGACTTCTTCTTGATATTGAGATCGGCAAGCGTTCGACTATATCATCCACGAGTACAACCTCGTTAACGCTTTTCGATCTTCTAGGGTATGTATTCTATGGATGTATATCCACCCGTTGCTTGTATCTAGTAGATAGATCTTGGTACTTAGTTGTTCCCATCGTAGGAAATTAATTTTTTTTGTTTTCTATGTTGCAAACCCAACAATCAGGAGCAGGCTGTGTGCGCTTCTTTATCACGCTTAGTATACCCGGATGCATGTCATGAAGGACACACACATTCGGTGTATCTTTCACAATTGCTATCTTCAGCTGCCTGAAAAACCACACCGAACTCTCGGAGTTATCACTCTCCATGAAAGCAAATGCAAGTGGAACAACTTGATTATTCCCGTCTTGACCTATGGCAGTCAATATCTGACCCATGTACTTGCTAGTGATAAATATACCATCCACATAGATGACTAGTCGACAATGAGTGTGAAAGCTTCTATGCATATAGCAAATGAGAAGAACACTCAATGCAGCACCTCAAATTTGGTTCCTGTGGCAACATAAAGTGTTGGATGTCCACGTAGGTACCTGGGTTCCTAGCCTGTAGTGTCAGCAGCATCCGAACAACACATTTGTATCCTTCTCGAAACGAACCAAATCTTGCCTCTAGTGTCCTCTGCTTAGTCCTCTAAGCATTTTCGTAAGAAATATTGTAGCAAAATCTGGCAGCAACTTTGTTGATGATAACTTTCACCCCCATGGCTTTGCTCTCCACTATCTCCGTGTATAACAGTCTAGCCACGAGGGTTGACCTGAGGTTATGATGGTCCTGAAGGACACTGGGAAGTTGATATGTGTGCATCACAACATCGCTAACCTTCCATTTGGTGTCATACTTAGGGCGATGGGCATGCACCCTTGCCGGACATCCGACTATCTCGCAAACCAATGTCAAATATTGTTGGGATGACACCTTCGTTCTAAGGACCCATTGCATGGACAATCCCCACTCAACGATTTGAAGGGTTTCGTAGCATAGTAAATCAAAAAAAATCTAAGGATGCAAACGGGAAAGCCAAGATCTAATCTAGGAGATGCAATCAACGAGAGGGATAGATGAGATCTTCATACCCTTGAAGAAATCGCACAGCAAAACGTTCAACAGAACGTGGTTGATGTAGTCGTACTAGCCTTCTCCTCCTCGCGATCCGATCCGATCCAACGCCGCAAGTGGCGACGCCTCCGAGAGATGCACACGTACAGCACCGCGACGTCTCCTCCTTCCTCGGTCCAGCAAGTAGGGTGGAGAGATAGATTGGATCTACAGCACGACGGCGTGGTGCAAAGGTGGAGAGTTTCTGCGGCAGGGCTTCGCCTACGCGTAGTCGGGAGAGAGAGATCTGGAGGGCAGCAGGTAGGCGGCTAGGGTTCAAGGAGGGATGGGAGGAGGGTGCGCCCCTGCACGCTTTATATAGAGGGCTGGCCGGCCCCCTTGGACCCTCCTCCAAGCCCTAGGGTGGCGGCCCCAAGGGTTGGAGTGGGGGGCAAGTTTCCCCCTCCCTTCTAGAAGGTCCCCTAGGGTTTCCCTAGGGTTTTGGCCGGATGGGCCTATGGGGCCTTGTGCCCCTGGCCCAATGCAGCCAGCGCACTCCCTCGTAGGCCTGCGCCCCCCTCCGACAAGTGGGGCCACGTTGGTCCCACTCCGGAAGCTTCTAGAACCTTTCGGTACAATACCGAACATTCCGAAACAATTCCGAAATCCAAAAACTGCTTTCCTTTATATGAATCTTATTCTCCGAACCATTCCGGAACCTCTCGTGATGTCCTGGATCTCATCCGAGACTCCGAACAAAAACTCATAAACCAATTATCCATTCTATCCTAGCGTCGAGGCACGTTAAGTGTGTGACCCTACGGGTTCGAGAATATGCAAACATGATCTTCTATCAATAATCAACAGCGGGATCTGGAAACCCATATTGACTCCCACATATTCATCGATGATCATATCGGATGAACCACGATGCCAGGATTCAATTAATCCCATATTTATATTCCCTTCGTCACGCGATATTTTACTTGCCCGAGATTCGATCGTTGGTATCGGCATACCTAGTTCAATCTCGTTCACAACAAGTACTTTACTCGTTCCGTAATCCGATATCACTTTATGATTAACTCCTTAACCACGTGCTTGCAAGCGGTGTTGATATCGATTACCAAGTGGGACCGAAGTATATCTCTCCGACTTGGGAGGGACAAATCCCATCTCGATACGTACAACCCAAAAAGTACTTTCCGATCACCTGAGAGACACCTTTATGATCACCCTCTCATAGGATGACGTTTGATGACCTCAAAGCTTTCTTTCGATACCAGGGAGTTATATTATCTCATTGTCTAAGGAATATAATATTTAACATAAGAAAAAGCTTCGCAAAGATGAACACGATGACACGATCTAATTGCTCTGCTTGATTTGGGTCTGTCCATCATATCATTCTCCCAATAAAATGATCTCATTATTAATCGACAACTCATGTCTATGGTTAGGAAAGCTTAACCATCATTAATCAATGAGCTAGTCCATAGAGGCTTACTAGGGACACGGTGTTGTTCATAAACCACACAAGTATCAAAGTTTCCGCTTAATACAATTCTAGCATGGAATATAAACTTTATCATGAACAAGAATTATAACAATAACATCTTTATTATTGCCTCTAGGGCATAATTCCAACAGTCTCCCACTTGCACTAGAGTCAATAATCTAGTTTACATCTGGTAACAATCTAACACCCATGGCATTGAGGTGTTGATCATGTTTTTCTCGTGGAAGAGGTTTAGTCAACGGATCTGCGACATTCAGATCCGTATGTACTTTGCTAATCTTCAGATCTCCATCTGTTATATAATCTCGAATTATATGAAATCGGCGGTTGATGTGCTTGGTCTTTGGATGATATCTTGGTTCCTTAGCCAATGTTATGGCGCCAGTGTTGTCGCACAATATCTCCAGTGGGCCCAAGGCACTTGGAACCACACCAAGATCAGTGATGAAGTTCCTGATCCAAACTCCTTCACTTGACGCTTCTGCAGCAGCCATGTATTCCGATTCTACTGTAGATCCCGTGATCACGCTTTGCTTGCAGCTTCTCCAGCTCATAGCTCCTCCATTAAAAAATATAAACGTATCCTGTCTGAGATTTAGAATCATCCGGGTCAGTGTCGAAACTAGCATCGAGTAACCTTTTACGACGAGCTGCTCATCACCTCCATAGACCAAGAACATTTCTTTAGTCCTATTTAAATACTTTAGGATGTTCTTTACGGCTGTCCAGTGTTCCACTCCTGGATCACTTTGGTATCTGCTCGTCAAACTAAGAGCATTGGACACATCCGGTCTAGTACACAGCATGGCATACATGATAGAACCAATGGCCGAGGCATATGGCACTTTGCTCATGGTTTCTCTATCGTTTACCGTAGCTGGACACTGAGCCTTGCTCAATATCTTACCTGACAACATGGGCACTGAACCGTTCTTTGCCTTATCCATTCTGAACCTTTTCAGAACTTTGTATAGGTATGTACTTTGGCTTAAAGCTATTAGGCGTCTTTGTCTATCTCTATAGATTTTGATGCCTAATATATAAGCAGCTTCTCTTAGGTCTTTCATTGAAAAACATTTATTCAAATAACTCTTCACATCGTTAAGCATACCAATGTCATTTCCAATAATCAATATGTCATCCACATATAGTACTAGAAATGTCACTGAGCTCCCACTCACTTTCTTGTAGATACAAGCTTCGTAGCAATTTGGAACAAATCCAAAGCTCTTGATCACTTGATCAAAACGAAGGTTCCAACTCTGAGATGCTTCCTTCAGTCCATAAATGGAACGCTGAAGTTTGCACACCTTATCAGCATCCTTAGGATCGACGAAACCATCGGGTTGCATCATATACAACTCTTCATCAATGTTGCCATTGAGGAACGCAGTCTTGACATCCATCTGCCATATTTCATAATCATGAAACGTAGCAATTGCTAATAAAATCTGAATGGACTTAAACATCGCTACGGGAGAGAAAGTCTCATCGTAGTCAACACCTTGAACTTGTTGAAAACCTTTCGTGACAGGTCGAGCTTTATAGACACTAACATTACCATCCGCGTCCGTTTTCTTCTTGAAAATCCATTTGCACTCAACGGCCTTACGGTCGCTAGGAGAGTCCACCAAAGTCCATACTTGGTTTTCACTCATGGATCCCAATTCGGATTTCATGGCCTCTAGCCATTTCTCAGAGCCTGGGCTCATCATTGCTTCCTCATAGTTCGCAGGTTCACTGTTGTCTACTAACAAGACAGTTAAGATAGGGTTGCCGTACCACTCAGGAGGGGCACGTGACCTTGTCGACCTGCGACGTTCAGCAGTAGTATCGTCCAAAGTTTCATGATCCTCATCATTAGCTTCCTCTCTTGTTGGTGCAGACGGCACTGGAATAATTTCAGGTGTTGCGCTACTCTCCAACTCGAGAGAAGGTTCAATAACCTCGTCTAGCTCTACCTTCCTCCCACTCACTTCTTTCGAGAGAAACTCCTTCTCAAGAAAGGATCCGTTCTTTGCGACAAACACTTTGCCTTCAGATCTGTGATAGAAGGTATACCCAATCGTTTCCTTAGGGTATCCTATGAAGACGCATTTCTTCGCTTTGGGTTCGAGCTTGTCCGGCATCAACTTCTTGACGTAAGCTTCGCATCCCCAAACTTTAAGAAATGAAAACTTAGGTTTAGCACCAAACCACAGTTCATACGGTGTTGTCTCAACGGATTTAGATGGTGCCCTATTTAAAGTGAATGCACCGGTTTCTAATGCGTAACCCCAAAATGTAATGGCAAATCTGTAAGAGACATCATCGATCGCACCATATCTAATAAAGTTTGATTCCGGCGTTCAGACACACCATTGCGTTGTGGTGTTCCGGGTGGCGTGAGTTGCGAAACAATTTCGCTTGCTTTAAGATGCGTGAGAAAATCATAACTCAAATATTCACCTCCACGATCGGATCGTAGAAATTTAATTTTCCTGTTACGATGGTTTTCCACTTCGTTCTGAAATTCTTTGAACTTTTCAAACGTTTCAGATTTATGTTTCATTAAATAGATATACCCATATCTACTTAAGTCATCAGTAAAAGTGAGAAAGTAGCGATATCCATCAAGGCGTCAAACACTCATTGGTCCGCATACATCGGTATGTATGATTTCCAACAAGTCCGTTGCTCGCTCCATTATTCCGGAGAACGGGGTTTTGATCATCTTGCCCATGAGGCACGGTTCACACGTGTCAAATGATTCAAAATCAAGATACTCCAAAAGTCCATCAGAATGGAGTTTCTTCATGCGTTTTACACCAATATGACCTAGACGGCAGTGCCACAAATAAGTTGAATTATCACTATCTACTTTGCATCTCTTAGCCTCAATGTTATGGATGTGTGTTTCATTGCTTTCGAGATTCAGAAGAAATAAACCATTCATAGCAGGTGCATGACCATAAAAGATGTTACTCATATAAATAGAACAACCATTATTCTCCGATTTAATGAATAACCGTCTTGCAATAAACACGATCCAGATATGATGTTCATGCTCAACGCAGACACATAATAACATTTGTTAAGGTTTAAAACTAATCCCAAAGGTAAAGCTAAGGAGAGCGTGTCGACGGCCATCACATCAACTCTTGATCCGTTGCCAACGCGCATCGTCACCTCATCCCATGCTAGCCGCCGTCTATTCCGTAGCTCCTGTTTCGAGTTACAAATATTAGCAACTGAACCAGTATCAAATACCTAGGCACTACAACGAGCGCTAGTAAGGTAAACATCAATAACATGTATATCAAATATACCTTTAATGGTGCCAGCCTTCTTGTCCGCTAAGTACTTCGGATAGTTGCGCTTCCAGTGACCCTTGTCCTTGCAATAGAAGCACTTAGTGTCCGGCTTAGGTCCAGAATTGAGCTTCTTCTCAGCAGGGGCAACGCGCTTGACGCTGCCTTTCTTGAAGGGCTTCTTTGCACCCTTACCTTTCTTAAAGCTGGGGGGCTTGTTGACCATCAACACATGATTATCTTTCTTGATGTCCACCTCCGCAGCTTTTAGCTTAGCGAAGAGCTCAGTGATCGTATCAGTGGAACCAATCTGATTATGAGTAACTACAAAACCTTTGTAGCTAGGAGGGAGTGATTGCAGAACTCTGTCAATCTTGAGCTCTTCTGGAATCTTTGCATCCGATTGCTCAAGACGTTGAGTGTAGCCCGACATCTTAATGGCATGCTCACTAACGGAACTCCCTTCCTCCATCTTGCAGTTAAAGAATTTCTCAGAGATCTCATATCTCTCAGAACGGGCCTGAGTTTGAAACATGGTTTTCAGTTCCTCAAGAATCTCAAAGGGCCCAGCGAACTCCTCAAAACGATTTTGAAGGTCCGATTCCATAGCAAACAACATGGTGCTCTTAATCACACCATAATCATCTTTGTGCGACTGATAAACAACTTTTTCATCAGCCGGCGCATCTATAGTAGGGGCATCACCTAGCGCTTTCTCAAGGACATAGTCCTTTTGTCCGCCAGCGAGAATGATTCTCAGATTACGGAACCAGTTGGTGAAGTTAGACCCATTGTTCTTAAGCTTTTCTTTCTCAGCAAAAACGTTGAAGTTGAAGTTGGACTTAGCCATTTGATCTACAAAATTTGCAAGTACAATTTAGACTATGTTCATGATAATTAGTTCAACTTAATCAAATTACTAGATGAACTCCCACTAAATTCAACATCCCTCAAGTTGTTTAGTGAACACGATCCAAATTCACCACACCTAATCCGATCTTCACGAGAAGAGATGTGGTTTCAATGGTGGACAACAAAGTGTCAATCATATCATTCATATGACTCATGCTTAACCTTTCGGTTCGTGTGTTCCGAGGCCATGTCTGTACATGCTAGGCTCATCAAGTCAAACCCAAGTATTTCCGCGTGTGCAAAACTGGCTTGCACCCGTTGTATGTGAACGTAGAGTTTATAGCACCCGATCATCACGAGGTGCTTGAACACGACGAACTTTCGCAACGGTGCATACATGGGGAGAACACAGTTTTTATCTTGATCTTTAAGTGAGGAATCATCTTATAATGCTACCGTCGCGATCTAAGCATAATAAGATACATAAAAGGATAAACATCACATGCATATGATTTTATGTGACATGGTATAGCCAATCTCCGCGCAATGATCTCCATCTTGTGTGTGCCAGCATGATCTCCATCACTTCACCATGATTGCCTCCACCACGAATAGCAACTACAACTATTGCTAACTACTTAGCGATAAAGTAAAGCTATTACATGGCGTATAAGAAGTTGACACACAGGTCATACACAATTGTAAAGACAACCATATGGCTCCTGCCGGTTGTGTACTCATCGACATGCAAGTCGTGAAATATTACAAAACATGATCATTGCATACAACATACACATCATATCTTGGGCCATACCATATCATAGAAACACTCCCTGCAAAAACAAGTTAGACGTCTCTACTTTGTTGTTGCATGTTTTACGTGGCTTATGGGAGTAACAAGCTAAGAACGATTCTTACCTACGGAAAGCCACAACGGTGATATTATGGTTGCCAACATCCGGTGTAAATCCCATGACAACTATAGTGAGAGAAACTGGCATCCACCAGCCGCATGTGTTGAACAAGCCACACGTCAAGTGCGGAGCCGGTCTCATGACGAGGTCGCGTAAGTTGGCACGACCGCTTCGATCTCACTATCCCGCGTCATAATAAGTACACAACAAGAGGCTTGCAACAGAAAACATCAACGCCCGCAACAATCATGTTGCGTTCTACTCGTGAAACACATCTACGCATAGATCTAGCTCTGATACCACTGAAGGGTTTTGCAGCATAGTAAATCAAAAAAAATCTACGGATGCAAACGGGAAAGCCAAGACCTAATCTAGGAGATGCAATCAACGAGAGGGATAGATGAGATCTTCATACCCTTGAAGAAATCGCACAGCGGAACGTTCAACAGAACATGGTTGATGTAGTCGTACTAGCCTTCTCCTCCTCGTGATCTGATCCGATCCAACGCCGCAAGTGTCGACGCCTCTGAGAGATGCACACGTACGACACCGCGACGTCTCATCCTTCCTCGGTCCAGCAAGTGGGGTGGAGAGATAGATTGGATCTACAGCACGACGGTGTGGTGCAAAGGTGGAGAGTTTCTGCGGCAGGGCTTCGCCTACGCTGATGGAGAGAGAGATCCGGAGGCGGCGCAGTGGCGGCTAGGGTTAAAGGAGGGGTGGGAGGAGGGTGCGCCCCTGCCCTCTTTATATAGAGGGCTGGCCGGCCCCCTTGGCCCCTCCTCCAAGCCCTAGGGCGGCGGCCCCAAGGGTTGGAGTAGGGGGCAAGTTTCCCCCTCCCTTCTAGAAGGTCTCCTAGGGTTTCCCTAGGGTTTTGGCCGTCTGGGCCTATGGGGCCTTGTGCCCCTGGCCCAATGCGGCCAGGGCACTCCCTCGTAGGCCCACGCCCCCCTCCGACAAGTGGGGCCACGTTGATCCCACTCCGGAAGCTTCTAGAACCTTTCAGTACAATACCGAACATTCCGAAACAATTCCGAAATCCAAAAACTGCTTTCCTTTATATGAATCTTATTCTCCGGACCATTCCGGAACCTCTCGTGATGTCTTGGATCTCATCCGAGACTCCGAACAAAAACTCATAAACCAATTATCCATTCTATCCTAGCGTCGAGGCATGTTAAGTGTGTGACCCTACGGGTTCGACAATATGCAAACATGATCTTCTATCAATAATCAACAGCGGGATCTGGAAACCCATATTGACTCCCACATATTCATCGATGATCATATCGGATGAACCACGATGCCAGGATTCAATTAATCCCATATTTATATTCCCTTCGTCACGCGATATTTTACTTGCCCGAGATTCGATCGTTGGTATCGGCATACCTAGTTCAATCTCGTTCACAACAAGTACTTTACTCGTTCCGTAATCCGATATCACTTTATGATTAACTCCTTAACCACGTGCTTGCAAGCGATGTTGATATCGATTACCGAGTGGGACCGAAGTATATCTCTCCGACTTGGGAGGGACAAATCCCATCTCGATACATACAACCCAAAAAGTACTTTCCGGTCACCTGAGAGACACCTTTATGATCACCCTCTCATAGGATGACGTTTGATGACCTCAAAGCTTTCTTTCGATACCAGGGAGTTACATTATCTCATGGTCTAAGGAATATAATATTTAACATAAGAAAAAGCTTCGCAAAGATGAACACGATGACACGATCTAATTGCTCTGCTTGATTTGGGTCTGTCCATCATATCATTCTCCCAATAAAATGATCTCATTATTAATCGACTCATGTCTATGGTTAGGAAACCTTAACCATCATTAATCAATGAGCTAGTCCATATAGGCGTACTAGGAACACGATGTTGTTCATAAACCACACAAGTATCAAAGTTTCCGCTTAATACAATTCTAGCATGGAATATAAACTTTATCATGAACAAGAATTATAACAATAACATCTTTATTATTGCCTCTAGGGCATAATTCCAACACGATTGCTTCCTGCAGATGTCTCTTGCTAGGATATAATGCACCCCAAAAGGTGTTGTTCCCATGATAGTGCCAGGCAGAATCATGCCCATCGTTCACAATCATTGCTGTTGTGCTGTCATTATTCCATGATGCCGGAAATGGTGGTTCGATCTCTTCTTCATCAGACTCACCAGAATCATCATCAGCGGTATCACTATCGCCGTCTGAATCTTTGGCTTCCATCTGATCTTGCAACAAACCTTTGTATATCTCATTCTCATCAGCCTCACCAGTGAAAATGTCTTCTCCTGTCCATTGACTACCATCAGCTGATTCATAACCAACACCCCTAGTGTGTGCATAATTAATATGACCAGATTCATAACCACCACCGCCATCTTGTCCATGACTTCTCTGGCCATGATAGTAGCCTACTCTGGCCAAGATCATAACCACCACCAACATATTGGGTCTGACTACTCTAGCCATGATCGTACCCGCCCTCTTTCACCTCAGGTAACACTAACACAATGGGGTTAACTTTGCTTTTATGGCAGGCTTCCATCCATTTGACCCATTTAGATTGCACTTCTATCGGTCTCAAATAAAACAACAGGGCAGTTCTTGACTTAGTCCATAATGCATGCACACGGACAATGTGGGTTGGAGGGATCCCTAAAGATGCAGATAACCAATCCTTGAACTCACTAAGTGATCATGTTTCAGGAGCCTGGAGCTCTTTAAGAATGCAATGAAATTCGCTCAAATCAACTCCGTGCTTGTTTGTTCTAGCGATACCGTGACCATAGTGAAACCTAAACAGTACATTGTCTAACATAACTTTCAACCTAGAAAAAATACTGAAATGCGTCAAATACCGGTACCATAGCACATTATAGTCTGCCAACATATTTCTAGCCGAATAATCTTATAGCTAACTACACAAACGAGCACTTAGCGAGATGTTAGGGTTTACCCTTGAAGCGTTCGAGGTCCTGCCGTGCAGCAGCCTCAAGTCATCGGATCGGCACCTCCACCATGCAGCTGCCTCAAGCTATAGCCCCAGCCTCCACCATAGCCATTGGTCCTCAAGAACACCACCAACTTCTTCCATAAAAATGCCACAAATCACTACACCAGTCTATCCCATCAGTAAATCGGGACTTTCCTAGATTTCTAATGTATGTCAACACTAAATTTGGGTGGAAATCGGTGTACAAATTGGCTGAAAATGGGTATGGATGCAGCTGGAAACGAGAGAAAAAACAAAGCTACGGGAGAAAGAAGAAGAGAGTGAGCCGCGGAAAGACTGGCCGGTGCCACGACGGATAAGAAGAGGGACTTTTCGGGAGTTCAAATCCCGACGCTCCGGTCGGATGTTAAAGTCCCGACTAGCCCATGCTCCCCTTGTCGGCCGACAGCCAGGCCAGGCAGGCCCAGTCACCCACCGCGGTCGGTGGTTAAAGTGCCGACCAGCCTTATCGGGAGTTGGATCCCCGAGAAGCTCCGGTTGGAATTTGAACAACCGACGACATGCTACTTCTACAAATTATTCGTAAAATTTATTAAAAAACATATTATTTAAAAAGATAGCAGGATGCTCGGTACTACGGGCCTCCTATATATGCTTCTTAAAGCGGAGCAGTGCCGCACACCTGCTTGCCTCACGGTGGTTTGTTGGCCGCCGCCCATCAGGCATTTCGTTTTTTTCCCTTTCTCTGTTTTCTCGTTGTGCTGTTCGTTTCCTGATTTTTTTATTTTTCAAAATCGAATAAAAGTGTCCGAATATTATTCAAGTTTTAAATAGATTTAAAATTTTACCCTTTTAAACTATATCTTTTTGAAATATTAAAACTTTTCAAAAAATAAAAAATTCGTAATATGAACATTATTTATTTGAACAACTTTTTATTTTTTTAATCTATATAATTTCATGTTAATTTGAATATTTTTAAAATTTAAAAATTATAATTTTAAACAGTTTTAAATTTGAATATTTTTAAGTCTAAATAATTTTAACTTTTCCAAATCTGAACCATTTTCAAATTTGAACAAATTCTCAAATTTTTATATTTTCAAATTTAAAAAATGTGCATAAGTTTCAAAATCCGAACATTTTTTTAATCGGAACAAAATTAAAAAATAGTAATAATATTTAAAAAACGAAAAAGAAATCTGAAAAGAAAACTGAAAAAAAAACAGAAAAAATGGACAGAAACGGCCCCAGCTGTAGGAAAGAGCGTACTGGACCGTCGCACGCTGGTCGGCTCACAGACGCAGCCCACAACGTCAGCCCGCCTGGCACATGCACGGCAAAGTGGCCCATGCACGCTGTGGCTGCCCTTCTAGCTCTCACATATCACATCCAACGGACCAGAGCGCCTGCAGTGTGAGGGCTCAAGTCCGTAGTCTACTGCCCAAGTCCGGCGCTTCCGCGCCGCGACCTCGCCGACGTCGTTTGGACAGGCGGCAACCCCTTCCCTCTCTCGGCGGCTGATCCGCGCAGGTTTCAGGTATGGCCGTCCGGTGACCTTATTCTCTCTCCCCGGCTACTCCGCGCGCTAGGGTTACACCGTCTTCTCCTTATGGGTGGGTCTGGGTGGCGGCGCGGCAGAAGCTGTTATCAGCGTCTTGATAAGCTATAGTGGACGGGACGTAGGGAAGGTTCAGGAGTAGGGGCTCGATCCGGTAGAGGGAGGCTGGGGCAGAGGGCTCGGTGAATCCGCGCCGAGGAAGGTGAGACGAGGTCAAGGCTGGTTCCAGTTCCTCACGCCGGACTGTGGCTTAGATTTTGAGGGGCTAAAGCGCAAAACGGTTCGACAGTTATCCACTACAGTATTAGGTATAGACAGATATAATATAGATTGCTGGATGAACGCACTGATTAATTTTTCATTAGCTTTAGTGCTGATTAAGTTTTAATTAAGACTTTTGGGATGCTTTTCTATATGATTAAACTAATAGTCGAGGCCATGAAAATATGAAACTAGCATGATTAAGCTCATTCATAGATGGTATTGGGTGGTTATGAGTAAACTTTTTTTTTCTAGAGATTTTATTATGCTGTGTTTGGGCTGATAGGGAAAACACCCTCTATGACCGTTGTCTGTATGAAATTGATGGACACCCTGATTTCATGTATTTCATCTTTCACTCATTCATAGACGGTATTGGGTAATCACTATTTCAAGGTGTATTATTTGTTTTTTTTTTACAAATATGCAGTCTGGTTTCCCCCTCTTGTTGATTTGCTTCTTTTATTTCATTTGATCTTAAACATCTTTAGAAGAGTGTATGTATACAACATTGTACTGCTTGATTTGTGTGTCTAATTTCTTTGTAGGGAGTTGATTAATACATCATTTTTCTCTCATCTAGTTAGAGATGGTAGTATGTCTTAGTATGATGCTTCTGTATCCTTACAGGCTTAATCACTTGTCTGGCTGAGAAAAGAATGGCGACGATTCCATTGACTGCTGATATGGAACGACAGCTGTTAGAAGAGTTGGCTCGCTTCCGAGCAAAAGAACTTCATGCGGTATGTTATCGTATTGTGTTTCTAATAAAAGAATTAATGTTTGATTTTGCTGAAAATTGACTAATATGTAGGTACATGAACTTTTCACTAAAATGGCTGCTTTGGGGCTTGAAAGCCCTCTAATCAATAATTGGCTTGCTCGTGCGGGTGACCCAAATTTGGAAGACATCTTACCTGAAATAGCAAGTGGTGCCCAGCTTCCGTATTATACGTTCCTAATGGTAATCTCTAAAACTTTGTTTCACAGTATAGTGTTTTCATTATATCTGATTTGTCCTAATAAATTGTTAGGGGGGTGGCAAGGCTAAAATCCTGGGAATGCTTCAGATGTTTCAACGTGAGCTCGTTCCACAACAAAATCAACGACCCGCCGCTGTGAAAGCACGGAACCAAATCCGAGGACAAGTACATGGACGAAAGACACGTACCAACCGCAGCAACCGCTCTCCCATCCCCAGCCCTCCTCCCAACCCCAACCTTAGCCCCACCGGTACCCCCCCTCCCACCAACAGCCGCACCGGCGGCCCTTCTCCCCCCACCAACAGCCCCACACACAACCACTCTCCCATCCCCAGCCCCAACCACGACCCTCCTCCCAACCCCAACCTTAGCCCCACCGGCGCCCCCCCTCCCACCAACAGCTCCACCGGCGGCCTCCATCGCCCCACCAGCCCCACCGGCACCCCCCCTCACAACCCCAACCTCAGCCCCCCCCTCCAGCTCCCCTCCCAACCCCACCAACAGCCCCGCCCGCAGCCCCGCTCCTGAACCAGAAGAGTCAGATGCTGAATCGGATCCCAACCCCATCAACAGCCCCGCTCGCAGCCCCACTCCTGAACCAGAAGAGTCAGATGCTGAATCGGATCAGGACTCCGAAGAAGGATATATTGGAGCCCAATACCATGGAATTCAATTTCCCAGTGGTAGGTCTCCAAAACATTATACATTTATACTCATCAAAGTGGGTAGACTTCCTAACGTTTCTTATCTTCTTAGAATTTGGTCAGGCTAATTTGGTTGCTGGAGTATTCAAGAGATTCACTACCGAACAATATTGTTGTATGCTTATGAATCAAGCAATCTTTGAGTTCCCTCTCCATCATGACGAGCTACAAGGTAACTGAAAACTCTATTTAGTGTTTTATCTAGCAATGAAGTTAATGTATCAGAATCTAATGTAAACTTGTTTTGTGAAGTTGGCATTGTATACAGGGCTGATGGCAGGCATAGACAAGCTGATAATTCAACATGGCTCAGACCCACCAAAAGGATATCTTATCAGGTATGTGTGTCATATGTTTGTACTAGTGAATAGTGATCCAGCAACCCATATCTGCATTTTAAGATTTAATTTTTCAGATGAACGGCATGGAGCTTCATGAAAGGAAATACGAGCAGCGAGGTGGTAACTGGACTAAGATGACCATGGAAATGTTAGTAATTTCATTTATGCTTATTTATCCTGTTAATTTTCTGATTTTTTCTATCTTTTTGTACATCTGATATCTGTTAATGTCAATTTTTGGATCCTTTTCTTTTTGTAGAGATGGTGATGATGCGATGATCATTCATTATATGTTGCCTGCTTCAAAAGTTGTCAATCGTGGAACTTTGTATAAATGTTGCCAAGAAGTGTGTTTACTTAGAGAAAAAATTGAAAAACTCAGAAATGATTTTGAAGAGCTGTAGAATGATAGAGGTGAGCAACTTGCCTAACTCAGTGGACTAGGAGCTTCTAACTTATATGCTTTAGTTAAGTTTCTGCAATATTAGTGTTTGCTACTTCATTTGTTCCTGATAATAGCTTGCTAACATTTATTCACTGTATTTATAGTTTAATCATGATGTCCTAACCAGAAGTAATGAATTTTTAGAAAGAACATAATTTGCATAACAGGGTAATGTACCCATGTTAGCAATTTCCTTCATGTCTTCTGTTGGAGACAATGTGGAAGATGAAAATAACAGGTTTCACATGAATGGTGTGCATTTACCTATTTTCCTTCCATCATTTTTGTTCTTTTCATGGTTAGCGCTAATTTTGTATCATATTGTTTGAAAATTGGCAAAGACACTTTATTTTCACCATAGCGTAAAAAAAGAATAACCCTAAAAATGAAGTTCAGTTCATGCATATTCGTATTACCCAAAAGTTACACCGGTAGATATGTTGTTTTGTAGCCATGCAAAAATTCAACTAAAGATTCAATGTATTTTGCAAGATATGGTGGTCTGTGAATAGTACAAAAACTTAGTTTTCTGTTTTTGTATACTATTCTCAATCCAATTTGCGTTTTTTATATGTTACGGATACATGGGATTTTCTTGTTAAATTTTGCAATGCCTCCATGAAACACCTTGTAAACTAGACTACATTATTTGAGATTTTTACACTATAAATCTATTTATTGTTCATATGTATTATGCTGCCAATTGTTAACATCAAATTTGTCTTTAAAATTGCAGGCACAGGATATTGAGTCAGTATCTGTTTCGTGGAGAGGTATCATCTTGTATACATTTGTGATTACATATCAAGTTTGGAATAGTAATTCATGTTATGGCATTGTGTATACATTTTAGAATACATAGATGACACCGTCCATTTCAGAAAAAAATGTTGCTAAACAAGAACTTGTAACTGATTAGGAAGAAAAGGCACAAAACCACTGAAATCTGATTAGTACATCTAGTACCCAAGCAGTTGAGTTAAAGCCTGAAGTGGACTGCATATTATAGGACTATACGACTAATCTCTAATAAACAAATTCTCTTGCAGTACGGTTTCTAGGCAAGTGTGAAGTATTTCGTGAAAATAATGAACCAGCTGTGCTGTGCCTAGTTAATATATTTTGACAAATTAATTTGAGACAACCTACATTATTTCCTCCCAGCTTGCACTTGCAGCAGCAATATAGCATTCCTTTTGTATCTTAGTTACGCTGGATTGTCTTTATTTCAGTTTATAGTCGTATACTTATATCTATTGTACTTATTTTATTGTGAAGATATTTAGAAGTTGTCAGCAAGCCTTGAGTTTGTCTCAGTGAGCTTTGCTATGTTTTGTCTGCTTTGATTGTGTAGGTTATGCATGTGGCCGATTTAAGAGAAGAATCAGCTTGAGCTGAGTTGATTCA
This sequence comes from Avena insularis, assembly GCA_023614405.1. Lineage (NCBI taxonomy): Eukaryota > Viridiplantae > Streptophyta > Magnoliopsida > Poales > Poaceae > Avena > Avena insularis. The sequence continues at coordinate 101,313,984 of CM042693.1, forward strand.
TCTGCTTATTTGGTTGCTGGGGATCCATGAAACCATTTGGCGATAATTATTTCCATCCAAGAAAAACCACTGTAGATCCAGCTAAACCAATGGATTAGTAATCATGATACTACGTTAGTATTCCATATGTTTGTGACTGCATATATATTATCTCGTGTGGTGCAGGTTTGTTCATGTCATGCAATGAGATATTTCTCTAACCAATTTAATGCTTAAATTACTGTTGATTTTTGATACACTCCTGGGGGCTATCAATAAAAAGATTCCTTTTGATGTGAAGGGCCATCTCAAATGGTCAAAAAATACCCCTGCGATGGACAGCAGATGCTCCACACTAGATAGGTAGATTTCGTTTATGTACTTTCTTCGATCCATAATAATGATCATAACTTTGTCTAGATATAAATGTATCTAGTCTAACTATATACATACGGATTTAGATAAGGTTAAGTCCATTAATATGGACCGGAGAGTGTACGTGAAATGTATTTCACTTCCTCCGTCCCATAAATTAAACTAAGGTGTAAACCTGGAGGCTTAGCCGCCTCTTGAAGCTACTCTAAAAGTTTGTGCTTTTTGTCGTTTGATAGGGGGTATAAGTAATCTGACCTTCTGTTGCCGTTTACCTTTCTTCCAGCCTGCACCTGGCCACATGGCTTAGGGCACCCACAGCGTGTGGCTAAAAGTTAAAAGTAACTCTATATCTGCTATCTAGCATTTGGAATTTTTTTCACATTTGCCACACTTTTTATCTGAAATTTACATATTTGCCACATGACCACATGTCAGTGACACACAAAATGACAAATATGCAAAGTGCAAAGAAAAATGTGGCAAATGTGCAAATCCCCGCTCCCCACCTCACGCCGACCATGCGTGACACCCCTTGTCCAGGTCTGCCCATTTCTCGACCAACTCAACCAACGCCGCGCTGGGTGTGGCTTCATCGGAGATGTCAGGCGCGACATAAGCGAGGTTGGAGACATATGAGAGAAATATTATTTTATTCTATCGTTGTATTTGGAATCAAAGCGCGGTGCTGGTTGAGTTGGTCGAGAAATGGGCAGAGCTGGACAAGGGGTGTCACGCATGGTCGGCGTGAGGTGGGGAGCCGTGCTTGGGCATCGAAAGGAGATGGCAAGGCAGCGGGGGAGTCGCCGCTAGATTCGCCCGCCACCGCAGAGCCACTGCTAGATTCGTCCGCCACCGCTCGAATCGCCCGCCACCGCAGAGTCGCCGCCACCTCTATTGGATTAATCCTTGCCGGATCTGAGCGTCAGAGAATAAGTGAGAAAACTAGAACAAGATCCATGGAGGGAGAGTGGATAGGGAACGGGGAATTTCCCACAACGGCAAACTCGCACGAAGAAGACGCGGGGTGAGGAGATAGACTGACTTTTTTTTAGGTTGTTTTATATTGCATTGGGACCCAGGGTATAGAAATTTAGCTATTGCCAACGCTGTGGAGCAGTTGCCAATTTTTGACTCGTTGCCAAATTGGCTCTTCTGTCAGATTTGGCCAAGCCAATGTTGTGGCTGTAGTGTCTTGTTTGAGCTGCAGCTGACGTCAAGCAAGTGGGGCTGGTAGAGTCTGACGAGCAGCTGCCCAGCTGCTGTTTGGCAACATGCTTTTAGGACGGCTTATGCCCAGGATGATGTTTTTAAATACCGATCTGACATGATTTTCCGTTAATGCATAACAACTTATGTTTCAAAAAAAATGCATAACAACTTTTTTTCTCATTTTAGAATAGAAAAGTTACCAACACACGACCATAAAATAAAACGAGCTCCTCAAATTATGTTATTTTGATAGCAAAATACAAGTGCTAGTAAATATAACTTCCGTACGTAACCCTTCCCATGGCGAACCCTAGGCGCCGCCGGAGGGCCCCCAAATTCCGCTGCCGACCTCCCTCCAAATCGCCTTCCTCTGTCGTTGTCGTCGGCCGTGGTGGCGGCGGCCCCCTAGTACCCATGGTGCTAGGGGTGGCGGCTGTGGCGGCCTTCTTCGATGGGGTGGTTGGGGCTGCGTCGTTTCGTGCTTCTTGGCCAGGCGGCGGCTACAGCCAGACTCCCCTCCCTCGGCGGTTGCTGGTGTTGGTGTTGTGGCCGCGGGTCTAGGGTTCCTCCTAGACTCGTCGTCTTCATGGCGGCGCGGTGAGACTCGGGTCGCCGTGCCGGTCGCTGGACGGATGGTTCCCTGAGCGAGCAAGTGGAGGGCGAGGGGCTTGGGACGATGCGCCGATGCGGTCGCGAGTTCGGCCTTAGATCCGGGCCATGCTATGTTGCGGATGAGCATGCCAGTGACGTTCTGCGACGACTTTCTGGTCTGTCATCTTCTCCACATGCTCGTCTTGAATAAAAGTTGGTGGTCCTAGGGTTCCTACCCATCGCCAAGGTGAAGATCTGTCAGTTGCCTGTCGTCATCGATATGGCTGAAGCGTCGTGTTCCGGAAGGCCCCGCCGACAAACTCCACAGTGCGCATATGCCGAGAGATCGCTGGATCGGGTGAGATTCGGTCGTGCACACCCATGTTTTTATTCTGACCATTTGGGTTTAAAGGGAGCGCTTTGAAGCTCTATTGGCTGTTAATATCATGGGGCATGTTCTCGTCCCATGGTGCCGACCGATAATGTCATTCAGGCCGAGATCTGAGGACTGACAATGGTGGTTCGAGTTTGGGTGGTGACGAGGAATTGACTTGGTGACTCGTGACTTGAAACAGTGGTATGCAAGCGGGGGTGACAGTACATAAGAAGATCATGGTCCTATCTTTTAGGGTGAAGACCTAGGGTCTGGTCTTAATTGGTTGTGTCTGATAATGGCCTTGTTGAAGATATTATTTTGAGAGCGTGGACTTTTTTCAGAGTGAAAACCTAGATCTTTGATCGGGGATGACGATGTTTGTGCATTCTTTCCTTCTTGGAGGCGTCGTTTTTAGAGAAGATGGATTTCTGATGCTGTCTTGGTGGTGGTAGTACTGATGTTTCAATGAATGGGGAACTGTAGCGGGACTTTTCTTTTTTTTATAGTTTTTTTGGCTGTGTGCATTTGTATGGTCGCTAAGGCAATGCGTCGTTATAGAAGCTGGGTGTAATTAATATCCATTGATATTAATATATGCTCCTTTTAAAAAAATACAAGTAAGTTCTAGTGACCAAAGTAGCTAAAACGTCTCCGATCATAAAGCGTCCGCAATATTTTCACGAGGCACATGCATGTTGCCATGCTCAACCCCCAAATGGAGGCGTGTGAGTGCTATGGATGGCCCAGGTTGTAAGTTTCTTGGCATGTAGCTTCATCTTGATCACACTTGTAGAAATCTTTGTCATAAAGATTACTCTCTCTTCTCCAGTTGTGGAGTGACATACATGCACCCATGATGCGAGTTTGCTTCAATGTTGTGCATTCTTATCCACTTATTCAGTTTCAGTTTTGTTCAGTTAAAAACTAACTCTCTTCTTTCCCCTTCTCCTCAGCTCTCGTTCCCATCCTTCCTCCTCCTAGAGTACCTCCTCCCTAGGGCCGTCCGTGTTGGAGATATGCCCTAGAGGCAATAATAAATGTAGTTATTATTATATCTTTGTGTTTATGATAAATGTTTACATTCATGCTATAATGGTATTAACAAGGAAACATTAATACTTGTGTGATTTGTAAACTAAAATAGAGTCCCTAGTAAAGCCTCTATATAATACTAGCTTGTTGGTTAATAAATGATTGTGGTTTCCCTATCATGAACATTGAGATGTTATTAACAACAAGATCATATCGTTAGGAGAATGATATGGTGGACATACTCCTATAGATAAGCGTAGCATAAAGATCAAGTCATTTCAAATAGTTCAATTGCTATATGCTTTCTGATACATAGTAACCTAATTCCTTCAACCATGAGATCATGCATATCACCTTCACCGGAAGGATGCTTTGATGACATCAAACACCACACCGTAAATGGGTGGCTATAAAGGTGGCATTGAGTGTTCGGAAAGTGTTGGTTGAAACACATGGATCAAGAGTGGGATTTGTCCATCCATATGACGGATAGATATACTCTGGACCCTCTCGGTGAAATGTCATCCAATTAGCTTGCAAGCATGTGACTGGCTCACAAGGGATCACATATCACGGGAACGAGAAAAGAATACTTATCGGTAACGAGGTTGAACTAGGTATGTAGAGATACCGACGATCATAACCTCGGATAAGTAAACTATCGTGAGACAAAGGGAAATTGGTATCGTATGTAAGTGGTTCATTCGATCGCAAAGTAATCGTAGAAATATGTAGAGCCATATGAATTTCCAGATTCCTCTATTGGTTATTGTTGAGAAGTGTCTCGATCATGTCCGCATAATTCACGAACCGTGAGGGAGACACTTAAGGATTCGACGTTGTTTGAGTAGTTATGGAATAATGAGTAAGAGACCGAATGTTGTTGAGTCTCGGATGGGATCCGGATATCACGAGGAGATCCGGAATGGTCCGGAGAATAAGATTCATATAAGGAAAGTCCTGTTTGGGGTTGGAGAATGGTTAGGTGTTTTCATCGGGAATGTTCTAGAAGGTTCGGAATGTCCGGCACTCGGAGGAAGGGTACATGAATGTGTCATATCAAGTTGGAATGATTGCATCATGTACTAGGTGTCATCATTGAACAAAATAGAGGGTTTAATCAAATCCTAGTTTGAAAAGTCAACGCCAATTTGAAAGTCAAACGACTATTTTGGGAAGTGGAGGAGAGGTGGAAACCGAGTTGGGGAGGAGTTCCTCCTCCAACCGCCCACCTCAAGCCGAGTTGTGGAGGACTCCTCCCTTGGCCGCGCTTCCACCTATAAAGGGAGGCGGTGCCTCCCAACACACAAGTTCCCTACCCTAAACCCCTAGCCACGGCGCCACCACTGCTTCTTGCCGCCGCCGCCTTAGGGGCCTAGCCGCCGCCTAGCTAAACCCTAGCCGCCGGCCTTGCTCCTCCTTGGTTTCTAAACCCTAGATCACCGAGGATCTCTCTCATAGTCCACCATACCCGCTCCGGCTTAAGGCGAAGCCCTGCGGGATCTCCCCTCTACTTCCGGTACCACGCCATTGTCCGCCGAATCACGAGGAGAGTGCTACAACCTCCATTTTCTTTGGAACAAGGGAGAGGAAGGTCTTCGTCAGTACCGAACGTGTGACCGATTGCGGGAGCGCTTCTTAGGAGCAATGGGAAGGATCGTCTACGCGATCTTGAGATCGGGAAGAGTACGACTACATCACCCACGAGAATCCGCTCTCGTTAAACACTTTGGAATCTTCGAGGGTGAGTTATTCCATCGACTCGTTGCTACAATCTAGTAGATAGATCTTGGCTTGTTTGTTTGTATGCGGTAGGAAATTTTTGTTTTCCATGCTACGAACCCCTACTGTGGTATTAGAGCCGTGTCTATATGTAGATCTGTTGCACGAGTAGAACACAATGGTCATTGTGGGCATTGATGCTTTGTTGTCGATTGCTTCTTGTGTACTTTGCATCTTGCGGGATGTTGGGATGAAGCGGCCCGGGCTAACCTTACATGACATCGTTCATGAGACTTGCTCCACGCTTGACATGCAACTTGTATTGCATAAGTGGCTTTGCGGGTGCATGTTTCTCCCAACATAGTTAAGATTCAATTTACAATGGGTAATTGACAATACTAGTATCAATGTTGTGCTTCTTGTTCGTAAGTTAGAACGACACTTATTGAAAGCCCCAAACCACGTAAAACATGCAAAGAAAGTAGAGGCGTCTAACTTTGTTTTGTAGGGTGTCTTTGTGATGTGATATGGCCATGATTGTGATTATATTTGATGTATGCAATGTTCCTTATTGTAAGTTGGCAACCGGCAGGAGCCATATGGTTGTCTTTAAATTCCGTTAAGACCTGCGTGTCTATTCAAAGTAGTTGTAATAGTTGAAGCTGGTGGACGACAATCATGGAGAAGCGTCATTGACCTTGATGCAATGCCGGTGATGATGGAGATCATGTTCGTGCTTGAAGATGGAGATCGGAAGCACAAAGAAGAAAGGCCATATCATATCACATATTATGAATTGCATGTGATGTTAATCCTTTATGCATCTTGTATTGCTTAGTTAACGGTAGCATTATAAGATGATCCTCATGCACATGAATATCAAGTTCCAGTGTTCACCCTTAGTAAGCACCGTTGCTAAAGCTTGTTGTTTTGAAGCACCACGTGATGATCGGGTGTGTTAGATTCCGCAAGTGTATACAACGTGAGCAAGCCAGATTTGCTCATGCGGTAGCTAAGGTTTGATCTTGACGAGCCTAGCATGTACAGACATGGTCTCGGGAACACGGATTACCGAAAGGTAAAGCATGAGTCATATAGTTGATATGATGAACATGTCGATTGTTCGCCATTGAAGCTGCATCAACTCTCGTGATGATCGGTGTTGATGTGGTGAATTTGGTTCGTGTGATCACTAAGACAATGTGAGGGATATTGTTTTGAGTGGGAGTTCACCTAGATTAATTTAACTATTAATAAGAACTCAATTTGTCATAAACTTAGTCTAAACTATTGCAAATATGTTGTAGATCAATGGCGGCCCCTACCATCAATTTTAATGCGTTCCTAGAGAAAGAAAAGTTGAAAAACAATGGAAGCAACTTCGCGGATTGGTTCCGCAATTTGAGGATTGTCCTCACAGCTGGTAATTTGACCTATGTCTTTGGATGCACATTTGGGTGACCGCTGCCTACTACTACCGATGAAGTAAAGAATGTTTACCTCGCTCGGAAGACTCGATTCACGATTCAAAGGTGCTATCTTGTATGGTTTAGAATCGAGCTTGAGAAAGGTTTGAGAATTCAGACCCACATGATATTGTCCGTGAACTCAAATTGATCTTTGAGACTCACGCGGCAATTAAGAGCTATGAGGCTTCTGAAAAGTTCTTTAACTGCAAGATGGAAGAGGGCAACTCCATCAGTGAGCATGTGCTTAAGATGTCTGGGCACGCAAACAAACTTCAAAGCTTGGGTATAGTGATTCCTAATGCTTTGGGGATTTACTGTGTCCTCCAATCACTACCACCAAGTTACAAGAACTTTGTGATGAACTACAATATGCAAAACATGAACAAGCAGTTGCCAGAACTCTTTGCCATGTTGAAATCTGCAGAAGTGGAGATCAAGAAAGAGCACCAAGTGTTGATGGTCAATAAGACCACCAAATTCAAGAAAGGCAAGTCTAAGCAAAAGGGACACTTCAAGAAGGGTGGTAAGAAAGTTACCACGCCGAAGAAGACCAAGGCTAGACCTAAGCCGATCGAGTGCTTTTACTGCAAAGGAGAAGGTCACTGGAAGCGGAATTGCCCAAAGTACTTGGCGGATTTGAAGAACGGCAACATCAAGAAGAAAGGTATATCTGATATACATGTTATTGATGTGTATCTCACTAGTATTCGTAGTAGTGCTTGGGTATTTGATACTGGTTCGGTTGCTCATATTTGTAACTCGAAACAGGTGCTGCAGAATAAACGGAAGCTAGCGAAGAACGAGGTGACGATGCGCGTGGGAAACGGATCAAAGGTTGATGTGATCGCGGTCGGCACGCTACCTCTTCATCTACCATCGGGATTAGTTTTATACTTAAATAATTGTTATTTGGTGCCTGCGTTAAGCATGAACATTATATCGGGATCTTGTTTACTGCGAGACGGTTACTTGTTTATGTAAGGTCCCCAATCTTTAATAAGATAGAGCCCCCTGTGTTTACAATGCTAGTCCCTGGATCAATAGCTAGCATCCACAGTTTAGATGTAATATCAAGAAGCAAAGGTCATAATATAACTTTATAACCAGGAATAACATAATTTTATTACATCTTACATAGCTCATTTGGCTATTACATTACATTGCAGCGGAATAACTATAGTCATGGGTCCTTCATCTTCAAAGTGCCACAGGCAGATGTTGGTTGTAGACTTTGTAATCCTAATCAATCAATCTTCACTAAAAACAATCAAACCTGCAACATTACAAGTTACAGCCACAAGGGTCAATACATTTGAATTGTATTGGCAAGTGATACTATGGTAGTATAGTGGAGTCTATCATCTATATGCATTTGGCTAAGTGGAGTTGAGGCTTGCATTGCTCAAAATAGATTTTCCTTATCATTTTGAAAATACTAAGTTTTTGTTTTGACAAAATCACTCAAGGCATCTACCAATCAAGACTGAATATCCTCTCAAGGCATCTACCAATCAAAAATTGAAGATCCTTTCAAACAACCCTTGTTCAAACCACAAGTTTTACTTAGAAATTTGAATGATGAGATTTTTGATTGCTTCCATGTCTTGATGCTCAAATTGTCCTTTACCAGGGACATGGCTAAGTACTTAGATTTTACACTCTGCAGAGGTGGTGCACTTTCCCCACAAGACTTGGTTTCCCAAGACAAGATCTTTCAGAAGCCTTCCCTTAGACCATCATGGACGCGCTCCAACCTATCAAACACTACCACCCACTGTCCATATGGCTAAGTTCTTGCAACCTATATGATCATGGCAGAGCCCATATTGCCAAGTGGTTGCACTTGAAGCTTCTCAACATTTGACATCTCAAATCTCTTTGTTTCCTGGGTGGCCATCCACAAGTGAGATACACTAAGGTAAACCATAAAAATGGGCCTTGTGAACCACTCAACCAAAAACCACCAAGCAAGTCCCATTCCACCCAGGTGATTCATTAACTTAGTTGTTTTATTAAACAAAACACAAGTCCTCAGACTTAGGAATTTTTCCATAGTGTGAATATATTCCACCCATGTTTTCTATTAGCTAGGCTAAGCTTGATAGTAATAGGATTCTTAACTTAGGAAAATCCTACTAAGGATTCATCTACTAGGTTTTCCTATAGCAAGATCTATACTTAGCAAAATAAAATCCATGCAAGTTTTACTTAGCAAAATCACTAATGCATAGAGAAAGTAATGGGACAAAAGATATGAAGCATCACTTGCCTTTTTGGTAGAGGGTATAGGTTCACTCCTTGTCCTTGCAACAATCACACTCTTCAAGTCACTACAAATCAATCAAGCAAGGCACAAACTCAATCTACCAATCAAGCAAAACAACACACAAAATGACAAAGTCAAAGTAATGCATGCAAGCATGCCAAGCTTTGTTTTGTTTGAAAAAGTGGTTCCTATTGGGTCATAGGCAATTGAAAACACCTAATGGTCATTTTGTAAAGTGGCAAAGTCATTTGCAAAAGGTTTCACTTTAAAAACCATTTTCAAAACAAAGTATCATTTTATGTGGTGTAGAAATATTTTTACTAAGGCATTAACCTATAGGGTTCACCAAATATGTTTTCAAACCATAAAACTTGGTGTTTGTGGTCAGAGAGTTTAAAACAAAACATATTCTAAAGGCTTTCTTCCAAAATCATTTTTAATAAACCAACCACATTTCTATTTGACTAGAAATGGTTTTAAATCAAGGAATCCTTATTTTGTTTCACCAAATGAGTTGCTATTGCAAAACTTGGTGTTTTTGGTCAGTAGGTTTGGTTCAAAACATTTCCTCCAAAGTTTTCCATTCAAAACCATTTTCATAAACAAATCAAATAGTTTTATTTAGCTAGAAATTGACTAAACAATTAATCCATTCTAAACTTTTCCAAATTCATTTTCAAAACCATGGGTTGGTTCCTAGGGTCAGTAAGGTCACAACAATCCATTTTGCAAAGGTTTTAACCCTAAAAACATTTTTAAATAATTTTTCTAATCTTAGCAAGCACACAAAAGAATCTGCAAAATCAAACAAGCTAACAATTACTATTTGTTGAACTAAGGGCAGGGTTGGTTAGGTCTTGTTCTCCTGAATCCAACGACATAAAATTTATAATTTTTGGACGTGTGGATCCAAAGTTATGGATTTTACAAAATTGAACATCAATTAGATCAATTCTGTTTTAAATCAAACCAGCAGAGACACGCGTCATAATCTTATTTGCCCGTACCGGTTCGCACGGATCAGTCGCTGTGGAGCGTTGGATCAAGTCAGATCACGTGGTCCAGAGGACATACCCCTTCGTGGTTAAGTGAATCTATCGTGCTCGTTCGATCCAGATCCTACGGCTACCAGACGCTTGCCGAGAAGCGCGGACTTCTGTCGGGCGGCGGCTGGCGATGGCATCGCGGCGCGTCTGCGAAAGAGAGAGAGGGGGCTCACCTGAGTCGCTGGAAGATGCCGATGCTCAACGTGCTCTCGGGAAAGCAGGGGCGTACGAGGGTGGCGTTAATTCCTCGCCGGAGTAGAGGACAGCGTCGGGAGCTTCTGCTTGACGACGGGGATGGGGCTGCTGGAAGTCGTCGTCGTAGTTGCAGACAGACGGCGGCGCTCAGAGCTCGATCGGAGTCGACGCTCAGGAACGCCCGCGGTCAAACGAGGGGCATGGACAGATGCGTCAGGAGGTGGGGAAGGTGTGAGTTAGGCCGAGGAGGCACGGGGCGGCAGGACACGGCCGGAATTGGTCGGAGACGGTGGTCGGAGCAGAGGGTGCTCGGAAAGGAATTGGGGCAGCCTCGGGGCAGAGAAGGAGTGGTGTGTGAGGGGAAAGGAGGAGGGAACGTTGGCGGTTTAAAGCGTGCAGTCACGACGAGGTTAACGCGCGACATTACTGAGAATTGAACGTGGCATTCAAAGGCAGCAACGGCAGCGAGAGGGGGGCTCGGTCAGTGGCGGGTGAGGAGGATGAACAGGGGAGGTGGGGGTCCACGCGTCAGTGAGAAAAGGGTGAGGAGGTGGTCCACCAGTCAGTGGCTTTGAGGGCTGTTTCAGCGGTGGGGAAAAACGGTTCGGGGGCGAGTGGGTCCGCTTGGCAGTGATAGAAAGGGAGTGGGGTGGGGTTCAGATGTCATTCTCTGTGCGGGTTAACTAATTGGTGCGAATCGTTTTTCTGAGGAAAAGAGAGGTGGGCTGGAGTTGGGCCTATTTGGGCTAGTTGGGCTGGGTCGGCCAGTTCTATTTTTTTTCTGTCTCTGATCTTTTTCCTTTTCTAATTCTTTTTCTGTTTTGAAATTCAAACAATTATTCAAGCATTCAAACAACAATCAAATTGATTCAAACAAACACCACACTTCACAACTTTGAACTTGGTTCTGTTTTATCAACATAATCCAAATCCCAAAATAATTTAATATTTTTATTTATTTTAGGATCCATTTAATAATTAAATAAAATGGATCTTTAGTTATTTAGTAAAATAGGGTTTGATTTAATTAATAAAACTTCCATTTGAAAACCCGAATATTTTCAAAACCAAAACAGTAGGTTTTATTTGAAAATAAAAGATATTTGGAAAACTTGTTTAAAACAAAATAACCTTTTATTTTAGGTTCCATTAATAATTAAATAAATGGACCTTAGTTAATAAATCAAATAGGATTTGTTTTAATAAAATATTTATTTTGAAATCAAAAATAAAACCAAAATACTTCAGTGAGTATTATTTGAGAAAAACAAAATACCTGGAAAACTTATTTTTAAAAGAATAAATAAGTTTTGATGTTTTTGGAAATAGTAAAAGCCTTTACTTAAATAAAATTGGATATTTAAATCCTTATTATTTTATTTAAATAAACCTTTACTCATTTTATCCAAACAAAATATTTTATTATAAAAGCTTGGCCAAAATTAATTTGGCTCTTTTAAAATATACTCTTTATTTATAAATCCACCTTTTCATTTGAAAACAAAGTCTTTTATTAAAAGATCCAAAATAGTGTTTCCAAAATATTTTATTTTCCTTTATTAAATGTTTATCTTTATAAATCCCTTTAGGATTTAATTGTTCAAAATAGGTTTGGAGATTCCCAATTGGACACAAAAGTTTCTTCTGGCCCTGAAAATCAACAAAGTTTTATTTTATTCATTTTATTTTTCACATTACAAGATTTGGAAAATCTTGGGATGTGACAGTTTAAGTCCGAGAATAATGGTTGTTCGATTTATATGAGTAATATGTTTTATGCACATGCACCTTTGATAGATGGTCTACTCTTATTGAATCTCGATAGTGGAAATACACATATTAATAACATTGAGGCTAAACGTTTGAAATCGAGCGATAACTTGGCCTATATGTGGCACTGTCGTCTTGGTCACATTGGAGTGAAGCGCATGAAGAAACTCCATTCCGATGGACTTCTCGAATCACTTGATTTTGAATCACTTGAAAGATGCGAAGCATGTCTGATGGGTAAAATGACTAAGACTCCATTTTCTGGTATGATGGAGCGAGCTACGGACTTATTGGAAATCATACATACCGATGTGTGTGGTCCAATGAGTGTAGCATCGCGCGGTGGTTATCGTTATGTTCTTACCTTCACGGATGACTTGAGTAGATATGGGTATATCTATTTCATGAAACATAAGTCCGAAACTTTCGAGAAGTTTAAGGAATTTCAAAGTGAGGTAGAGAATCAATGTAACAAGAAGATTAAATTTCTACGTTCTGATCGTGGAGGTGAATATCTAAGTTACGAGTTTGGCGAGCATTTGAAGAAATGCGGAATACTTTCACAATTGACACCGCCGGGAACACCACAGCGTAATGGTGTGTCTGAACATCGTAATCGAACTCTCTTAGATATGGTTCGTTCTATGATGTCACTTACAGATTTACCGCTACCATTTTGGGGTTATGCATTAGAAACAGCCGCATTCACTTTAAATAGGGCACCATCTAAATCCGTTAAAACGACACCGTATGAATTATGGTTTGGGAAGAAACCTAAATTGTCGTTCCTGAAAGTTTGGGGATGCGAAGCCTATGTAAAGAAGTTACAGCCGGACAAGCTTGAACCCAAAGCGGAAAAATGCGTCTTCATAGGATACCCAAAGGAGACTATTGGGTATGCCTTCTATCATAGATCCGAAGGCAAAATCTTCGTTGCCAAGAATGGATCCTTTCTAGGGAAGGAATTTCTCTCGAAAGAAGTGACTGGAAGGAAAGTAGAACTCGACGAGGTTGTCGAACCTTCCCTCGAACTTGCGAGTAGCGCAGCACCGGAAGTAGTTCCTGTGGCGTCTACACCAATAAGAGAGGAAGCTAATGATGATGATCATGAAACTTCGGTTGAAGTTACTACAGAGCCTCGCAGGTCAATGAGAACTCGTACCACTCCTGATTGGTATGATCCCGTTATGAGTGTCATGTTGGTGGACAACACCGATGACCCTACGACATATGAGGAAGCGATGATAAGCCCAGATTCCAATAAATGGCAAGAAGCCATGAAATCCGAGATTGGATCCATGTACAAAAACCAAGTATGGACTTTGGTGGACTTACCTGATGGCCTAAGGTCACAAGAACAAATGGATTTTCAAGAAGAAAACAGATGCTGATGGTAATGTTACTGTCTATAAAGCTCGACTTGTCGCAAAAGGGTTTCGACAAATTCAAGGAGTTGACTACGATGAGACCTTCTCACCGGTAGCGAAGCTAAAGTCTGTAAGGATTATGTTTGCAATCGCTGCATATTATGATTATGAGATATGGCAGATGGATGTCAAAACAACATTCCTCAATGGAGACATTGATGAAGAGTTGTATATGATGCAACCCAAAGGTTTTGTCGATCCTAAAGATGCTAACAAGGTATGCAAACTTCAACGGTCCATCTATGGATTGAAGCAAGCATCCCGAAGTTGGAATCAACGTTTTGATAAGGTGATCAAAAGTTTTGGTTTTATACAAACTTATGGAGAAGCTTGTATTTACAAGAAAGTGAGTGGGAGTTCTGTAGCATTCTTAATACTATATGTAGATGACATATTGTTGATTGGAAATGATGTAGACCTTCTTAATAGTGTCAAGGAATATTTGAATAATAGTTTTTCAATGAAAGATCTTGGCGAAGCAGCTTACATATTAGGCATAAAGATTTATAGAGATAGATCGAGACGTCTAATATCATTGTCACAATGTACATATTTGGACAAAGTTCTAAAGAGGTTTGGAATGGAAGATAGCAAGAAAGGGTTCTTGCCCATGTTTCCCAATACGACCTTGAGTAAAACTCAAAGTCCAAAGAACGTAAGATAGAGAAAGGATGAGTAAGACTCCCTATGCCTCAGCCATAGGATCTCTAATGTATGCCATGCTATGTACTAGACCCGACATTGCATATGCTGTTAGTTTGACTAGCAGATATCAAAGTGATCCAGGAGTGGATCATTGGACATCGGTCAAAAACATCCTTAAGTACTTGAGAAGAACTAAGGATATGGTTCTTTCTTATGGAGGTGATGAATAGCTCGTTGTTAATGGTTACACCGATGCTAGTTGGAACACCGATCCATATGATTCTAAATCTCAATCTGGATACGTATTTATTTTGAATGGTGCAGCAGTTAGCTGGAGGAGTGCAAAGCAAAGCGTTGTGGCGAGATCTTCAACTGAATCGGAATACATAGCTGCTTCGGAGGCTTCACAAGAAGCAATATGGATGAAGGAGTTCATTACAGAGCTCGGTGTGGTTCCAAGTGCGCTGGACCCAATGTCTATCTACTGTGATAACATGGGTGCCATAGCCAATGCGCAAGAACCAAGGTCACACAAGAAGCTGAAGCATATCAAGCTACGTTTTCACGCTATTCGAGAACATGTCCAAGATGGTGACATAAAGATTTGCAAAGTACACACAGATCTGAATGTGGCGGATCCGTTTACTAAACCTCTCCCGAGGGCAAAACATGACCAGCACCAAACTGCCATGGGTGTTCTGTATATTACCATGTAATCTAGATTAGTTGACTCTAGTGCAAGTGGGAGACTGTTGGAGATATGCCCTAGAGGCAATAATAAATGTAGTTATTATTATATCTTTGTGTTTATGATAAATGTTTACATTCATGCTATAATGGTATTAACAAGGAAACATTAATACTTGTGTGATTTGTAAACTAAAATAGAGTCCCTAGTAAAGCCTCTATATAATACTAGCTTGTTGGTTAATAAATGATTGTGGTTTCCCTATCATGAACATTGAGATGTTATTAACAACAAGATCATATCGTTAGGAGAATGATATGGTGGACATACTCCTATAGATAAGCGTAGCATAAAGATCAAGTCATTTCAAATAGTTCAATTGCTATATGCTTTCTGATACATAGTAACCTAATTTCTTCGACCATGAGATCATGCATATCACCTTCACCGGAAGGATGCTTTGATGACATCAAACACCACACCGTAAATGGGTGGCTATAAAGGTGGCATTGAGTGTTCGGAAAGTGTTGGTTGAAACACATGGATCAAGAGTGGGATTTGTCCATCCATATGACGGATAGATATATTCTGGGCCCTCTCGGTGAAATGTCATCCAATTAGCTTGCAAGCATGTGACTGGCTCACAAGGGATCACATATCACGGGAACGAGAAAAGAGTACTTATCGGTAACGAGGTTGAACTAGGTATGCAGAGATACCGACGATCATAACCTCGGATAATTAAACTATCGTAAGACAAAGGGAAATTGGTATCGTATGTAAGTGGTTCATTCGATCGCAAAGTAATCGTAGAAATATGTGGGAGCCATATGAATTTCCAGATTCCTCTATTGGTTATTGTTCGGAGAAGTGTCTCGATCATGTCCGCATAATTCACGAACCGTAGGGAGACACACTTAAGGATTCGACGTTGTTTGAGTAGTTATGGAATAATGAGTAAGAGACCGAATGTTGTTCGGAGTCTCAGATGGGATCCGGGATATCACGAGGAGATCCAGAATGGTCTGGAGAATAAGATTCATATAAGGAAAGTCCTGTTTCGGGGTTGGAGAATGGTTCCGGTGTTTTCATCGGGAATGTTCTAGAAGGTTCCGGAATGTCCGGCACTCCGGAGGGGAAGGGTACATGAATGTGTCATATCAAGTTGGAATGATTGCATCATGTACTAGGTGTCATCGCTGAACAAAATAGAGGGTTTAATCAAATCCTAGTTTGAAAAAGTCAAACGCCAATTTGAAAGTCAAACGGCTATTTTGGGAAGTGGAGGGAGAGGTGGAAACCGAGTTGGGGAGGAGTTCCCTCCTCCAACCGCCGGCCCACCTCCAAGCCGAGTTGGGGAGGGACTCCCCTCCCCTTGGCCGCGCCTCCCACCTATAAAGGGAGGGGCAGGGCTGCCCCTCCCAACACACAAGTTCCCTACCCCTAAACCCTAGCCGCCGGCGCCACCACCTGCTGCTGCCGCCGCCTCCTAGGGCAAACCCTAGCCGCCGCCTAGCTAAACCCTAGCCGCCGGCCTTGCTTCTCCTTGGTGTCTAAACCCTAGATCACCGAGGATCTCTCTCATAGTCCACCATACCCGCTCCGGCTTAAGGCGAAGCCTCGGATCTCCTCTACTTCCTGCATACGCCTGCCAGGCCGGAATCACGAGGAGAGTGCTACAACCTCCGCTGCCTGCTGGAACAAGGGAGAGGAAGGTCTTCGTCGAGTACCGAACGTGTGACCGATCAAGGGAGCGCGTTTAACGCAGCGCCGGAAGGATCGTCTACGTGATCTTGAGATCGGGAAGAGTATGACTACATCACCCACGAGAATCCGCTCTCGTTAAACACTTTGGAATCTTAGAGGGTGAGTTATTCCATCGACTCGTTGCTACAATCTAGTAGATAGATCTTGGCTTGTTTGTTTGTATGCGGTAGAAATTTTTTGTTTTCCATGCTACGAACCCCTACAGTCCGGCCCCTCCCCCTCTCCTCTCCGGCGATGGCCAGTGGCAAGATCGTGTGAGGGTCCCACCCCTATGTATCATAGTAGCTTTAGGTGTGTCCCTTGTGGCGTTTGCCCCCGTGGCGTTTGAGGGTCAGACAGGGATCTCCGGTGACCAGATCCTCTACACCTCGTGCCTCCCCTTCTTTGATGCGCCCCGCCGGTGGCAAGAGGTGGTGCTGACGAGCTGGTTGTGGACGGGCATCCCTCTAAATAAGGTCCCCATTGGGTGCTTCGAGCTGTCGGTGTCGGACTACGTCGAGCTTGATGTGGCCTCTCTTCCTCCTGTGGCAGCGCTCTCGTGGAGAGAGCCAAAGGATGCGACGAGGTAGACCGCCACTCGCCTGGAATAAAGTCCAAGTCCTGCGCATCCTCTTCTGCTATCTTCTTCGGCTTCGTCCTCAGGCCTGTGGCAGGAGCCTGGAGCTTGACGGTGGCTAGCTTCCCTTGCAACAACGGCTGAAGAGTCGTGGTGCCGGTGAGGAAAAGGTGGGTGTTTCTTGCCTCTCTTTCAGTTGCAGCCATCATGGAGATGGCCAAGGATAGGGAGTGGAAGATCTCTGCCTTTCTTCTCTTCGGTGGGGAACTATTGCTGCGCATCAAGAAGCTTCCAAGCGTTGGCAATCTTGTGCTAGCGCTATCTTTGGTCATGGATATCTCACCGTGCGGTAGTTGGCGAGCCACGTCGTCATCAACCTCCGGGCTGACGTGTCCTTGTGGAGGCCCCTCTGCGTCTTTGTCACGGCGATCTTCGACACGCCTTCGTCAAGTGGTCTGGTCCCCGACGCTGGTGCTGCCGGTCGTGGCGACGATCGCGTCATCGCCTTTGGTGGAGAAGGATCTGATTGCTTTTCTCATCTTTCTTTGGATATACTTTCCGTAAAAGTTTAGGGCTTATTTGTAATTCTCTTCAAGTTTGAGTCCCTGTTTGTAATTGATCTCACCAATTAATGCAGCTCTGGACCCTTCCGGGTCCTTCCCCTTGTTAAAAAAAATCCACTTATTCCATCTAAATAATATATGAAAACAAATATTTACACCAAGTATCTATATAGCAAAATAGTGGGCTGCCCTGGGTGATAGCTGTACACCCTCGTTCAGCCATTGAATCAGCATATAATTCATTTTGACCCTACATCTAAACTGACACCGTTAACCCCGGGCTGAGTCCTTTTCTCACTCTTCCTAGCACACTTTCGAACAGAACTCCCCCCACCGAACGACTCTCTCTTCCGATAATTTCTCCCCATCTCGCCACTAACCCTGTGAGCGCCGGAGAATATTTATATAGGAACTGGTCCACATATTTAAAGACGTGGACCAACTTTAGTAAATGACATATGTCCAGAAAAAATAACCAAGATTAGCAATCGAATTCTAAATCTAAATTGCTACATGTAAATCACGGAGTTGGTTCACTTGTAAACTAGGTCTCATAAAATTATTTTCCACACTGGCCAGCCTCGATGTGCGCTGTCAGCATGTACTCCGGCACCGTCCAGGCCACCCAATGTACCAGTTGAGTGCTCCAGCGCCCCCCCCCAACACCCCCAAAACACCTTTGAGCTCCTTTTGATTTTGCTAAGGCTGCAGCACTTTAAGACATATTAAATAATTCTTAATATTGTTATCTAATATATAAAACACTAAAAATTATGAAATATTCTTTCAATAATTTATACTAACGGTATCCAGATGACAAAATTTATACTAACGGTATCCAGAAAAAGTATGGCAAATATGCAAAAATTCCCCCGGCCACCGCCGGCGAGCCTTTCTCCCGGGCGCCGTACGGGGAGACCTACTTTTGCCACCCTAGTGGTCGGGCCTCCTAGCGCCTCAGCACGGCCGCCTCCCAACACCTCCACCGCCGATGGTCAATTCCGGCGCCACCGCTACGTCAGGCCCTCCCTCCGACGCATACCGCGTTAGCTCCACCGACGAACCTCCGTCCTCCTCCTCCTCCACGATCTCAAATACCACGGCGCCGCCCTCCTCCATCGACAAGGCATCCGAGCTCATCATGGTTCGAGGATGCGCGGCCGCAGTTTGATCTGTCCAAGGATTCTGTGGTATGGAACACCGACGCACAGTAGGATCTAGTGGCAGCGTTCCTGATCGCGCAGAGCGGCATCGAGGCTGGCCTGGAGGGGTGGCTGCGGTCTCCACCATTTCATGCCCCACTTAGATCGTTGCAAGTGCCCCAGCGGTGTGGATGGCGGCATGGCTTGCTCCAGCTTCGTCGCGCACGCGGTCCTCGGGCGCGGTGACCGACGCCATCGACGTGCACCCCGTGTTCGGCGCGTTCGTGGCGCCGCTGGTGTCCGAGCTGCTGCTGGTGGTATCGTCGTGGGCGGCTACTGCCGCAGGTCAGACTGTTTCAAGTCAATTATGTAAGTACTCTGAACTTAGCAGATAGAAACTGATGTGTAACTTGTTTGAAGTTTGAACTTCTCCGAGACTTGATAAGAATACATGAACTTGCATGTGAATGACATGGAATTGTTCAAATGCTATATCACTATCAGTTCTTAGATGATTGAGTAAATTACAAACAACTACCGCTTTCTCACCCATGCTCCTGATTCTGTTGGATTGCTATTATGACTGTCACTTAATTTTCCTATTCTGTACATAGTGTATTTACTAGGCATTCACATGGGTAGCTTGCTGGAAGGAAGTTTCAAGGTTATTGGAGATTGTACTCCCGAATCCACAGTTAGTGTGTTATGAATGCTAGTTCGGTACAGTACCTCATACAGGTTGGACTGGGGAGGGGACAAGTTGTTGGAATAAATGGGCCTCTATAAGAATTGGACCCATATAAATTTCAGAAATTGGAAAGAAGTCAATGGGGTGGAGGCTGTGAGAGTTTAGTCCCACATTGCCAAGGGAGCAAGATTTTGACATGCTTATAAGGGGGCATCTCATGGTGAGACTAGTTGGAAAGACTAGAGAGAGCTGTGCTAAGTGTACACCACACGCCAAGACGCCTGCCGTCAGATTTCGTATTTATTCGCGTTTAATTACGCGTGACTTTGGCGAGGCGAGCGTGACCGTGGCCTGTTAAATAGCATCTCTTTTTAATATTTTTGTCGAGCAGTTTACTTATCTTATCCACCCGCGTCTGTCTCACGCACGACTCGAAGATAGACTTCCCGTTGAGAGAGGTTAGGAGATCGCTCGTGATGGAGATATACCAGGGGGCGGATCCTGGAATATAGACAGAACGTGCTGCGTGGGGGTTATTCTTTCGAGTCTATAAGAGGAAGACGTCCCTCTCGACAGAAGACACCAGATACACAGAAACCCTACTCCGTTCTCTTCTGCAGCCGCCACCGATCTTCGCCGATCCTTTCCCTGCCGTGCCGCGGGGGAAGGAAAGTACTAGTCTCCGGACTTTCCCCGGCGTTTGGCGTCCTGCACGAGGGAGCCAGGCGATAAAGTTTCTGGGCAGTGCTTCGCACGGCTTCTTCTTCTTTATCGACTGCATCGACCGTCTGCTTTATCTTTCTCAACTATTCTTCATCAACGTTCGTCTGCATCACTGTAAGAAATCAATCTCTTGATCCTCTCTTTCATGTTCTAGAAGGGGTTTGAGATCCATGTCGATCTGTTGTGCCATGTTAGATTTCATGTTCATAATCACATGTGTAAATCTGTTAGATCTATCTTTGTTGTCACACAAATTTGAAATTATTTTAATTCGATTGCATGCTATATTTCCAACACAAGTCTATCTCCATTTGCTGGACATAGTGTTCGAGATATTGACTATACCCAAAGCATCAAGAGCTGTTGGACTTGGATGTGTTATCCATTGTTGCTCCAATTGAATGATTTCCCTACCATAAGATATAAATGTAAACGCTTAGGCATGTGTGCACATTCCAAACGACAGTCTAGCATATTGTACCGTATGTCCTCTAATATATATATTTTCTTCTTCTTACATCATGCTGCTTGCTATTCTTAATTGATTTTTATTTACAATCTACTCTCGTATGCCCACGAAAATTTATCAATCATCAATTATCATCAATCAATCAATCTATTAATTTCTTTTGAGGTAGGTTTGTTTTACAAAATTTTCGTTCCGATTTTATTTTGGACAAATTTTCCCCTGACAGTTCTTAGATGTTACTTACACTGCCACCGCTAAGTTAAAAGTTGGTTCATCAACCGAACCGGCGTCCTCCTCGCTCACCCCCGCCTCCACACGCGCCCGCAGGCCTCGCCTCCTCTAACTTGAGCGCAGCTCACGGAGGATAGGAGGTCACCGCCAGACTCCTCGCTCGCGTTCTCCTCCCCTCCCATGTTGTCCACTAATTCCCCATTCAGGTTCATCGTCCATGGCCTCCTTGCCGGCCACAGAAGAGGAGCAGGTCCCCGACCATAGAAATAAAAAATCCCCAACATGCAGCGCCGACGGCGCATCGATGGCTGCCGCTGCCCTTCCTTTACTCTCACCTCACCCCAGATTGATCTCCCTCGCCCCCGATTATCCCTGTAATTCCTCCCATCTCGGCATTCTCGGTTCTCCACCGCCACCCGCCATCCAAGAACCTGCAAGGATGGATCCCGCCGCCTCCTCCTCCTCTCGGGAACCATCTCGCCTAGGA
The DNA here is from genome assembly GCA_023614405.1 of Avena insularis. Taxonomy (NCBI): domain Eukaryota; kingdom Viridiplantae; phylum Streptophyta; class Magnoliopsida; order Poales; family Poaceae; genus Avena; species Avena insularis. Next base: position 101,335,400 of record CM042693.1, read on the forward strand.
ACGGTATCGCGGTTGGAGGCGCTGCTCTGCCGGAGGAGTCGAAGAAGCATCAGCCAGAGAAGAGTCTGAATGGTTCAATTTCAAGATAACACCGGAGAGCTCATATGGGCGCTTGTGGATCTTCTTGCTATGCGGTGGCTGGCCTAGACAACAGCTGTAGGTGGCACGGCTCGGGCGGCGGTCGTCGACAAAGCTGCATCTAGTGGCGAAGGATGGAGGCTGTGTCTAGGTGGCGGACGGCTCAACTAGTGGAGGCAGCAGCAAGGTCCTTGGTGCAGCGTCAGGGCGACCAAGATTCAGAGTTTCAGATGCCATTCGGAGCACATGGCAGGAGACGCGCACAGCCCGGCCTCCGCGGCACTAGAAGAGGACGGCGAGAGTCCCCGACTGTGTGAGGAACCAGAGTCACCCCTGTGCCCAATCCCTATCTCCGTCGAGCGCACAGCCCGGCCTCCGCCCTGGATCCTATTCTCCAGGAAGCGTCGCGCGTCTAGCCTGACCTCCGCCCCGTCTGCGACCTTCTCAAGGCGTTGCGCGCACATCCAGGTCTCTGCCCAGTCCCTTACATCCGTCAGCCCCCGAGCCCCGCCATGCTCCTTTTTTTTTGCCTGGGAGCGGTGAGGACACTCGGGACGTTGAGTGAAAGAGGGCACCGGAGGTGGTGGAGGAAGGCCACCGCGCCACACTGATTCTCTCTGCAGACAGAAATAAGAAAGGGGACTGTGGTGAAGGCAAAACGAAAGAGATAGCGCGTGGGGAGAGAAGAGAAGGAATCCATGGTGGAGGCGAGGGCATGGTGATGGCGACAACTAGAGAGCTAATGGGGTAGTGGTGGGAAGCGTCGAGACCGTGGCCTGGACACACTAGCGGTCTTGAGGCGGGTGGCGGCCTGCCTCTGGTCTAAATTGCGCTGCACTGGAGAAGATGACCGGTGGAATATCTGGAACACACGTGAGAGGATAAGGTAGAGGAACAGGTGGGGTGGTGGCCCGTAGCTAGCTTGGCCATGTAATTTTATGTCACAACCTCTGCTCTGAAGACGTGCGCGGCTATGCCAGGGAAGCGGAACTGAAGAAGGGAGAAGGAAAGGATCAAGTGATGGGCTGAAAGGTTATTTCCTTAGTGGGCCATGGCCAAGGTGTAAGTGGGCCATGGGCATGCGTATGTGGCGGAGTGCTATTATAAGCTCAGACGATCGTTGTAATCAGTATGAATCAGATAATGAAATATTCTCTCAACCTTCTCTCTCTCTTTACTAACTTCTTCTCCAAACCACGACTCTGATCCCCCAAATCCATAGGAACCCTAGCCAGGATATTACACTTGGTAATCAGAGCTTGTTCGATCTGTTCGTGCTTCATACACTTGGGATTTTCCGGTAACATCGACTGATTGGTTGTTGATTGCTCTTAGGGGTGATCAACTGTAAATCCGAAATCAGCGTTCGGAAAATTCAGGGGAGGCAGCGACGGTGGCGTTCAAGGCGAGCACGCAGACAAGGCACGTCATTGCGGTCATGGGGACGTTTGAGGAGAAAGTGATGAAGGAGTTTGAGGCGCTGAGGGCGATCCAGTAGAAGGTGGCGGGGATTGACGCGATTCAGGCTCGGCTTGAGGAACTAGATGCCAAGTTCGTCGAGCAGGTGGGACGACTCGATCAAGTTCAGTCTAAGGTGGATCTGACAGTAAACTAGGTGGGGGTGATTCATCAAGAGCAAGTCAATGTGGCGCGTGTTCTGAAGGAGTCATCAAGCGCACGGGACGCCGATCTGAATTGGCTGGCGGCGGAAGGGGTGCTTGTAAGTTCTCCAATGGCGGCGGCGGCACGGGCTGCGTCTCCATCGACGGCAGCAAATTTTGTTCGACCACCACCACCACCTCCTCTGTTTCCTCGGCATCAGCCTCGTCCACCTGAAGAGAGTCAGGTATGCTCCCATAATCAACACCCGGATGAGGGAGGGGGTAGCATTAGGCGATCATGGATGCCGAAGATGGAGTTTCCTCGTTTTGATGGTGACGGGGTGCGGATTTGGCTTGACAATTGCGAAGCATATTTCCAGTTGTATCACATTCCTGAGAATTTCAAGTTGATGTCTGCTTCTCTGCATCTTCAAGGAAATGCAGCCCACTTGTATCAATCGGTGAAACTGACAGATGCATGTACTAGTTGGCAAGCATTTTGCACTGCAGTCCTGACTGAATTCGATGTGAATGTTCATAGAAATTGCATGCGAGAGTTGTTAGTACTAAAACAGGTGGGGTCAGTACAGGAGTATCGCACGATATTCAATCAGTTGGTGTACCAGGTCCGACAGTATGAAGGAATTGTGAGTGAAACACTTCTGATGACTCTGTTTGTGTTGGGCTTAAAAGAAGAAATTCGCCAGGCTGTGGAAATTCAATTACCCCACACAGTGCAGATAGCAACTGAATATGCTCTGGTTTAGGAATAGTGCTTGACAGAGGGAAACATCAGGCTGGTCGACATCAAAGACCATTTCAGACCAGAACTGGGGGATTTAAATCTGATGCTGGACTGAAGCCTCAGTTTGCAGCTGGTGACTTGTGGAAAGCAAAGCAACTGAAAGAGTATGGGAGGGCAAATGGCCTTTGTTACAGTTGTGGTGAGAAGTTTATGCCAAGACATGTGTGTGCTCATAAACAAGGAGCTCAAGTCAAAGCAATTGAAACAGAAGAGGATGGTGAAGTCATCTCTGATGCACTATTGGATGCACTAACTGTGGAGGAAAGTGTGGATGAGGCAGCCATGTTTCTCACTGCTAATGCTATAGCTAGAACTAAACATGACAGATCAATCAAATTAAGGGCATTAGTGGGCAACCAGGTGATGCTATTATTAGTGGGCTCGGGGAGCTCGCACACATTTATTGACAAACATCTAGTGGACAAACTCAGGTGCCATACTACTGCATTACCTGTACCTCTGAAGGTTAAAGTGGCGAATGGGCAACACTTAATGTGCACTGCTAAGGTGAAACAACTGGAATGGTGGATTCAAGGAGCAACTTTTCAGACAGATATGAAAGTTGTCTCTCTAGGGGGCTATGATGCAATTTTGGGGATGGATTGGCTATCACAATGGGGTGCTATGACTTGTCATTGGGAACAAAGGTGGATCAAATTTGACAAGCAGGGTACTGTGGTCCAATTGCAGGGGATGATAGATAAACCTGTCATAGAGCTAAAGGAAATCACCATTGACCAGGTGGACAAATGGAACAGGGGGAATGACATCTGGGCTACTGTGGTAGTAACCTTGCCTACTAACAGTGAGCAACAGTCAGTGCCAGAAGGTGTTCAGGAGATACTGAATCAATTTTAAGATGTGTTTCAGACTCCAACCACTTTGCCTCCTCACAGGGCTTTTGATCATGCCATATCCTTGCTACCAGACAGTGCTCCTATCAATTCCAGGCCTTATAGATACTGACCTCTCCAAAATGATGAAATTGAAAAACAAGTTAAGGAAATGCTTGCTTCAGGGTTGGTAACAACTAGTATGTCACCATTTGCCTCACCTGTGCTGCTGGTAAAGAAAAAAGATGGTACATGGAGATTTTGTGTGGATTACAGAAGATTGAACCATATTATAGTGAAGAGAAAATTTCCAATGCCTATAGTGGATTAATTGGCTGGTACTAGATATTTCTCTAAATTAGACATGAGAGAAGGTTACATTTAAAACTCACCATGGGCAATTTCAATTTAAGGTGATGCCCTTTGGTTTAACAAATGCACCAGCTACATTCTAGTGCCTCATGAATGCATTCTTTGCCAAGCATATTAGACACTTCGTTTTAGTGTTTACGGATGATATTTTGGTGTACAGTCCAACCTTGGAAGCTCACTTGGAGCACCTGCATACAGTTCTGACAATTTTGAGACTACACAAGTTATATGCTAAGAGAAGCAAATGTTCTTTTGCTCAGAAACAGTTAGAATATCTAGGCCACATTATTTTAGATAAAGGTGTGGCCACTGACCCTGACAAAACAAAAGCAATGGCAGAATGGCCAGTTCCATCAACTGTCACTGAACTCAGGGGTTTTCTGGGACTCATAGGCTATTACAGGAAATTTGTCAAACATTATGGCGTCATAGAAAAACCACTTACCTCTCTTCTCAAGAAGAAGGCATTTCATTGGGACAATGAGGCTCAGCAAGCATTTGAACAGCTTAAGGAGGCAATGACTTCTACTCCTGTACTCACCTTACCGGATTTTTCCTTGCCATTCTGTGTGGAGACAGATGTTTGTGATAGTGGAATTGGGGCTGTCTTAAGTCAACAAGGTCATCATGTGGCTTATTATAGCAAGGACTTGGGACCAAGTAATCAGAAGATTTCTATATATGAGAAAGAGTTCCTGGCGATTATGATGTCAGTTGAAAGGTGGAGACCTTATTTCTCTAGAGGCCCTTTTACTATCCATACTGATCACAAAAGCTTGTGTCACTTGGAAGATCAAGTATTGCATTCTGATCTTCAGAAGAAAGCAATGACAAAGTTGGTAGGCTTGCAATACAGATTCCCGTTTAAGAAAGGAATTGATAACAAAGCTGCTGATGCTCTTTCCAGAATTGGACACATGTATGATTTGCAAGCTATATCCTCAAGCAGTCTACCAAATTACGTGGAGGTGCTGAACTCCTATGTTGTTGATCAACAAGCTCAACAGTTACTGCAACAGCTGGCCATATCTCAAGCTGATGATCCTATGTTTTCATTGGACAATGGAATTATCAAACATCAGGGAAGGATATGGGTTGGAGCTAATACTGGCCTACAAACCAAGATAATTGTGGCTTTTCACTCTTCTCCTATTGGGGGTCATTCAGGCATGCTGGCAACATATCAGAGGATTAAGAAATTGTTCCATTGGACATGGCTCAAAATTTTGTTCAGCAGTGCCAAATTTGTCAACAGGCCAAACATGAACATTGTAAATACCCTGGGTTGCTCAGTCCCTTGCCCATTCCTGCAGGTGCATGGCAGGACATTTGTATGGATTTTATTGAAGGGCTACCAAAATTCAAAGGCTATTCAGTGATTCTGGTCATTGTGGACAGGTACACAAAATACAGTCACTTTATCCCTCTAAAACACCCATTTACTGCTGAAGTGGTAGCTGAAAAGGTGTTGGATAATATGGTTAAATTGCATAGTTTACCTCTGACAATCACTTCAGATAGAGACAAGGTGTTTACCAGCAAATTTTGGAAAGAACTGTTCCATTTATGGGGAACCAAGCTTCAAATGTCCATAGCCTATCATCCATAAACAGATGGGCAAACTGAAAGGGTGAACCAATGTTTGGAGATGTATTTGCGCAGTGCAGTGCATGACACACCTAAACAGTGGGCACAATGGTTACCCTTGGCTGAGTTTTGGTATAACACATCATACCATTCTTCTCTGGTATGCTCTCCCTTCAAGGCAGTCTATAGAAAGGAACCAAATATGGGTCAGATGATGCACAACATGGCTACCAGCCACCCGGAGTTGCATGCCTGGCTCAAAGAAAGGGAGACTGTCACTTTAGATGGCCGGGCACTCCTTATTTTCACTCAAAAAAGCAGGAAAAAAGAGAAAATCTCGGAAACTTGTTTTTTATCTCTTCCTAATTCGAAGATTTGAAAGGAAAATCGAACTACTCTAGTTTTCTGAAACAACATCTGGCACGGGCTCAAGCTAAAATGAAGAATGATGCTGATAAGAACAGATCTCAACGTGAATTTGCTGTTGGTGAATCAGTGTTTCTTAAGCTACAACCTTATGCACAGTCATCTGTAGTCAACAGACCATGCCCGAAACTTGCTCCGAAGTTCTTTGGGCCGTTCAAGATCTTGGAACGAGTTGGTGCGGCGGCTTACAAGCTACAGCTTCCGGAGACCAGTCTGGTACATCCGGTGTTCCACGTTTCTCAGCTCAAGTCGCAGGTGCCGGATCATACTCTAGTGTATACTTCATTGCCTGAACCAATTCACCTGGACATAGACGAGCTTTTTCCTAAAGAAGTTCTTGACCGACGCCTCGTGAAGAAAGGTAATGCAGACCTCCTCCAGGTGTTGATTCGTTGGACGGGATTACCTATTACTACGGATACCTGGGAAGATTATGATGCTGCCCATCACAAGTTTCCTAATGCACCAGCTTGGGTACAAGCTGGTTCTGCTGGGGGAGTACTGTCATAGCCTCTGCTCTGAAGACGTGCGCGGCTATGCCAGGGAAGCGAAAACTGAAGAAGAGAGAAGGAAAGGATCAAGTGATGGGATGAAAGGTTATTTCCTTAGTGGGCCGTGGCCAAGGTGTAAGTGGGCCATGGGCACTGTTATAAGCTCAGACGATCACTGTAATCAGTATGAATCAGATAATGAAATATTCTCTCAGCCTTTTCTCTCTCGCTCTTTCCTAACTTCTTCTTCCAACCATGACTCTGATCCCCCAAATCCTTTGGAACCCTAGCTAAGATATTACATTTTACAGTCGAAATATCTAATTAGATTGATTCTGAACTTCTACTGAAACTACCACATAGCATGTCCTTTGTTTTTTCTCCTTTTACTGGAACACTGATGCAGATAGTGTATTTCTTCTTCCTCCTACAAAAGATAGGTACGTTGATACTATTATGTTTCAGAAGTGTACATGTGGAAAATTGGCAGTTCTCTCTATAAAATAATAGAAGGTCGCTACTTCACTTGTCAATCCAAGAAATTCAGATTTTTTTCATCGGAAAGTTCAATATTTCTTTTACGAAGTTTGTTTGTTTTATATCATGTTGAATGTTATTTTGTTTTTATTTCAAACAAATTGGATGAAGTGGAACTTTATAATATGCAATGGCATGCGTCGAATTTGCCATGGTCTAGAAAATATTAGATTAGAAACCCGTAGCAAAGCACGGGTAATCTATCTATCTATTAATTTTCTTTGAGGTAGGTTCGTCTACACCTATTTTCGCTCTGATTTTTTTGGACAAGTTTGCCCCTGACTATTCGGATGAATTACAACCACTTCCACCTCTAAGTCAACTACTCGACAGGTTCAATTCAGTTCTGTCCTTTCCGTCGCGATACCTCGCCCATCTCCGCATCGCCAGCGAACTCCCGGACGCCGCCGCCCTCGCCTGCGAGTGCCCCGGTGACCTAGCTTCTGAGGTTTCCGACCGCATAAGTCCTCTGAGTTCATCGACAAGTTCGATTACACCCGTGAGACTTAACTCGTCCCGCATCTCCTCTCTCTCCTTCTGACGCCGCCCCCATCCCAGCAGCGAGCCTCCTGGTCAACAGCGTCGTCGACGCTCCTAGGCCCCGCCGCCGACTGGGAGAGGTGTTGGGAATATGCCCTAGAGGCAATCATGTATGATGATATTTCCCATTGTATTCATAAAGTTATTAAGTTGTCTTTGTATAAATATCTGATGTATATCACTGAATATGTGATTCGGTTGTGGAACTATACATTCATGTTGTTTGTACTAAATATCCTTGGTCATTGAGGTTGTGCTGGACACACAACTTAGACCAATGTGAAAGTCGGCTTGATGACTCAGTTCCACTTTTCATGGGCATGGAGATGCTATTCCAACTTATACAGATTCAGCTAAATAGTTTAGCGAGTCAGATTGACCCATATTGAGGTACAGCGAACAAGTTGTCATTTGTATGTCTCAATCAATGTTATCCTTAGACCTGAGGTTATTGCATAGTCCGAGTTGAGGATCACCGACTTAGGTTCTGTCAAATGCTGATCCGTAACTAGGCAGTTATAAAAGTAGAGTTTGGGTCGACTGAGAATCAAGCTGCGTGATATGAATAACCAAGATGGGATTTTGCCCCTCCACTCGGAGAGATATTCTCTGGGCTCTCTCGTGAGATATGATTCGGAAAGCATGGCCATGCACGACTCGGTTAAGTGTTAACCAAGGCGATCGACTAAGAGTAGTTGGGTGAATCACTTATCTCGGATCGAGAAGAGAGTCGGACTATTTAAGGGATGACAATTATTCGCCTATAGTCTGACAAGGTATATCGTGAGGCAAAAGAGACTCAGACGCAAGTCACATTGGAAAGGCAAGTCGTCATGACTCTTTGGTACTTGGGAGTCGGCACGTTCTGCTAGGAGCTGCTACCGACTGGTCGATTCAGAGTTGGACTCCAATCGTGTCCAAATTGCCAAGAGCCTACGGGGTCACACACTTAAGAGCGGGAGAAAGTTCGGATTGGATCTGAACCGGTAATCTGGTTGGGTTGGACCCAAGCCGGATTAGGACTGAGTTAGTGAGTTGGACTCACGGTGACTAGTGTTATATGGGCTTTAGTGAATGGGCCACAAGAGTGGATCCCACATTCACTCCCTATATATAGTGGAGCACTGCAACCCAGAAGGGTTAATCGTTGTTCGGTTAGGTCATTCCATGTGTTGGAAACCCTAGCTCCACAGCAGTCCTACCGTCGTATCGAACCTAGCAGTTCGCCGTCGGTGCTCCTCCTTGTATGTGTGGATACCAGCAGAGGTGCTGTACGATCAGCACCAGGACGATCGGATCGTGAGGACTGCACTGCATCAACTGATGTGCTTCATCAGTAATCCGCAACTGCGCGTCTAGTGGTAAACCTCGTGGCTTTCTATCTCAGCTAGATCTTGGGATCACCACGTTAGAGGAAAAAGTTTTGTTTTATCTCTGCGTGGCCTAAAAAGAGGAGGCAGAGGGGGTGTTGTTCCTCCCCGATTGGCTCCCCATCCAGCAGGTCCACGTCCACCCATTGGAGCCATTCTTCGTCGCCAAAAGCCGCAGGAAGACCGGGTCAGGGGAGCATTGGGCACTGATCCGCCATCCTCGGCTGAGGAACCCATCTATGGCAAGGAGAAGCTAGTCCTACTGCCTCTCTTCCGGCGAGGTAGGGGAAGAAGCAGCGAGCTGCGAATGACGCTGCCGACCGGCCCATGGGGCTGCACACCAGCAACCAACACAAAAAGGAGGTAGAATCCAGTTTGTGCCCTTTCTCTACCTTCTATGCTTCGATTGATTGAAATCTATGGCTGTACATGGAAGAGCGGTGTGTTGGTGTTTGTGCCTAGTACCTGTTTGTGTTAATGCCTGCAAGGGAGCTATCAGCAATTTATGCCTGTCCAGCGAGTGCAGAGGCTTCATGTACCTATCCGGCGAGTGCACCAGCGTGGTGGCCGAAGGTGGCCATGATCTGGGCTGCACATATGGTTGTGGCTCGGCTTGGGCGGTGTTTGGCATAATGGCATGGTGTCCGACGGAGGGGAGTGACAACTGTAGGTCGGTTTGACTCTGAACACATTGCATTTCAATACACGTATGCAAATTTACTTCAATTAGATCATGTTACTTTGACTCAGTGTTTTAAGAAAAGAAAATTTACTTAAGTTAGGAAGTGACTATGGATGATAGGCTCGGATGAAGCAAATCTTTTCTTAACCAGGTGTTAGCTTTGATGCTGATCCGTCATGGTAGATTGTTTGGATATGTTATCTCTTGTTTATTTTTTGTTTTTATGGATGTTGATGGCTGGATGTTGCTCATCGATTTCTTGATGTTTCAGTTTTGCGGATGGAGAAGGGGATTCATATTGACACCGGGATGTGTTCATAGATGCAATGAGTAAATATTTTCTAACAAATGACCAAGCTCTTGCTGCTGTTGGTACAGAAACAAAGAGACAATGCGTTAGTGTAGCGGAGGAGATGCACGTCTTGGATGGCTGCTTGTCGTTCTTGGAATTTCAGTTTTAACGCTCTAAAATTATGTGCCTTTATCGCTCAATGCCGATTTGCTTTTCTCGCCGGGCAAAGCTTTCCAAAGTCGTGTTTCCTGTATGACATATATGGAGTTGGGCATGCTATGAACCCCAAAGACCAGAACTCTGAATTTTTTTCAATCAGTGATCTCCTGAAACGGTTTTCTTAGTGCTAATATACTTTCCTTGTTGCATCAAATAACTTTAAAATAAGTCTCATTCAAAGAGATTCCTAATATGTAGCATCCTGATGTTTGACACTAAATTCCACTAATGATACTTAACTATTTATATTGCTCCATGTTGGTGATAGTGATGGCCTGAATTTTGGACAATCACTTATGGTCACGTGAGACATTGGGTATCTACGATACTCCATGAAATTATTGGTAGTGCCTCTATTTATACACCGATAATATTCTATTTATACACCAATAATACGATGCTTCTAAAATCGAGTATGGAATAAGTGTGCACTCGTGGGAATAATTTCTTGAAGTTATGACAAATGTTTGTGTGGCTATGTCTATGTGACATCATGTGCTTGTACTTCCTTTGTACATTCAACACTTTTGCCGGCTCTGCCAGACCTTTGGTGACCCTTTTTATGGTTGTGCTGATTTTACATTCATAACAAAATATGTACACGCATGATAGGTAAAAATACTACTTAGTCAATCAACACTAACTTCAGTTTAACCCGCGACGTCTTTATCTCTAGCTAAATTAATCCGATTTATCATGCTTGTTATACTAGAATAATGCAATACTCTCGCAACAAAAGCTATTCAACTCCATAGAAACGTACATACATTGATCCAAAATTAATTTGTTGGCGTCTCCTACATTCTATTAGACGGTGTGTAGATATTTCTTCACATCTATTTTACAACATCGACCATGTCATGTCGTTGTATGACTTTGATACTGCGGGGTAAAAAGTTTTCATCAAGAATTACAATTAACCTGTAGCAACGCATGTGCTAGTACTATTAAAAAGATTGGGAACATTCGTTCACGAAAATTTCCATCTGCCGTTGTTTGACGAGATTGCCCCTGTATGTTCGCAGAATTTACTAGACCTGCCACCACCAAGTGACCTATCCGCCCCGAAAGAAAAAATCCCCCAAGACTCCTCCTCCCGATGGTCAACTCGCCGCCCTCCACCGCCGTACCCTGCGCGTCGCTCCTCCCCCCTCCATTCCCTTCCCTTGCCCTCGCCGCGGCCGCCCGGAGCCGACGGGATCACGAAATTCCGGCGATTACGCGCACACCTCGGATTACCCTCACGCCACGAGTTCCCCACACCCCAGCAAGAAACTATAGTGGAAGCGGATTCCGTAGTGAGCGTTCGGAGACATGTTTCTGGACTTGTACATGTGGAATTTGCCTTCTCCTCCGCATCCGATCTAGTGCACGGTAGGGTTGGGCGACAGCCAGTTGGCGCCAAGCAGGCGTCTCTCAGCATAACTTCCACCACAATAACTCGCGAGATCTAGCGCCACCTCCTCCAACCTGCCACCGCTGGAGGTCTCCCCATCTCGATCTGATTTGGTTTTGTTCTCCCCATCTTGAATCGTTCTTTTTTTTCATGTTGGGATCTGCAATGAAACTATAGTGGAGAAATTCTCAATTTGTTTGCATCTTCAATCGTCAATTTCTGCAGTGCTTTTACATGAACCAATCTGCCAGTTCGTTCATCATCCGAGGAAAGCAAATGCATTGCAGGCCGATCCAACGACCAACAAATCGCTCTCGTCAGGGGAATCGATGTAGTCTAGGAAGTGTCCAGCCAGCAGCTTTGGCAAATTACGAGGTGCAAAAAAATCAGTGGGAAGCAAAGTTCAGTAGGCTAAACTTCATTCAGTGACAAATTATATGCACTATGAAACGACTGTTGTCTGCTGATTACTGCTTGTTCAACAAGTAGAGCTTCATGGCATTGTACCGCAGGCTGCGGTTGGAGGCTGTTCACCGGAGTGCCACCGGATGTGTGGATTTCGTTGTCTGCCACCGGAGTGCAACGCCGCCGAGGTTGTTCACAGTCGTCCTCCATCACCTTGTTGTTAATGCTGACATAGAGTTTGTCCTGGTCCAGGTGTCCTCTTATATATGGTAATAATGAAATAGATCTCTTGTCCAGCTTCTGAACTCCTTCTATGCATCTTGTTCATTCATGTTTTTATCCTTATGTATTTGCAGTGGCTACCGGTTCGGGTGCTTAGATTTATGTGCTGACTCAGAGCCTCGACGACTGTCTTTGTAAGCTGTCGGCATTGACGGGCTGCATTGATCGTGGTTGGAGGCCATTTCGGCGTGGCTTGCGTGTATAGGGACATCGTGCATGATCAACGGTGGCAGCGGTACGGATAAGTGGTAGAAGCAGTGGTCAAGTCCATGGTTGACAAGGTTGTAAGTTGCTGGCCTATTCCTGAGTAAGAGCAGTTCATGAATTCATGCGTTGATCTCACTTGGTTGGTGGACTTCTTCCTTCTTCCAACTGCTGTTTTGCTGAACTCTCAGAGCTGCAGTTTCAGTTTCTTAGATAATTTTCAGTATCTATCGATCGACAGTTACATCTACTTCAGTTATTGGTTGGTATTACCAGCAAGAACGTCCTTAATGTTCTAGCAACTTCATATGTTTATTGCGAAGTGGATTAAGAAAATCCATCGCTTATGAGATTGTGATCCTACTTGTATAATATGAATGTTCTTGCAACTTCATATTTAGATTGAGGGCGTCGCATGCAGATTCCTTCTCATTGCAGGAGTGTAATAGACTCCTTGCTTGCTTCCCCCGTGGATTGTTAGTCAAATTATGTTTCTTTTGATACATCAGTGTTATGTCACCAGAGTAGCATTTGCTAATGAATGTGGTAGTTTCATTTATTCTATAAGCAATGATAATATGTGCAAGGTATAGCTCGTTGATACAAACTTATGTGTTAGATCATATATGTCTAAATTGATTTCAGATTTATTCAGCAAGTTGGAACATATTGAAGTGTGAAATATTTTCATGTTGCAACCTCCAATTGCTTCTGATTCTAGATGCTTTTGCTTTCACTAGAGTGGTAGGTATCTTGTCATGATTCCTGACAATAAAGGAACTAAATGTCACGAAATAGATGATGCTTTGGCTAATTTTCTTATTAACCTACCAAAAGTGTAGTTTCTAAAAGGTCATGTTGCCCTTATCTAACGTAGAAATCCGAGAAAAGAATCTAGGAGTGTAAGGCGATATATTTTAGAAAAAACTCCAAGGCCAGAATATTAAGAATAAATCAATGGTAGCAACACAAATGCTCATGGAGTACGAGACTTGGCCGTAGCAGACACGAAATCACATCTACAAGAGTAAGAACTAGCCCTCCTAGGAAGTCAAGGACGCTATGATTCGGGACATCAAGGAGTACTAAGGGCTAATAATCACCTTTGAGAGATGTTCGGCTCATCCAAGACCTAGCGGTCGGGTACATGGCGAAGCTAACAAGATAGTGTGCTCTTGAGGGTGGGATGATAACCACCAAGAAAATCCATCATTCTTGATAGAAGCATGAAAAGTCGGAGTCGACTCTGCTATGTTTGAAACATACTCTTAGCTAATTCCCAGTGCAACGCACGAGATTTTGTGCTATCTATATATTATTAAAATATTGAGGACGTTTGTCACTTGGCTGATTTTCCATCCGCCCGAATTTGACCCTTTTGCCCCTGGTGGTTTGGAGTATTTACAACGTCTGCCACCACCAAGTGGATAAGCTCTGTTCAGTAAGAGATGGAGAGCCCCTAGGCTATGTCTGCGCCGCTGTAGCATCCCAATTGTCTAACAATTGTAATGGTACTTGGTCTAGTAATATAGCTACTTCCTATATATAATTGTTGCATCATAATTATATCATGCTCATGTCATCATGCCACCTTGCATTTGAGCATCATATAAAACCCTTTTTGTTTTGGTTCTTCTCTCATATGCATTGTAAATTGTATTTGCCTCTTGATATTGTATTTGGTTATTGATATATTGTTTAAATGCCCAAGTTGAGTTGGGGTCATATCTTTTATTAACTCCACCACCTTTCTTGTCATCACCCCATCATTCCACCATTCCACCATATATGAGCATTGCAACTGATTTGGTTTTACCTCTAGCTCATGTGGGTTGGGATGGATCCAATTCTATTTCCACATGCTCTCATATTAGCATCATGTTGTTTTCACATTATGGATATGTGGAGCCACCTTTGCATGCATTATGAGTAGTGCTCCTTTTCCTAGCTTTCATATGGATTATTATGGATTTATGCTCATGTTGGGATATTTTTGGGACTATTAAACATCTAGTGGAATATACACACTAGCAAGTTCCAATTATAATCAAATATGATCATCTCCATCTACTCCACATGGGGCACCCTTTTAATTCTTTTGCTTGGCTTTTATTCCACTTTTGGAAATGCATAAGAATAATGCCATGTTAATATTATTGTTTCCACAAGAATTTAATCATGGCAATTATCATTTTTGCATGGGCCATGCAAGAGTACCACCACCTTTAGCCATTTGTTTCTCTCTTGGTTTTGATGGGTTTCCTCTTATGGGGCCATATCCATCCATCATCCTCTACCACTCTTTTGGCTTGATCTAGTTGTTCTTGCTAAAAGCCACCACCACATTTAACCTCTCTCTCTAATCCTTTCACCAAAAACCTAAACCTAATCTAAACCCTAAGCCCCCTCTCTCTTCTCTCCTCTCTCTAACCTAGCTAACCCAAACCCTAAACCAAGCCCCCTCTCTAGCTAACTCTACCACCACCATGACCTACCCCATCTACCCTTCCCTCTATACCCATGCCGAGCCTCCCCATGCTGGCCCCACCTGGCCACCCTTCCTCCCTGGTCCCACCTCAGCTCACCACCAACCCCAACCCTAAACCAAACCCTAGCCCGAGCCTCCCTCCTACCCTAGATCTCTCTCTCCCTCTCTTTTCTCTCCCTGCCGTGAGGGCCCCTCCAGCCCGAGTCTCCTCACCGTCCCTACCTGGCAGCCCTACCAGCCTCCATCACCCTCCCCCCTACCCCTGCCGTCCAGCCCGAGCACGTGAGGAGGAGGGAAAAGGTGGCACCCGAGCCACCTTATCTACCCTCCCTGCCACGGCTGCTCCTCCTTTCTCTCCCTCCTTTTTCCTCCCCCACACGACACCTCTGCCTCTCCCAGATCCACCCCAGGGCCTTGCCCTCTCCCCTCTTTTCTCCTCCGACACCATCTACCCCATCGCCGGCCACCGTCGGACTCCACCATATCCCGTCGAACCAGGAGGCGTAGGCGAGCAGGAGGTTGTCGGCGAGGTCGGGGAGGTCCTCTGCAGCAACCACAGCCTGCGGCGTCGAGGAGGAGGTCTGCAGACCACGCCGCCCGGACGTCACGAAACCCTAATTCCACGGCCGCTTGCCGTCGACGATCGCCCGCTCCTCGCGAACCAACACCGCCAAAGCCTCGCGGTGAGCCTCTTCCCCGACATGGTCCGGCCTCGCCCGTCTGCCTAGCCCCGACCGTATCATCGAACACCAACCGCGAGCCGTTGGCCACCGTGTCTGCGAGCTCCTCGCGCCGCATAGCGCCATATCTAGGCCCAGCCCCTCATCCACTCCCGAACCAGCTTGGCTGCTAAGCCCCATCAGCGCGACCAGCGTCGATCCCCCGCTCCAAGGCGGTGTTCCGTCGGACCGTGGAGCGAAGAACGATGCCAGTAGCGTGGTCGTTTGCAAATAGCCCCTTCTTTTATTTTCGCCTCAACCCGCGGTATGCAGAGCCCCACCAGTCAGCCTCCCCGTCTTTTTTTATAAAAAGCACCCCGTAGATTCTTACCCTTAACCCGGTCCACACCCCTCACATCACCACGTATTTATCACCCACTGTCACGTGGGCCCGTGGGCAGCTTGTCAACCGCGATGGAGCTAGCGAGCATGATGAAAAGGGATTTTCTACGGCTCCCCATCTGTGCGGCCCTTTTCTTCGTTGACCCCACCGATGTTGTCTAGGGCTAGGACAAGCTGAGTAGCAAAAGGGTTTTCTGTTTAATTCAAACTTTTCAAATTTGTTTTAAATTCAAATTCAAATATGTTTTTAATTAACTTTTGAATTATAATTCCAAGTTAAACTTGTAATATATGTTTTGAAATCAGAAAAATGTGAGGATTTCAAATATGCTATTCAAAATAATGTTTGAACACTTTAGTTTTCAAGTTGTTTAAAATTACAATAAAACGCCCTTTTTCTTAATTAATTAATAACTTTTGTTTTATAACTCCAAATTTGACAAATGATATGTCTAAAATGATCAGCTCGACGAGACCTTTCTGTTCATGCATTCCATGTTCTGAATTGCAGCATGCATCATATAAATATAAAGTATACAGCAACTTATTTGAGTATAAAATGTGACTAAAACTCAATAAAAGGCTTTATTCCTGTATTCCACACCTCACCCATGCCATGCTACATTATTGCCATGCAAATTGTGCATCATTAATCATGGCATGATTGTTTGCTTGATGCATTTTATTCATATGCTTGTGCACTTTATTTATGTTGGCCCTTATTTGTTTGGTTCTTCTTCGAATAGAAGCTGAGCAGGGGATATATCAAGAAACCCAGGAGCACTACCCAGATCCTTCTCTCGCTTCAACTGAGCTGCCAGGCAAGCACTACCACATGCTTGCATACATACAGTACCTATTGCCTCTATCTTATTCTTGCATCATTGAGTCGCGATTGCATTAAACTGAATCCCAAGTACTGCATAGCCTTTACTTTTAAACCCCACCGAAGCTTGTTCCTCCATCCCAAGAGCCATTACTACAGGAGTTGTTTGAGCCATGCGGGTCGTAGAACAGCATGTGTAGGGTATGTGAGTGTCTGTTGGAAAACGAGGTACTTAAACAACTTAACCTGAGTAGTAATGGGATAACTAATGAAAGAGGCACCGGTGAGCAATATCTGCTATTTGGTTTTTCATGCTCACTTGTGTCCCGTAGGACCCCGAGTACTTGATTCCTGTTCCTTGAATATTCGCGCTATCCACATCCAGGAGGCTTATGAACCCCCCGAGGCGAGCTTGATTCATTCTTATTTCTTGGGGCCACAAAGTAGTTTGGGGCTTTATTACTATCTGTACTTATGCCATGCTTTCTTGCTTTATTTAAGATTGTGCGTGGAGCACACATCTGTTAGGACCGTGACACGTTTTTCTGTATCGACAAGCCCAGTCACACTTTCGGGTTCCCGATCGTTTCTGACCGTCCACTAAACCTTGAGTCCGTCTCGAATGAGCCCGGCTGGTAGCTTAATGGGGTGGCCCCTGAAATATTTCGAATCCTGTGATCGCTTTGTCGTGAATGCCTCGTTGGGTTTTGATTTGGTTTTCGAGGTTGATCGAGTGTGTGTTGCTATTTGTGCACCCTGCGGTAAAACTTTCTGAAAGCCGTGTCCGCGGTTATGGACGACTTGGAGCACAGTTTCTCGATCATAGACAAGTATAACTAAAGTACCGCTTTTAATTTGACTAAGTACCTGACTAGTAAATAGTGCAACACTCATGGAATGGATAATAAAACTGCCAACGGATGGGGGTTGTTCGTCCGCTTCCTCGTTGGTAAGCGGGGAGGAGGATGGATCTGTTGATATTACCGTTATAATTGTTGTTATTAATTCACGGACATCTGTCTATCTTTGGTTAGGCGGATGGTTAGCGAGTATCTATAGAATTGTTAGGTAGTGTCTTTTGCTGCAATTGCGTCACCCCAGGTTGTGTCCCCTTTAGAGGCATAAAGACTTGCTGAGTACCCCTAGGGTCTCACACGATAAATTGTTTGATTCAGATGAACAGGTAAACTCACAAGATGGATACTGGGTGGAGGAGACGGACGATGTGGGCAACGATCACTCGGTGTAGAGATTCCGGGAACGGGGATCCGTGAGATCTGTGGGCGGGTTGTGTTTATTTATGGGGCATCTTATGCCGATTTGCTTCTTATCCGTACTCGGATCTTGTTTTCCGCTTCCGCCTGATACTCTGATGTTTGATATATGAGGATATATCCTAAACTATTATATCTATCTAGGATATTTGGATCTTGCCGTATGGCGTTGCAATATTTCTATTTCTTTTAGATGGAATGGCTCTGAGGACTGTTGTATGGTGGCTTGCATACATACTCATTTGTGTATGTAGTTGATCCCTTCGCCTGCCGATTACGCCGCTCGTTCTTGTCCTGATGTTCGGAAATGGTTAGGACGGCCGAAAGGTCTACCTGTGAGTGGCATTTGGGCCCCACCGTACTATTTTAACCATTTCCGCTCATCCAGGCTTGTAACTAAGAGCGTAATTCACCGAGGTAGTTACAATTGGTATCAGAGCCATCCCGCCCTTCAGGGTCTCAGCCAAATGGTCGTTGTCAGTCTAGCAAATATTTTGGTAGCTATGTATATTAGGGAAAAACAAAACGTGAGAGTAGGACTGCTTCCATTTTTCTTCTTACCCACCCACCCACCCTTTTCTGGTAAGGAAGTGTAACGTTTTCAATCCTCTTCTTAAAATTAAAACTAGGATTCACGTGTTCTGGGTTTCCGTAGTACCATAGAAAGTGTGTGTGTGTGTGTGTGTAATTCCTTGTCTATCTGTTGCATCCAACATGTTATCTTTATCGGCCTTTTGGTTATCAATTGTTGGTACATTCCATACCGACAGGCTTTTGCAAACCGACGCGATCTATCTGATTCGTTGTATACCGCCGCGATCTGTCCTACTCTTTGTTATCCGACGTTATCTTGTTTGGGGTGTTCGTTTCCGTAGTTACTAATCTTTAGGTTCATCTTGAGAAGAAGGTGTTGGGATACGTGTTCTACTTATTTATGTGCGGAGTAATGATTTGAGTGCGGGACGGAGTCGCGACCATACCACTACTTTTATCATTCGCTCTTGTATATTGAATTGGTAGAGTCACTAATCTTGATTCGTTAAGTGATTTTGCACATCTATTGGTATTTTAATGCCGAAATTTGCGGAAATTTTTTCTTTGTTAAGTTGTGTACCACACTCCTTTTCAGTCGTGTGCAATATGCTTAATATCTTCTAGGTGCTTTGAACTTTGTTGATATTTTAATATCATCTTAGTAAATTGTATCCTTTAATCTTGGTTAATTCCATCTTGGTACTATTTTGGATTATTATTATTCTCCATTATAGTGCTGACTTGTGTTTTATATCAATCACAGGATGGCACCACCACGCCGTTCTGAGGAGGACATACAACCTGAACTGGGGGCCGCGTTGTCAAGCATCGCCAATGCCTTGGCAGCAATGCAGCAGAACCAGCAGCGTTTTGAAGAAAGTGTCAGGAGGAATGAGTTTGTTCCGCTACCTCCACCTCCCAAGCGAGGAGACATCAAAAGCTTCCTGAAGTTCAACCAACGCCAATTTGATGTGTCCGATCAACCACTTGATGCTGATGATTGGTTGCGTGAGATGTCAAGGTTCTTGGTATTTGCTGATGTTCTGAGCAAGAATGGGTAAAATGTGCCACTCACCTTCGAAGGGAGATGCAGCTCGTGGTGGGAGAATTACACGAAGGCAAAGCTGCCGGTTTTCAGCCTACTTGGGGCAGTTCACTGGAGCTTTCAAAAGCGATATCATCAGAAATTGTCATGGAGAGGATGAAGGAAGTGTTTCTCAACCTCAAGCAGGGCAATGACAATGTCAATACCTACATCAGAAACTTCATGAACCTTTCTTGTTATGGTGGCGATGAGATCTCTGATGACAAGAAGAAGTAAAAGAGGTTCCGACAGGGGCTCAATGCATCGATTAAATATGCAATCACACATGCAAGGCCGACGTCTTTTACGGAACTTCAGCATACATTTCTGCGAAGAAGCAAGTAGGCAAGTGTTTGAGGAGTCAAAGAAACACAACGCGATGCAGCAAGCTCTTCAGCTATGTCAACTCCTTCTAAGCGTCGTATGCAGGTTCCTAACACCCCACCGTCGCTCCGGCTCCACCAAGACCTTCAAGCTACGGCAAGGCCACCAAACTTCCTCCTTTGCTGCTCCCGGGGATACAACCACCACTACCCGGGAGGCGCTGGAGGAGTCCCCAGCTACGTTGCTCCACGTCCACACAGTGCTTGTTACACTTGTGGAAACACTGGCATCAATCTGGAACTGTCCAATGAAAACAAAGCTCTTCCTCCACCACCTCCAAGACCTGCGGCAAGCTCTCCTATGGTTCGTGCACCACCACCTCGGGTTCTCAACATCAACACCAAGCCGGGTCTCTGTTGCTCGTGCCAAGCTGTGTCAACGCCGCTCAAGCTGAGCATGCACTGAGTTGTGATGGGTATGCTTCCGTTAACTCAGTCCCCACGAGTTTTGTTTGATTCTGGTGCTTCGCATTCTTTTGTTTCTCATAAGTTTGCATGAGCATGATCTGGATATGGTTCCCTTATCACATCGTCACGGTGGTACAATCTCCTGGCTCAAACATGAGGGCTGCTCATATCAGCCATGGCAATCAAATTGAGATTGGTGGCTCTTCGTTCTCGGCGTCCTTAATCATTACGGCAGTTCGACATTGATGTCATCTTGGGCATGGATTGGTTGACAGCAAATGCTGTGATTGATTGTCTTTGAGCGCTCGGTTTCTCTGAAAATTCTGAAGGCCATATAGTCTATTCTCCAAGTCGACTCCTGTTCAGCTTTTCTCTTCATGACTCTGAATGATGATGCTATGGAAGCTATTCAGAGTGTTCGGTCCTGTGAGTTCCCGATGTCTTTCTGAAGAGTTGCTGTATGCCTCCGGATCGTGAGGTTGAGTTTGTAATTGAGCTTGAACTGGTACCGCTCCTATCTCCAAGCGGCCTTATAAAATGGGTCCTGCTGAGTTGGCTGAACTCAAACGTCAGCTTGATGAACAAGAGAAGTTGGGTTTCATTCAACACAGTACTTCTTCTTGGGGTAGCCCAACTATCTTTGTGAAGAAGCGAGACAAGGCGATAGACTTTGTGTTGACTATCGGGCTCTCAATGCTAAAACCATCAAGAATAAATATCCCCTTCGCGGATTAATGATCTCTTGATCAGCTAGCTGGAGCTGTGGTATTCTCTAAGCTTGACTTGAGAAGTGGGTATCATCAAATCAAGATTCGCAAGGAAGATGTTCCTAAAACAGCTTTCACCACCCGCTATGGCTGTATGAGTACACGGTCATGTCTTTCGGTCTCACCAACGCACCTGCCACCTTCTCGAGGCTTATGAACTCAGTTTTCATGGAGTATCTTGATAAGTTCGTTGTGGTCTATCTGGATGACATCCTAGTCTATTCTAAGTCAAAGGAAGAACATGAAGAACACCTTGATTGTGTCCTAAACAAGCTTCGTGAGAACACTTTGTATGCAAAGTTCTCCAAGTGTGAGTTTTGGCTGCCTCAAGTCACCTATCTTGGTCACGTCATCTCGCCAAGGGCATTGCCGTCAACCCGGACTGTAAAGACAATTGTTGGTGGCTTCCTCCTGTAAATGTCAAAGAAGTCCGGAGCTTCCTTGGGTTGGCTAGTTATTGCCGTAAACCGTTCAGAACTTTTCGAAGATAGCGAAGCCTCTTACCGATCTCCTCAAGAAAGGCAAGAAATACCTTTGGACTCCTGCATGTCAAGCAAGCTTTGAAACACTCAAAGAGAAGCTCACTTCCACACCAGTCTTGGTTCCTCCAGATACATCCAAGCCTTTCGGATATTCTGGCGCATCTTTGCAAGGATTGGGTGCGGTCATTATGCTAGTAAAAGATGTTGTTTCTTTTCCCTCTCGGCAGTTGAAGTCGCATGAGATCTACTATCGTACAGATGACCTCTAAGTCTTTGCAGTTGTCTTTGCTTTGAAAGTATGGAGGCATTACTTGCTGGGCAAACGTTGTGAAATATTTTCTGATCACAAGAGTCTGAAGTATATCTTCACACAGCCTGATCTCAACCTTCGCCAGAGGAGGTGGATTGAAGCAATCAATGACTTCGATTTGACCATCAACTACACTCCGGGAAAAGCTAATGTCATGGCCAATGCTCTCAGCCGCAAAGCTTATGTCAGCAACCTCATGTTGGAAGAACAACAGCCTCTCTTGTGCGAGGAATTCCGTCAGCTCAACCTTGAAATTGTGGAACAAGGGTATCTTCTGAACCTTCTGGCAACCCCTCTCTTGGAAGAAAAGGTTCGCTCCTTTCAACTTGGCGATCCGTACACCAGAAAGATCATCTCCAACCTTCAGCTTCCGAAGTATGAGTCCTTCCACGTCGATGACCAAGGCACGCTTTTCTTTGAACACCGGATGTTTGTTCCGAACTACCCGGGTTTGAGAGAGCAAGTTCTCAAGGAGGCGACGATTCTGTTCTTTCTATCCACCTGGCGGCACAAAGATGTACATGGACTTGAAAACACAATATTGGTGGCGGGATTGAAGCGATATTGTGCCAAGTATGTCTCGAGTGTGATGTCTGCCGCAGAGTTAAAGCGTCCATCAGAAACCTTCCGGTCTTCTACAGCCATTGAAACCCCCGGAATGGAAATGGGAGAAAGTAGAGATGGACTTCATCACTGGTTTTCCAAGGTCGCAGAAGGGCAACAATGCAATCTTTGTTGTCATTGACAGGCTTTCTAAAGTGGCTCACTTCTTTCCCGTCAAGGAAACAATTTCTGCAATTCAGTTGGCTGAGCTCTATATCAACAGAATTGTCTCTCTGTATGGGGTTCCTCTTGAGATCAGTTTAGACCGTGGAAGCATCTTCACTTCCAAGTTCTGGGAAAGTTTCCAAAATGCTTTGGGAACAAAATTGAACTTCAGCACAGCTTACCACCCTCAGTCGCAAGGACAAGTTGAAAGGATCAATCAGATTCTGGAGGATATGCTCCGTGCTTGCGTCATCTCCTTTGGCATGAAGTGGGAAGAATGTCTTCCTTATGCTGAATTCTCTTACAACAACAGCTTCCAGAAAAGTCTGAAGATGGCACCATTTGAGGCTCTCTATGGTCGCAAATGCAGAACTCCGATTGGTTGGTCGGGTGCAGGAGAAAGAATATTGTTTGGCCCCGACATTGTAACTCAAGCGGAGGAGAAGGTGCACATCATTCTTGAAAATCTGAAGATTGCTCAAAGTCGCCAGAAGAGCAATTATGACAGAAAACACATGGACATGGAGTATGTCCCTGGTGATCTCGTTTACCTTCGTGTCACTCCCATGAGAGGCACGCACCGCTTTGGTATCAAAGGAAAGCTGGCTCCTAGATACATCGGTCCATTCAAAATTCGTGGAAGAAGAGGAGAAGTTGCTTATGCTCTTGAGCTCCCGGAAAAACTCAAGGTCCATGATGTTTTCCACATCTCTCAACTCAAGAAGTGCTTCAAGGATCCCGGCAGGACCGTGGACCATGAGCTTATCAATCTCCAAGAAGATCTGTCATATTAAGAACACCCCACAAAAATCCTTGAAGTAGCAGAAAGAAGGACTCGCAACAAGTCCATCAAGTTCTGCAAGGTGCAGTGGTCGCACCATTCTGTTGATGAAGCCACTTGGGAACATGAAGATGAGCTCCGTGCCAAGTATCCTACCCTCTTTGAGTCTTCTTCTTCTTCCTAGAATCTCGGGGCGAGATTCCTGTTTAGTGGGGGAGAGTTGTAGCATCCCAATTGTCTAACAATTGTAATGCTACTTGGTCTAGTAATATAATGGCTACTTCCTATATATAATTGTTGCATCATAATTATATCATGCTCATGTCATCATGCCACCTTGCATTTGAGCATCATATAAAACCCTTTTTGTTTTGGTTCTTCTCTCATATGCATTGTAAATTGTATTTGCCTCTTGATATTGTATTTGGTTATTGATATATTGTTTAAATGCCCAAGTTGAGTTGGGGGCATATCTTTTATTAACTCCACCACCTTTCTTGTCATCACCCCATCATTCCACCATTCCACCATATATGAGCATTGCAACTGATTTGGTTTTACCTCTAGCTCATGTGGGTTGGGATGGATCCAATTCTATTTCCACATGCTCTCATATTAGCATCATGTTGTTTTCACATTATGGATATGTGGAGCCACCTTTGCATGCATTATGAGTAGTGCTCCTTTTCCTAGCTTTCATATGGATTATTATGGATTTATGCTCATGTTGGGATATTTTTGGGACTATTAAACATCTAGTGGAATATACACACTAGCAAGTTCCAATTATAATCAAATATGATCATCTCCATCTACTCCACATGGGGCACCCTTTTAATTCTTTTGCTTGGCTTTTATTCCACTTTTGGAAATGCATAAGAATAATGCCATGTTAATAATATTGTTTCCACAAGAATTTAATCATGGCAATTATCATTTTTGCATGGGCCATGCAAGAGTACCACCACCTTTAGCCATTTGTTTCTCTCTTGGTTTTGATAGGTTTCCTCTTATGGGGCCATATCCATCCATCATCCTCTACCACTCTTTTAGCTTGATCTAGTTGTTCTTGCTAAAAGCCACCACCACATTTAACCTCTCTCTCTAATCCTTTCTCCAAAAACCTAAACCTAATCTAAACCCTAAGCCCCCTCTCTCTTCTCTCCTCTCTCTAACCTAGCTAACCCAAACCCTAAACCAAGCCCCCTCTCTAGCTAACTCTACCACCACCATGACCTACCCCATCTACCCTTCCCTCTATACCCATGCCGAGCCTCCCCATGCTGGCCCCACCTGGCCACCCTTCCTCCTTGGTCCCACCTCAGCTCACCACCAACCCCAACCCTAAACCAAACCCTAGCCCGAGCCTCCCTCCTACCCTAGCTCTCTCTCTCCCTCTCTTTTCTCTCCCTGTCGTGAGGGCCCCTCTAGCCCGAGTCTCCTCACCGTCCCCACCTGGCAGCCCTACCAGCCTCCATCACCCTCCCCCTACCCCTGCCGTCCAGCCCGAGCACGTGAGGAGGAGGGAAAAGGTGGCACCCGAGCCACCTTATCTACCCTCCCTGCCACGACTGCTCCTCCTTTCTCTCCCTCCTTTTTCCTCCCCCACACGGCACCTCTGCCTCTCCCAGATCCACCCCAGGGCCTTGCCCTCTCCCCTCTTTTCTCCTCCGACACCATCTACCCCATCGCCGGCCACCGTCGGACTCCACCATATCCCGTCGAACCAGGAGGCGTAGGCGAGCAGGAGGTTGTCGGCGAGGTCGGGGAGGTCCTCTGCCTCAGCCACAGCCGCGTCGAGGAGGAGGAGGAGGTGCAGCCACGACACCGGCAGCGTCCGCGGCGAAACCCTAATTCCACCGGCGCCTGCTTCGTCGACGATCGCCCGCTCCTCTGCCCGAACCAACACCGCCAGCAGCCTCGCGGTGAGCCTCTCTTCCAACCTGACATGGTCCGCCTCGCCGTACCGCCCTAGCCCCACCGACCGTATCGTCGAACACCAACCGCGCGCCGTTGGCCACCGTGTCTGCGAGCTCCTCGCGCCGCATAGCGCCATATCTAGGCCCCAGCCGCCCTCCTGTCCACTCCCCGAACCAGCCGCGCTGGCTAGCCCCATCAGCGCGGACGGCCGCGACCCGCGTTCGATCCCCCGCTGCCTGGTAGCGGTGTTCCGTCGAACCGTGGAGGCGAAGAACAGATCAGTATGGCGTGGTCGTTTGCAAATAGCCCTTCTTTTATTTTCGCCTCAACCCGCGGTATGCAGAGCCCCACCAGTCAGCCTCCCCGTCCTTTTTTATAAAAAGCACCCCGTAGATTCTTACCCTTAATCCGTGGTCCGGTACACCCCCTCCTGTCTGCCACGTATTTATCACCCACTGTCACGTGGGCCCGTAGCCGCTGGGCCCGCTTGTCAACCGCGTGGGCTAGCCAGAGCCGCGGTAGAAAAGGGATTTTCTACGCGCGTGGCCCCTTTTACGTTTGACCCCACCTGTCAGTGTCTAGGGCTAGGACAAGCTGAGTAGCAAAAGGGTTTTCTGTTTTCTGTTTAATTCAAACTTTTCAAATTTGTTTTAAATTCAAATTCAAATCTGTTTTTAATTAACTTTTGAATTATAATTCCAAGTTAAACTTGTAATATATGTTTTGAAATCAGAAAAATGTGAGGATTTCAAATATGCTATTCAAAATAATGTTTGAACACTTTAATTTTCAAGTTGTTTAAAATTACAATAAAACACCCTTTTTCTTAATTAATTAATAACTTTTGTTTTATAACTCCAAAATTTGACAAATGATATGTCTAAAATGATCAGCTCGACGAGACCTTTCTGTTCATGCATTCCATGTTCTGAATTGCAGCATGCATCATATAAATATAAAGTATACATCAACTTATTTGAGTATAAAATGTGACTAAAACTCAATAAAAGGCTTTATTCCTGTATTCCACACCTCACCCATGCCATGCTACATTATTGCCATGAAAATTGTGCATCATTCATCATGGCATGATTGTTTGCTTGATGCATTTTATTCATATGCTTGTGCACTTTATTTATGTTGGCCCTTGTTTGTTTGGTTCTTCTTCGAATAGACGCTGAGCAGGGGATATATCAAGAAACCCAGGAGCACTACCCAGATCCTTCTCTCGCTTCAACTGAGCTGCCAGGCAAGCACTACCACATGCTTGCATACATACAGTACCTATTGCCTCTATCTTATTCTTGCATCATTGAGTCACGATTGCATTAAACTGAATCCCAAGTACTGCATAGCCTTTACTTTTAAACCCCACCGAAGCTTGTTCCTCCATCTCAAGAGCCATTACTACAGGAGTTGTTTGAGCCATGCGGGTCGTAGAATAGCATGTGTAGGGTATGTGAGTGTCTGTTGGATAACGAGGTACTTAAACAACTTAACCTGAGTAGTAATGGGATAACTAATGAAAGAGGCACCGGTGAGCAATATCTGCTATTTGGTTTTTCATGCTCACTTGTGTCCCGTAGGACCCCGAGTACTTGATTCCTGTTCCTTGAATATTCGCGCTATCCACATCCGGGAGGCTTATGAACCCCCCTGAGCCAGAGCTTGATTCATTCTTATTTATTGGGGCCACAAAGTAGTTTGGGGCTTTATTACTATCCTGTACTTATGCCATGCTTTACTGCTTTATTTAAGATTGTGCGTGGAGCACTGTCTGTTAGGACGTGACACGTTTTCTGTATCGACAAGCCCAGTCACACTTCGGGTTCCCGATCGTTTCTGACCGTCCATTAAACCTTGAGTCCGTCTCGAGCGGCCATCTTCGTCGCGGGTAGCTTAATGGGGTGGCCCCTGAAATATTTCTGAATCTGTGATCGCTTTGTCGTGAATGCCTCGTTGGGTTTTGATTTGGTTTTTCGAGGTTGATCGAGTGTGTTGCTATTTGTGCACCTATGCGGTAAAACTTCTGAAAGCCGTGTCATGATTATGGGCGACTTGGAGCACAGTTTCTCGATCATAGACAAGTATAACTAAAGTACCGCTTTTAATTTGACTAAGTACCTGACTAGTAAATAGTGCAACACTCATGGAATGGATAATAAAACTGCCAACGGATGGGGGTTGTTCGTCCGCTTCCTCGTTGGTAAGCGGGGAGGAGGATGGATCCGTTGATATTACCGTTATAATTGTTGTTATTAATTCACGGACATCCGTCTATCTTTGGTTAGGCGGATGGTTAGCGAGTATCTATAGAATTGTTAGGTATTGTCTTTTGCTGCAATTGCGTCACCCTAGGTTGTGTCCCCTTTAGAGGCATAAAGACTTGCTGAGTACCCCTAGGGTCTCACACGATAAATTGTTTGATTCAGATGAACAGGTAAACTCGCAAGATGGATACTGGGTGGAGGAGACGGACGATGTGGGCAACGATCACTCGGTGTAGAGATTCCGGGAACGGGGATCCGTGAGATCTGTGGGCGGGATGTGTTTATTTATGGGGCATCTTATGCCGATTTGCTTCTTATCCGTACTCGGATCTTGTTTTCCGCTTCCGCCTGATACTCTGATGTTTGATATATGAGGAGATATCCTAAACTATTATATCTATCTAGGATATTTGGATCTTGCCGTATGGCGTTGCAATATTTATATTTATTTTAGATGGAATGGCTTTGAGGACTGTTGTATGGTGGCTTGCATACATACTCATTTGTGTATGTAGTTGATCCCTTCGCTTGCCGATTACGCCGCTCGTTCTTGTACCGATGTTCGGAAATGGTTAGGACGGCCGAAAGGTCTACCTGTGAGTGGCATTTGGGCCCCACCGTACTATTTTAACCATTTCCGCTCATCCAGGCTTGTAACTAAGAGCGTAATTCACCGAGGTAGTTGCAGCCGCCCCCTCCTCCCAGCTCTTCTGCCTCCTCCTCCCTGCTCCAACCTACTCCACGACCATGGCGGTGCACACCATGGCCGCGACGGGCTCAACTAAAGTGAATCGGGGAAGGCCGCTGGAGCGCCGCTGCACAGGCCTCGCGGTTGGGGACATCGAGCATCCGCACTCATGTTCTGTGGCCTGGACTTCCACGGCGAGAACGTGTCAACACCCAGATTTTTAATCCCAGATGTCTGTTATGCCATACCTCGCAATCCCAGGATTATCATTTTTGCGACACATAACAGAATTGGTACTACAGTACATCATTCATTACAAACCATAATAAAGGTTTTACAAATAAAAGATCTCATGATCCAGTCTTAATACAATCAACGCAGCAGAAATTGAACGTAGTGGGGATTCATCTTTAGGGTCACAGGCATCTGAAGATTGAGATAGATCATGAGACAAGAGGGAAATTTCTAGGGTTCATGGGTTTGTTTTTTTAAAGCTTTTAAACTTTGAGTTTGACTCTGGTTTTGCCAACTAGCAAATCTCTTTTCATTCATTCATTCATTTATTCATTCGTTCATTCATTCATTCATTCATTTATTCGTTCATTCGTTCATTCATTCATTCGTTCATTCGTTCATTCGTTCATTCGTTCGTTCCTTCATTCGTTCATTCGTTCGTTCGTTCCTTCGTTCGTTCGTTCATTCATTCGTTCGTTCCTTCGTTCGTTCGTTCGTTCCTTCGTACGTTTGTTCGTTCCTTCGTTCGTTCATTTGTTCGTTCGTTCGTTCGTTCGTCCGTCTGTTCGTTCGTTCGTTCTTTCGTTCGTTCTTTCGTTCGTTCGTTCATTCATTCATTTATTCATTCATTCATTCATAGCACCTAATACAAACACACACCACACTAGCGTAACAGATGGTTTTAGGAACCATTCTGTGAAGCTACGATACATTGGGACCAGATACAACTCACACCTACGATAGTGCTCAAGTGCTACTACTCATCAGAACCAGTGGCTTCTTCATCATCAATGAAGGTGGAATCATCATCATCAGTGTGGAAGTCCATGTCGAGGTCCTCCAGGTAGTCATCATCATCGCTGAGGTAGGAGTAGGTATCTCCACGAATATATTCCCCTTCGTTCTCCCTCTCCTCAAGCTGCTTGTCCTATTTATGGATGGTCTCCTCCAAAGATGACACCTTGTGACGAAGGCGGGCAATGATGCGACCCTTCTTGTCACGCTGACGGCGAAGTGACTGGCGATCCTTCACAAGGATGGCGAGGGTCTGGTCCTTCTTGACTGCAATGATTGTGGTTGGCGTGAAAGGCGTTGTCCAATTCCTTCTGCCTATCATACAACATGAAGGCGAGATGATCCACCTAATGCTTCAACTTCGGATGGCCTGGTACCTCCAATGGCTGTCCCCTAGCATCACGCCTTGCGCAGTAAGCAAAATGAGTGCCATTGATCTGGTTGATGTTTTGACCACACAGACGGGCAAGAGCCTCCTGCATAGCCCTGGCGAGTCCGTCTAGACAGTTGTTCTCCCTCAAGCTGAACTGGATCCCCTCTGAGGTGGGTGCCTCTGTCGTGGTGGTGGCACGGCAGATTCCATGGGTAGGCTAAAGTATGGGGCCAATGGATGCTAGAGGGATCCGGGGAGGGAAGATGTAGTGATTTCTACACACAAATGCTCAATAAGTAAATCTCTATTCCTCTCCTCAATGAATACAAGTGCTACAAGAGCTGTCTCATAGAGAGGAAGAACACTACTACACGAGCCTTAAGGCCAAGAATGAATCGATCCCCTCTTCAGGAGCCCGCATCCCCCCTTATAAAGGGGTGCCTTGGTTCCTTCTAGGGCTGACGTGGCAAGCATATCCTTGGAATATGCTTGTCCCAATATGGTAACTCGGCGGCTTCCTTTCCGTGTCGCCCTTCTATCGATGGCAATGTTCCAGAGACCCTCACATGTGCGCCTCGGGCTTCCTTACTGTCACCTCCGTGACGTTCTTTTGCCCTTCTGCTGCTCTGCTCCTTGTCCTTTATGCTTGGATCTGTCTAGATTCCTCCTAGCTAGTGACTAGGGTTTGACTATAGGCACCTCCTTCTCCTGCAAGCTTCATGTTATTCGGCCTTGTCTCGCATCACTCGGCTCGGCCTACACCTGCATTCAAGTTAGTCAGACTCATTCGGCCGACTTAACTCATATGTCGGCCAGATAAGGTGTTACTCATTCTATACTTGCCATGGCCCTGCTTATCTCGGCCGACTCTTATATGACTCGGCCGACACAAAAAGTAACTCGGCTCACGACAAGGGAGGTTCCTTTCATCTTCCTCCTGTCTTGACCCTATCCGGGGTCACCTCCCCAACATTAGTCCCCGAAGCTGGTGTGGTCCTGCCTGAAACCTCGGCCGGGACACATCAGTTTCCCAACATATTTCTCTCTTTATTTCTGAGTTACTTCTTTCTGTTCGATGTATCCGCACAGCTTCCTGAGCACGCCTCGTCCTACGTGTACAACTCATCATTGTTCTTCTAGTTTTTTTGTTCCTCTCGGTGCCTTGACAAGATCTGATGATTATTGTGCCCGTCGGCGTCGGTCTGATGACTCCTCAATCTTGCATCGGTCAGGAGGCCCGATCCCCTCCTGCGCCATGTGGTCTTCGGTATGGCTCCACTAGTAGTGAATGGTTCCGCCGCATGCGTGATTTACACGGTTATCGTGCGCACCCACGATCCCACTACCGCCAGGACTGCGTGGTTATAAGGAGGGGAAAAGGGCTAGACGGTTTTACTCTCCCCATTCGTTTTACCCTCTTCTTCCTCCTCGCGCCCGTGCCTCTGTTCGCGTGCTGGAGGCTGCGCCATTGTCGGTCTCCTCGACGGTGACGCTGCAGTTCCTCTGCTCCGACGACCTCACCGCCATGCCCTTCTTTGCCGCCTCTGCGGGTGAGTTATTCTACAACACCGCCGCTAGATTTCCGCCCTAGGCAATCCCTCGGTTTTCCAGATTCCTCGCGGCAGTTCTTCTTTGTCGCGCCGCCGCGCTCGTTAGAATCACGATGGGGCCCTGTGCTTCTAGGCCTCCCTCCACCGCTAGTTTCTCCTCCGTTGATTCCTCCGGTGAGCCCATGTCTAGTTCTGCCAGCGGAGCTCTCGTCGAGGAGGATGATTTCGCATCCGGTCCAGAACGAGGTTCTTGGCAGGGTTCCACTGTCACTCGCCGTGAGGTAGAGTGGTTAATCAAGACGCGCCGAATCCCTGCCGAGGTAAGCTGTCGCTTGCCCGACAATGAATCCTCTCATGTGCTCAACGAGGGAGAATACGTAGTCTTCATGTCCCATTTTGCTCGCGGGTTCGGCCTCCCCTTAGCGATTTCGCCAGGGAGTTCCTCGATTACTTCGGCCTTCAGCCGCATCACCTGCCTGCCAATGCTATCGCGTCCTTGTCAACTTACATCTCGGCCTCGGAGGGGTACTTCGGCCTCTGGCCCTCCGTGCCTGTTTGGTCTAAATTCTTCCAAATCTGATCTAATGTCGTACCGGACAAATCTCTTCACCCTTCCGAGAAGTCCCTTACCCAGTGCGGGGCCGCGTCCATTACACCTCGGAGAAACTCCGAGTTCCCTCGTGTCGCCAGCCTCGAGTCTTGCAAGAAATGGCATAGATCATTTTTCTATGTCAAAAACACTGGAAAAGAAGATAAGATTCGGCTCCCCTCCTTTTCTATTGGCACCCCTTCCAAGAAGAATTGGAACTATAATCCTAGGAAGAGCCATGCTTTGGCCGAGGCATTTGAGATTCGGCTCAAGGAGTTGATCCGCGCCGGGCTCCGTGGTGAGGATCTGATGACCACATTCATCAGTAGCCGAATCTGCCCTTTCTAGCTTCGCTCTCACAAGCTTTGTTACATGAGTGGTCCTCTCGATCCCAACCGAGTTTCGACAGTTGAGCTCGACGACTATCATATTTATAAGCGTGTCCGAGCTATCTTTAAGATCGATATGCCGGAGGATTGGGCATGGGGATTGAAGCCGTTCACTTGCAGGAATCCCCCTCCTCAGGTAAATTTACGCGTTGGTATTTGTTTCCGAGTCGCGTTTGTGACTGTTCTTTTGCTAACTCTACTTTGTTTCTTCTCTCGCAGAGGTTTACAGAGCAAAAGATCGAGGATGTCGAGGTTCTGGCTCTTCCGTGGACTACAGATCGGAATACCCCGGACAGCGGGGAACCTGACTCGGAAGAGTTTGTCCCTAAGTCGGATGTTGCTCCGGCTCGCGTCCGTGGAAAGACCTCGGCCCACGGGGATGAAGGTGACTCGGACGACGTCCAAATTCTTGAGGTAGTTGCCGCGATGCCTATCTCTTACGCATTTCCGGCTCCTACTTTCCCAGCTAATCCAGCCCGGTCGGTGCGATGCGAGCCTCTTGCTTCTCGAGCTCCTGCTGCCTCGAAAAGCGCACCGCTCGGCAGGTCCCTCTCGCTGCTCCCAAGCGAATGAAGAAATGCACTGCCCACATATTCCGTAAGACCATGCCTGGGGGTTACTGGGTGAGTTTATTTTCATTTGTATTTCTTGTTTCTCTCTTTCTGTCTTTTGATTCGACTCTTTGTCCTTTGCAAAGCTCCTCTCTCCGCCAAGCCAAGCGGTCCGAGTATGACAAGCCATACAACTAGGCATCCTTCTCCTCCACCCCCGAGGATATTCGGGCTCCCAGTCCCTCTCGCGTTGACTCTCCTCCTGCACCGACTCATACATCGCCTCAGCAAGATGTACCCACAGCTCCCACGGTCAACACCGACATAACTCCGCCAGTAGATCATCATGTTGAACCTATTGCCCATCTTCAGACCGTCGAGGTTTCCCCAACGACCCTCTGATCACCACGATCCCAGCTGTTACTCCCGCTCCAGCCGAAGGTATCACCATCTCGGCCCCCTTGGAAACCATAGTTCCCCCTGTTCCTCGAGATGTGATTCCTAATGCCGAGGTTGCTGCCCCTGCCGAAGCCTCTCCTAAGAATAGGAAGGTTGTTGTTACCAAACCTTTAGCATCTCAGAAGGGGCCGGCTAGCTCTTCTCAACCCAACATAGCTGATGCACTCCGCAATGGGGCTTCCTCTGCTAAGCATGTTGTCACCTCGGCCGCCGACACTCAGCTTACTCTTCACAAGAGTCCTGCAACGGCGGTAGTTACACAACAGGTCCGAGGTAAAGTACTGACCCGTACTGAGAGTGGGAATAGCCTCGGCTCTTTTGTGGAATACGCCAATAACTGGAACGCCGCCGATCAGCTTGAGGGCAATCCGAGTAGCCAGCCATTTCAGCTTTCCGATATCAACAGTCGTTTGCATATGGCTGCTAAGATTGTTCTTGACAGTGATAAGATGGACGAGGTAAGCGCTTTTGTTGATACTTTATGCATTATTCAAATGATAGTATATATACACTAGTCCCTGAAGCTTGCAACCGAATAACTTGTTGTTCGTTTGGAAGCTTTGTCAGACATCAAATTTTATGACTCGAATTAACTGTGATATCCAAATCAAGTTTTACTCAGTTCGGATTTGCTTTAACTTTAAATATCCAGCCACCTTGATATAAGTCAAGTTACATTTAGGTTGGGTCTGTTTTAATTTCGATTATCCAGCCACCTAGATCCAAGTCGAATTTTGTTTGATTCGGATCTGCTTTAACTTCGAATATCCAGCCACCTAGATCCGAGTCAAATTTTGTTTGATTCGGATCTGCTGTAGCTTCGAATATCCAGCTACCTAGATCCGAGTCAAATTTTATTTAATTCAGGTCTATTGTAGCTTCGAATATCCAGCCACCTAGATCTGAGTCAAATTTTATTTAATTCGGATCTATTGTAGCTTCGAATATCCAGCCACCTAGATCCGAGTCAAATTTTATTTAATTCGGATCTATTGTAGCTTCGAATATCCAGCCACCTAGATCCGAGTCAAATTTTATTTAACTCAGATCTATTGTAGCTTCGAATATCCAACCACCTAGATCCGAGTCAAATTTTATTTAATTCGGATCTATTGTAGCTTCGAATATCCAGTTTTTTAACCTTTCATTATATCTAGGTTGCCCATGATCGGCGGACAGCCGAATTTCAAAGGTTGCTCTTTGCCCACAAGAAACTGCAAGAAAAATATGAGAAGGTTGTTCCTGTGGTGAAGAAGACTGGTAATCTGTGTACTGTTCCTTAAGTTCATAATACTTTTGGCTTGTCATGCTAATTTCCCCCTCGCTGGTGTGCAGCTAATATCAACAATCTGAATACTCGCCTTACCAAGAAGGTTGCTGTTCTTGAAGGTTGGTTCCTCTTTTTTGGTTTTTAACTTGTTAATCCTTGTCTGAGATAAATATTGGGTTCTTTACAACCTTTCGGCTTTGGTATAGCCGAGCTACAAACACTTGCAGCATCGCATGAAGAATGCATACCTATGCCTGATATGATGCTGCATTTTTTAGAACAAGCTGCCACTCATTCGACGCAACTCCAAGAAAAGGACAATGAGATAACTCGGTTACGCGCCGAGGTTGAGTCTCTCAAGCTGTCCCAAAAGTCTGAACTGGAAAAGGTTGATCAGGAATTTTCTGAAGAAAAGAATCGACTTAGCCTGCAGTTGCAGAAAGATAAGGAACTCCTCGACGCTACCGAGCTGAAGAACTGGACGATGAGCGAGGAAATCACTCGCTTTGAGATGAATAAGGCCGATTGGACCCAGGATCTCCAGAAGATGTTGAGTTACATTCATCGTAAGTTTCCGACCATGGCCGATTTATTTTCTTCTCTTTCTTATTTTTAACTGATATGTTTTCCTTTCGTGTAGATCATTTTCCGGAAGCGAAACCAGTGAGCTCTAAGGCAGTGATTTCTGCTTTCGTCGGTAGGTGTCCCCATAGACTCGATTCCAGAATACTCAATGGAAGATTTCCTAATTGCCGTCTGCGCTGCTATTGGACCAATGAAGATTATGGGAAGAGATCTGGTGCAAGAAGCCATTCGGGCCTACCATGTTCTCTGGCCGAATACCTGTGGAACGCCTGATATTGACAAAGTCAAAATACTTGTGGAGAGATTAATGGCATCTTAGACCCAGTTAAATCTCTAGAGGGAATCTGCTGGGAGGGCTGGTGCTGATATGGCACTTACAGCCGTTTTGTCTTGGTACGAGGATATCTCACTCGATACTCTGATGTATTTGCGCACTGGATCTCGTTGGGTCGAGGATCCGAGTTAAATCGCTTCGCCAAGATCGTGCCTTCCAGCTTATTGAGTATCTGGCGTGCATAACTGGATTGAAGGGCCGAGTTTTCTTTCCAATCCGGCGGATGATGTCGAAGTTGAAGATGCGTCTGATGATGATTCGGCCGATCAGGATGAAGCAGAGGGTGACTCGGACAACTCTCGTGACTCAAATGCAAGCTCGGACGAGGATGGCGAAGCGCGATCGTCCTCTAAAGGGACTGAGAATTCTCGAGCTCAAGCTAATGTTTCTCAGCAGCCAAGGCTTGCCCCCGAGGTTACTATTGCTTACATTGAAGCGAAGTAACCGGTGGCGCCGGCTACCTCGGAGCGCCCAGTTCCTGAAATTACCCCTGCGCAGGAGACCGAGGTCGCCCCGCCATCATCCGAAATACCCATTCCCGATGCTCCTGATCATGTTGCTGCCCCTTAAGGGTGCTCTGTCCCTTTTTGCTATTTAGGTTCAAAAAAATCTTAAGTTATTTTCAGTCCCCGGTATGCCGGGCGTATGATGTCTGTGGAACAATTGTCCGGCTTTTGGTGTGGTGTGAACCTTTTTGCCTTTCGCCACTGAGGCATGGGTGATGGTAATTATTATTACTCTATTTTAAACAAATCTCATTGCTTTATATCTTTGCTTTGGCGAACTTTGATTTCATAAGTTCGGATTGTATTTTTCCATGTGGCTGACCTTGGTTCGGCATTTATCTTGCTTGCCCTTTGTAAACTCGATTGTGTAGCTGTTGTGTTTTCACCTTCTATATGAAGTACAATGCCCGAAGCCCATATCTGGTAAAATGATACAATAAGTTGCATCCCTTATCATACTTCGATTTGCTGGGGTTGTTATTCTTTTTTGCGTTATCCTTAGAGATCTTTGTTTGTTTCTTCTTTGCTATTCCTCTGATTACCGAGACAAGTTTATATCATATCTTGCAAGTTATTATCAACATTTTTGGGGAATCCCCGAGTCTTTAGCTGAGCTATGGAGATTTTACGTGTCTGGCGACAAACAGTGGGTAATACAATTCAGTCCCTGAGTTATCACTCGGGTTATCGAGTTCTTGCGTGTGCTCAAAGAATATCTAGGATCATGCAGCAGTCCCCAAGTTACAAATTGGGTTGCCGAAATATAATTCATGGCTCAATGCAGAGAATACTACGGGGTAGTCCCCGAGTCATTGCTCAAGGTGCCGAAGTTTAATACACATTTTTAGAACAAGAAACAATCATGGGGCAGTCCCGAGTCAATGCTCGAGGTATCGCGGTTTAATGCATAATCCGAAATAAGGGATAATATAGTGCGATCCCAGTCAGCTGCGAGGTGCTGAAAATTAACACGTAATTCAAAATAAGAAACGAGTCACTGCTCGAGGTGTGAAATTTAACACATAATTCAAAATAGGAAATAACACGGTGCAGTCCCCAAGTCACTGCTCGAGGTGCTGAATTTAAACACATATTTCAAAATAGGAAATAACACGATGCAGTCCCCGAGTTACTGCTCGAGGTGCCGAATTTAAACACATAATTCAAAATAGGAAATAACATAATGCAGTCCCAGTCCTTTGCTAAGGTGCCTAAGTTTACCACATAGTCTTACAAAATAGAAACAACATTGTGCGGTCCCAGTCGCTGCTCGAGTGTCGAGGTTCAATACACGCTTGATACTCCAACTTGATGTGTCACATCACTCATTACAACATATGGCTCCTAAGTGTAGAATGGTAAGTAAAGCTATGTTCCATGGTCTTTTGATTCGTCACGGCCTTATTTGCCTTATTCTTCTCTACGGTGGCTGGCGTCAATCAGGTAATATGCATCATTGTGCAGTGCTTTACTCACAATAAATGGTCCTTCCCATGGGGGTGAAAGTTTGTGCATGCCGGCTGTGCGCTGCACTAGCCGAAGAACTAAATCTCCTTCTTTAAAAACTCTTGGATTGACTTTCTTGCTATGATATCGTCGGAGGTCTTGCTGATAAATAGCTGATCTTGATAATGCCAATTCCCTGGCCTCTTCTAGCAAATCGACATCGTCTTGCCTAGCTACCTCATTTACCTCAGCAGTTGTGTACTGGGTCACTCTTGGCGAATCATGTGTTATGTCGGCTGGAAGCACAACTTCTGCCCCATATACCAGAAAAAATGGGGTATACCCTGTTGACCTGTTTGGGGTAGTTCTGAGGCTCCACAGTACTGCTGGTAGTTCCTCGATCCAGCATCCTGCGCAAGCGTTCGACAAGCAGCGGTTTTATTAGGACAATACCAGCCCATTTGATCTCTCTACCTGCCCGTTTGATGTTGGGTGAGCCACCGAGGCAACATCTAGTCTTATGTGTTTCTCTTGGCAGAATCTAGCAAAGGCTCGTTCAGCAAAATTTGTGCCATTGTCTGTAGTAACACTGTGTGGATAACCATATCTCAAGATAA
Source organism: Avena insularis (assembly GCA_023614405.1). Classification (NCBI taxonomy): domain Eukaryota; kingdom Viridiplantae; phylum Streptophyta; class Magnoliopsida; order Poales; family Poaceae; genus Avena; species Avena insularis. Next base: position 101,373,262 of record CM042693.1, read on the forward strand.
TATCTTTGAGGAATTTTATTGCTGTTGGTCCATCACATTTTCTTATTGGTTTTACCTCGATCCACTTTGTGAATTTATCCACCATGACTAGAATGTGAGTCATTCTGCCCCGGGCTGGCTTGAACGGACCTACCATATCCAAGCACCATATAGAAAATGGCCAAGTAATTGCTATTGTCTTTAATTGGACGAGGGCATATGTATCTTGCTGGCGTATCTCTGGAAACTGTTACATTTTTCTACCAATTCTTTTGCCTCCTTCAATGCCGCCGGCCAATAAAATCCATGCCTGAATGCTTTGGCCACTAAGCTCTGGACGAGGCGTGATGCTCGCATTCTCCCTGGTGTATATCTAGGAGTATTTCCTGGCCTTCTGCTGAGTCAACACATCTTTGCAACATGCTTGTGACGCTCCTCTTATACAGCTCATTGTTTATGATTGTATAAGCTTTTGCTCTTCTTATTGTCTGTCTAGCCAGTACCTCATTACTCGACAAGATTGCGTCCTTAAGGAAGGACAATATGGGTTGCGCCCATGCCGGCGTGATTTTCTCTGGGATAATTTCACTATCGATTTCCATATTTTCTGTCGACATAAAAACTTTGGATTTTTCTGTATTCACTCATGTGATGGCCGGGTTCACTTTCAGAAAGTCCGGGTTGCATTCTTTGTCGATTTCCATTGGCACACTTCCTTCTTTCAATTCTGCCGAGATATGAATTGACTCGGACTCTGGTGATGGTGTAATCGATGGTTTTCTCAGGTGCTCTAGGGCAATACCTAGGGTAATTGACTGCCTAGTTGATCCGAGTTTTGACAGTATGTCTGCAGCGTTATTTTCCGCCCGAGGTATATGATGAAACTCACATCCATCAAAGTATCCACTGATTTTTTGCACATGGAACCTATATAGGGCCATATTCGCATCTAATGCGTCCCGATTGCCTGATACTTGCTGTACTACTAGATCTGAATCCCCGTAGCTTAGGATCCGACGTATACCAATCTCTTTTGCCACCTTTAACCCATGGACGAGTGCTTCATACTCGGCTACATTGTTTGATGCGGCGAAATGTATTGCAACACATGTTTCAGCTGATCTTTTTTCGGCGAAGTTAACACTATCCCTGCCCCCAAGCCATTTCTCAGCTTGGATCCGTCAAAATGCATTGTCCAATAATTTGGATCTGGTAACGGCGGCTCATATCGTACCTTGGCCCAATCCACAAAGAAGTCGTCCACTGCCTGAGATTTGATTGCATCTCGCCTATCGAATTGCGGAGCATAAGGTGATAACTCGATTGCCCATTTTGCTATTCGGCCACTTGTATCTTTGTTGCTCAATATCTCGGCTATGGGCGCTTCACAAATCACTTTTATCGGATGTTCTTCGAAGTAATGTTTAAGTTTTTTCGCCGACATGTATACTCCATAAGCCATCTTTTGGTAGTGCGGGTAGTTCTGTTTTGAGGCCGATAGTACCTGGCTTAGGTAATATACCGGCCTTTGTATTGACTTATCACCTTCATTCTGTTCCACGACAACCACCACACTTACCACTCTATTAGTGGCAGCTATATAAAGTAACATAGGTTCTTTTGACAGTGGAGAGGCCAAGATTGGTGCTGTGACCAACATCTTTTTAACTCATGAAACGCATTATCTGCTTGCGGTGTCCAAATGAACTTATCAGACTTTTCATCAGTTGATATAGAGGTAATGCCTTTTCCCCCAACCGACATACGAATCGACTCAGCGAGGCCAGGCAGCCCGTGAATTTTTGTACATCATTTAGACACCTTGGCAATTCCATTTTTTCAACTGCTCGGCTTTTAGTTGGATTTGCCTCTATACCTCGGCTGGATACGAGGAAACCGAGTAATTTTCTAGCCGGCACACCGAAGGTACATTTTTCCGGGTTAAGCTTCATTCGGAACCTTCTCAAGTTTGTGAATGTCTGCCAAATATCATCCATGAGCGTTTTGCTCTCTTTGGTTTTTATAACCACATCGTCTACATATACTTGTACATTTTTTCCTATCTGGTCATGTAGACACTTTTGCATGCATCTCTGGTATGTGGCTCCTGCATTACGCCAGGCCGAATGGCATGGTGCGATAGCAATAAGCCCCGTACGGGGTAATAAACACAGTCTTTATTTGATCGTCTGGATTCAACGGTATCTGGTGGAAACCAGAATACACGTCTACAAATGACAATAGTTCACAATCAGCAGTCGAATCAATGACTTGGTCTATCCTAGGTAAAGGAAAAGGATCTTTGGGACACACCGGTGTTGTACACTTTGCCTGTCTTGTTGTTCTGTTGTGAACACACAATATGATTGATGATGCTCCCTGTAATCATTTCGTCCGTTGTTTCCAGGGTTTGCCCTTCCATCCTGACCTTGGTTCATTACTTGATGTACTACATCCCTCCTGTCCGAGTTATCATACCTCGGAGGAGGTGGGGATAACATTAACTGCTGTGCATTTTCTCCAGTTAGTTGTGGCTGCTGCTGCTGATGCGCTTGATGAGGAGGTGCTTGCATGCCCGCCGGGTTCCCCATTGCATTTTTCATCCAAGCACATTGACGAGTTTTATGATTAGCCGGCTTGGCCAGGTTTGGAGTGTGAAACTTACACGGTTGATCCAACATGGACTCAAACGTGTATTTGACCTTTCTTACTTTGCTTCTTCTGCTTACAGTGTCCATTGTCTCTTCCTTCATTCCTCGGTGTCCCTTTGAGGACAATTTTTGTCATTGTTGTTTAGTATTTCGGCTGATCTTGTACTACTGTTGCCACCTGATTGGAAGCATATCTGTAATCCGGTCTTTCCTCCCTTCTTCTACCTCGGAACTCGTTGCGCCTCGATGATCCGGCTGCATCTCTTGCGTATTGATCCTGGTGCTCCTGATGTTCTGCCGACATTAATTCTGGTTGCGTCGGATCCCCTAAAGCATACGAATCTTCTATCTTGATAGTTTCTGCCAATGTAGTCGGCATATGTCTTTGCAGCCTTTTCCATAACACACTTCCATATCAGCAGCCTTGAGCAACCAAGCTATCGCTGAGGCGCTATAACTCGCATGAGTTTAGAGGTTACACCACCGAGTCAAGAATTCTCTATCTGTTTCATTCGGCCTCTGCTTGCACATAGCGAGCTGCTGTGGCCTGTTCTGCCTTTTATAGGTACTGGTGAAGTTGCTGACAAACATCTCTTCAAAATCTAGCCAACAGTTGATACTGCCTACTGGCAGATTGTTTAGCCACACTCTGGCTGGTCCTTCCAGCATCTGTGGGACGTATCTCACCGCCCATCGTAAGTTTCCACTAGCAATTTTCACTGCAGTGGCATAGTCAATCAACCAATCCTGTGGTTTTGTGCTCCCATTGTATGTTTTCATGCCCCTTTCCAGTTGAAAGTTTGGCACCGGTGGTTCGCCCATGATCCGAGGTCCGAAGCACGCCGGACCAGGCGGACCCTGTTCCTCCAATAACTCGGACCGGTATAACCTGTCGAGTTTTAGTCTTGCATCATTTGTGTAAGTTTACGTAAATGACTCTCTCTTGTATTCCATAATGGTTATTCTCACCATTCCCTGCATGTTCCATATCCGAGTAACCGTCATTGTACCTCTCATTTACCTGATTATGGTGAGCTGGTCTCACTTCTCGCTCCTGCCGAGGCTCATACCTCGGCTGAGGATCGGGCGGTGGGTTTCTCCTTCCCTCTGTCGGGTTATTGTTCTCATGATTTCCCCTTCCAAGGTCTCCGTGCCCTTTGTTCACACGGCCGGGGTTTCTATCTCCACTGTTACCTCGGCTGCCGTTGCCTCTATCATTGACCTTTCCGGCCACCGCCGGATCATACGGAACAATTTGCTTATTTCTTTTTCCTGAGGTCACTGCTCTATCTTTTCGCGCGTTGTTCCCAGGCGAGGATGCTGCTGCCGCTGATAATGCGGGTGCTGCTCATGCCGAATGAACCATACGCGAGGCTCCCGGTCTCGCCGGGTCAACCCTTAGCATTTCCTCATTCTGCTAATTTGCAATGCGCACCAGCTCATTCACTCTTTCTTGCTGTTTCTGCCGGGCTTCCCCGCTTAATCCTTCCAGTTCCGAAGCAGCGGCATTCGCCGCCCTTAGGTTCTTTGCCGAGGTACTATACCTCGGCAAGCCTAGATCTACTGAATCACCTCCACGAGCTTCATGCTCTTTATTCATATCATTCATGAGGTTCTTTCCTCTCAATCTCAATTCATCTACCCGCTCGGGGGCCACATCCAGCTTGTTTGCCTTAGCATATTCTCATGAGGTCTGTTCAAGGACTCCATAAACGATACCTTTTTTGCTTCTACCAGTACTTTTTGTGTAGTTTCTTCTAACTCCGCCTGGGCATTAGCGGGATCAAGTATCGGCGCCACAGGCATGGTTAGATTATCTATGGTTGCCTGGAGAATATTCTCTGGTCTTTCTAGAGGTGGCCACCTTACCCTTGCCGCCTTTGGGGTCGTTTCCTGCACCTCGGCTGACTTGGCTGCTGGAGTATCTACCTCGGTGGGCTATGGAGCTGATTGCTTCGTGGTCACTTGTCCTCCTGTCGCCGGGTCCTTGCTTGGTCCGGCACCTGCTCCTGCCGCCTGTGCTGCGGCTGTCACCATCACCTCGACACTGCCGACGGGGCGTGCTCCACGCGGACCGTTAGCAACACCGATGGGAGGTTCTCCTGCATCAATAACTCGGTGAGGATAAACGCAGGAGGTGTCGACGCCGACGTAGACCTTGTGCGTGCCTAGGTTGATGAAGACGCCGTTGCGCGGAGGCGCTTTCCTCCTGAAGATACCCGCGTTATCGCTGACATAGTCCCAGAGATCAAACCTCTGGACTAAGCCAGAGACAACCCGCTCGCCGGTGTGGATGAAGTTTCCCGTCCGGATCTTTACTCCATCAGCACCGCTGCTGGCCCCACGGTGGGCGCCAAGCATGCGTGGTGGTGGCACGGCAGATTCCATGGGTAGGCTAAAGTATGGGGCCAATGGATGCTAGAGGGATCCGGGGAGGGAAGATGTAGTGATTTCTACACACAAATGCTCAACAAGTAAATCTCTATTCCTCTCCTCAATGAATACAAGTGCTACAAGAGCTGTCTCATAGAGAGGAAGAACACTACTACACGAGCCTTAAGGCCAAGAATGAATCGATCCCCTCTTCAGGAGCCCGCGTCCCCCCTTATAAAGGGGTGCCTTGGTTCCTTCTAGGGCTGACGTGGCAAGCATATCCTTGGAATATGCTTGTCCCAATATGGTAACTCGGCGGCTTCGTTTCCGTGTCGCCCTTCTATCAATGGCAATGTTCCAGAGACCCCCACATGTGCACCTCGGGCTTCCTTACTGTCACCTCCGTGACGTTCTTCTGCCCTTCTGCTGCTCTGCTCCTTGTCCTTTGTGCTTGGCTCTATCTAGATTCCTCGTAGCTAGTGACTAGGGTTTGACTATAGGCACCTCCTTCTCCTGCAAGCTTCATGTTATTCGGCCTTGTATCGCATCACTAGGCTCAGCCTACACCTGCATTCAAGTTAGTCAGACTCATTCGGCCGACTTAACTCATATGTCGGCCGGATAAGGTGTTACTCATTCTATACTTGCCATGGCCCTGCTTATCTCGGCCGACTCTTATATGACTCGGCCGACACAAACAGTAACTCGGCTCACAACAAGGGAGGTTCCTTTCATCTTCCCCCTGTCTTGACCCTATCCGGGGTCACCTCCCCAACAGCCTCCATCTTGCCTCTGAGATTTGCAAATATCAACCACTGTAGTTCTCCTCCTTGCTGATCATTGAGCTGTGCTCCAAAGAACTCGGGGTGCGGGTGCTCAAGAAGTTCCAAAAGTTTTTCTAGTTCGCGCTCGAAGATGAGCTCTCCTCCGTTGCCCAACTGGTAGAACTTGCTATACTTTACTTCCATCTATAAGAATGTAGGATGAGTAAGTTAGTAGAGTGATCAAGTGTGTCAAATTTTATGTAAGATTGCAAGAATTTTTGAGGAACATGAATTTTCTTAAAAGAACCTTAGTGATAAGAATGAAAATAGGTTTTCATAAATACTCACTTCTTTGTTTTGAAACTAAGTTTTTGATTCAATCGTCCATTCTAACTAGGGTCTCCTATGGTCAGGATGGCTATGATACCAACTTGTCAACACCCGGATTTTTAATCCCAGATGCATGCTATGCCATACCTCGCAATCCCAGGATTACCATTTTCGCGAGACATAACAGAATTGATACCATAGTACATCATTCATTACAAACCATAATAAAGGTCTTACAAATAAAGGATCTCATGATCTAGTCTTAATACAATCAACGCAGCAGAAATTAAACATAGTGGGGCTTCATCTTCGTGGTTACAGCAATCTTGCGATGTGAGATGATCCTAGTTGTCATAGACCTCTTGCCGTCCATCATCCTGGTAGTCCTCCTTGTAGTCTGGCCATGGGAATAGCCAGGGACAAAGCCATGAGTACTCCTTAAGTACTAGCAAACTATCACTAACAAGTAAGGTAGTTGGTAGGAATCCTAAGCTCTAGGTTTATTTGCAAAAAGCCAGGTTTATTTCATACTGAGTTTATAAGTAAATAAAACTAGTTTAATGTTCTACAACACCTAAGTGGGAACTTAGTTTTCATGTTCACAACCCTGTTGTGGTCAAGTCAAAGTCATAGTTCATTTCACAAGTCATTTTGAAAATATCTGACGACGGAACAGTATGGCCACTCCAAGCTGTCCATGACATGATCATGATCTGCTATTTGAATAGTTTGACACTCTGCAGAAGTTGTACACTTTCACCAAAAAATTTGATACATCCATCAGGGAAAACCCTGAATCATCATACTTAGTATGCGGATAATCAATCCTAACCTTTCAATTACACACCCTAGTATAGGAACCTCCCCTATGAGTTTGGCCTCCCAGCCATGGACATCTGCCAGCCTGGGAACTGCATAGGTGGACATTCACATTCACGAGGTAGCCTCATCTCAACCTCTTTCTGCAAGGGAACCCATACTAAGACATATAAACTTCCCGTTAAGCCCTACCCAATTTAGGTAATGTGGTTGTATGGTAAAATTGAATGGTATCGCATCCAACCCAACCATGTTTTTATAAAGGGTCAAGGCTCATGCCTCCAATATTTTCATCATCAAATCATCACTTTGTTCATAACACATGTCAAAACATTTCAATAGAATGAATCTTCATTCCAAGGTTTTCATAATCATTTTCACCAAGTGTTCCCATCTAAATTGATCAACTTTTATGCTTAGCACTAGCCACTAAAGTTGAGGGTATTCACTAATGAGGGGTGCTAGTCGAGTGTGACTATCCAAATCTAGTCTTATGCCTTTTGATGACATCTAGTTCTAACTACTTAGGCCTAGTTTTATGCTCTTTATGCTATCTATAGTATCTTTCCAATACTCACCAAGCACTAACTAAAAGTAAAGAACGTTGGTAAAGAAAAAAGAATAAAGCTTGCAAGTAAAACTTGGGATTGGTATAATCAAGGTTGCATAACCAAAGCATGCCTAAATCATCTTGCATACGTTATCTTGCAATATGGGATGGCTTGCATAGTTAACTTAGTGTTAGGCGTGCCTTGAGTAGTGAAGTGGTTGAAGTTTTTTCTTCTTAGTATTACTCCTCCTCCTCGTAGCCTTGGTCGGTACTAGCGTCTATAAATGAATACGAGGTACACAATCACCAAACAATACTTAACTACCTATATTTGGCACACAAAGGTTCACACTAGATGATCTAGCATTATCACAATCATGACATGAAATAAAGACCTAGTCTTATCTTTCTTATTTTAGAAAAGTAATTTCTACCCATTGAAATTACTTAATATTTAATATTATCTAATTAAAATACGGGATCATGTTGACACATGTCATCACCACATATTCTAATACTTGGGAATGTGATTTAAAGTGGTGGTCATATTTTATAAAGTTTAAAATTTCTATTTTATACAATTAAAGTGACTAGAAATGCCTATAGAGCATTCTTTTAGTACTAGTCCAAGATCACTGCATGTAAACATAAATATTTTTACATATTCACATAGATATTGTCAAATGTGATTTTTGAGAGTTGGAATCAACTCAAAAGCATTTATAGTTGATTTTTGAAAAAGTTTGAATGTGGAAAAGTCTCTGTCTTTTTATTTTTACTGTAGGTGATCTATAATTTCAAATGGTTTGAATCCAACGGGCTTGGAAAGATAATTTTAAAACCTTGGAATCATGCAATTTGGTTCAACAAATCTCTTTGAATTGATTTTTTAATCTACTGATAGGATCTAGTTTTAACTAAAATCGAAAATAACTATTTGAATCATTGGACTATGCGCGGGAAAGGGAATGGCTTAGTCTAACTGTACCATTAGGCGCAGCAGGATGACGAGGTCCCAAGCGTCAGTGGCTCTATCTAACTGAAACGGTAAGTTTCAATCTCAGCCCTACGATTAGACTAAGATCAACGGCAGTGGTTCGTCGTCTCCGTCGCACAGCTCCGGTGAGACGAAACCCTAACAACGATGGTGGGGGTACCTGGCGGCTCACCTGGGATCCAACTAGGGTCGGCGATGGGGGCGAACGACAGTGTAGACGATGACGGTTTGAACGGTGGTCGCGGCGGATCCTGGGGTGACTCCAATTGACGGCTTCTCTTCCCCTCTGCAGCAGCGGACTCCGGCTAAATTCCGGCGATGTGGTGCTCGCCTTTCTCCGGGGAGAGGTGTGGGAGGTTCTGTGAGGAGTGGGGAGTGAGATGGTATGGTGAATTGAGGTGGAGGTGGCCTCTATTTATACACCGGCGAGGGGGACCAGGCGGGATGGCGCGGGCTCTTCAGCGATAATCTGGTGGCTAATGGCATGGCGCGAGGGCGGTGCGGTGTTTCCAAGCGGTCATCACGGGCTTAAAGGCATGGCAGGGCAGTCGAGATGGTCGAGCGGTCCGTTCTCTATGCGGGAACGGCGGGTGTTCGATACGGCATACATGGGCTACTGGTCGCGCGGCGGTGAACGGGCATGTCTGGGGGGTAGCTAGGGTCATGGAGAGTGTAGACACACGCGATGAGGGCGAGGCGCGGCATGTGCGCGCGAGGCGGCTGCGGTGTTCTCGCGTGCTCTCAGCATGGCAGACTGAGAAATGGGCGTGGCGGTTCTCGCGTGGTCCACGGCTGGGCTGCGATCGAGGGGTGGATGGAGAGTGGCGGTGGACAGTGTCCTGTCTCCTAGACATCATGGACGGGAGCAGGGCTGGCTCCTGCGAGTTGTCCATGCTCGACCGACGAGTGAGCGTCGGGCGGCATAGCACCGGCGCAAACGACAGTGTGGGTGCTAGTGGTTGCAGCTGCTAGGTGCTAGGGGAGACCAGGGGAGTGAAATGGGGAAAAAGGGTTGATCAATTACTGCTCACCACGGTAGAAGTTAGGCAAGGTTTATCTGTGTCCACCAGGTGTTTGATGAAATGGCCACATGAATTCAACATTTAAGTTTTTGAATGAATTTTGGTGAGTGCTCTAGTCATAATCTTGGTAGTCTGTGGTTGTAGGGTTTTTCAAGGGAAATTGGTTTGGTTAGTTTTTGAGAAATGGCCACCTTAGTACCTATTAAGGATTTAAATTTTGAATGCCTCTCCAATAGATTTGGAAATATTTTCACGACCGCAGTTTGTGAGTTTGCTTGGGTTCATTGTTACTTGGTCTAGCAAGGGGTGAAAAGAATTGGATTTATTTCTGTTAGAAATCATTCAATAGAGATGCCTTAAGTGGGCTAGTGGTTGATTTTGGTCAAAATGACCATTTGATCATATGCCTTCTTATTTGAATTTCCTTTTGATTTGTTTTGTTTGGAATTGACCTAGATGATATTGTTTTATCTCTAAACCAATCCTTATCATTCATAGGAATCAAACATGGCAATTAATCATTCATGCATTAATCACACACACACATGCATCCATATTAATTTTAATAATAAAAAGTATTTGTTAGCTCTAAACTTGCGTGATTAGAACTTGATAATCTTGTTTAATATTTTTGAGGTGTTACAAACCTCAAATGTAATCTCATCCCGATATTCAAGAAAAACTAGGAACTAAAGAGATCTGAAACTCAGTCCTAATGTAATCTTCTCGCTCCCAAGTAGCTTCTTCTTGAGATGGTTACTCCACTGGATCTTGAGAAACTTGATACTCCGGGTTCTGGTGGTTCTGAAGGCTTCTTCCAAAATACGAATGGGTACTTCACGATAAGTTAGGTCCTTGTTGATCTCTATGGCTCGGTGATCAATATTCTTGAAAACTTCTTCTCGAATTTCTAGGCATTTGCGAAGTAACAAGATATGGAACACATCATGCATGGCTGACATCCCTCCGGCAGTTCCAGTTGATATGATACTTCTCCTCGGCGATTCAATATCTTGAAGGTTCCAATATATCTGGGGGCTAACTTCCCTTTCGGTTGGAAACGTTGCATTCTTTTTAAGGGTGATACTTTGAGATACACAAAATCTCCGACATTGATGTCCAGGTCTCGACGTCTCTTGTCAGCATAACTCTTCTATCTGGATTGGGCGGTCTTGAGGTGTTCACGGACTTTGTGAACCTTCTCTTCGGCTTCTCTTAAAATGTCGGGTCCGAAAATCTGGCTCTCTCCTACTTGCGACCAATTCAACGGGTACGACACTTCCTTTCATACAGAAATTCAAATGGGGCCATTTGCAAACTGGTTTGATAACTATTGTTGTAGGAGAATTCTGCGAAAGGTACACAATCTTCCCATTTTGATACATATTCTAGCACACAGGCTCTCAACATATCTTCTAATATTGGGTTGACTCTTTCAGTTTCTCCATCGGTTTGCGGGTGATAAGCTGTGCTGAAATTCAGTTTGGTTCCTAACTCTTCTTGGACTTTATGCCAAAATCTTGAGGTAAACTGGGTTCCTCGATCAGATACTATGGTCTTAGAGGTTCCATGCAAACTGACGATTCTAAAAATGTACAGCTCTGCTAGCTTCAAACTCTGGTAGGTGGTCTTGATAGGTATAAAATGGGATACTTTGGACAGTCTATCCACTATGACCCAAATAGAGTCATTTTCCCTACTAGATGTAGGCAAACCGGTGATAAAATCCATTCCTACAGAATCCCATTTCCATTCTGGAATCTGCAATGGTTTCAAAAGTCCTGTGGGTCGCTGATGTTCCACTTTGACTCTCTGACAGATATCACACTTGGCTATGTTGCTTCCGACTTCTCTCTTCATCTTATGCCACCAAAATTGCTCCTTCAAATCCTGATACATCTACATTCCTCCCGGGTGGATAGAATAAAGAGTATCATGAGCTTCCTGCATAATGACTTGCTTCAACTCGGAATCTGTTGGTACATAGATACATCCTTTGTACCACAAAACTCCTTCTTCATCTTCGGTGAATCTGGGTACCTTCCTTGTACCGATACGACGCTTGATTCCGTCGATACTAGCATTTCCTTTCTGCGCCTCCTTGATCTGACTGATCAAAGTGGGTTGAAGTTTTATGCTAGCAAAAAATCCTTCACTAACTAGCTCCATTCTGAAATTTTCCATCTCCTCATGCAAACTTGGTTGGGCTTCTTTACCATGGTTTTCAATCGACACGCAATCTGCTATAGCATATGCTACCACATTGGCTTTGCCGGGGTGATAGTGAATGTCAAGGTCATAGTCCTTGATTAACTCTATCCATCTCCTTTGCCTCATATTTATCTCCTTCTGGGTGAAAATATACTTCAGACTCTTGTGATCCGAATAAATATCACAATGGTTCCCCATGAGGTAATGCCGCCATGTCTTCAAGGCTAAAACTACGGCTGCTAGTTTGAGGTCATGGGTAGGGTAATTATGCTCATGTTGCTGATTGTCGGGACATATAGTATATGACTTTGCCTTCTTGCATCAACACACATACGAGACCAACCTTGGATGCGTCACAATACACATCAAAAGGCTTCTTGATATCCGGCATAATCAAGATTGGGGCTGAAATCAATCTCTTCTTGAGCTCCTGAAAACTTGCTTCACATTTGTCCGTCCATTCAAACTTCTTATCCTTCTTCAACAACTGGGTCATGGGTCTTGTGATGCTCGAGAATCCTTATACGAACTTGCGGCAATATCCCGCTATTTCGAGAAATGCGCGAACTTGGTTTTGAGTGGTTGGGACTTTCCATTCTTCAACATCCTTAATATTGGCGGGGTCGACAGCAATTCCTTCGACCGACACGATATGTCGTAGGAATCCTACTTCCTTTAACTAGAACTCACATTTGCTAAACTTAGCATATATTTGTGCTCTCTAAGGGTTTCTAGGATGGTCCTCAGGTGTAGCTCATGGTCTTCTTCTGATTTGGAATAGATCAGAATATAGTCGATAAAAACAACGACAAACTTATCTAGAAAGTTCTTACAAATCTTATTCATGATATTCATGAAATAAGCAGGGGCATTGGTTAATCCAAAATACATAAAAGTGTACTCATACAATCCATATCTGGTGGTGAATGCAGTCTTTGGAATATCCGTTGCGCGAATCTTGAGTTGATGATAACTAGTTCTAAGATCAATCCTAGAAAACACTTTGGCACCGGTCAACTGGTCAAACAAATCTTCTATCTTCGGCATTGGGTACTTGTTCTTGATGGTGACGTCATTCAGCTTCCGATAATCCGTGCACAAACGGTTACCTCCATCTTTATTATCCACACAAAAATAGGTGATCTCCATGGCGACGCACTTGGTTGAATCAAACCTATCTCTAGCATAGCATCCAGTTGCTTCTTCAGCTCCAATAATTCAGCCGGGTTCATACTATAAGGTCTCTAAGCTATAGGTCCGGTTCCATGGATTAGTTCAATGATAAACTCGATATCCCGATCTGGGGGCATACCGGGCAATTCATCTAGGAATATGTCGGGGTATTCACAGACTACTCTAACTTAGTCAATGGTTGGTTGGGCTAGACTCTTGTTGCACTTGAATTGACGGGGCAAAGTGTTACTCCAGTGGTATTTGATACTCCAGTGGTACTAGTCATGGTTATGGCTTTCTTGCTTTGATCGATTAATTCTTTATGTTTCGACATCCAATCCATTCCTAGTACTACTTCCAAACCTTTGGTTCTAAGTACTATTAGATTAGCATAAAAATCTATTCCATAGATTCTGATAGGTATGACCTTGCAAATTTGTCTAGCTTCGGTGGTTGAACCAGGTATTTGAACTATCATAACATGCTTCAATTTTGTTGGTTGAATCTTAATAGTGCATGCAAATTCTTCTGTAACAAACGAGTGCAATGCTCTAGAATCAAACAACACTCTTGCAAGTACTGAGTTAATAGAAAACATACCCAACACGACATCTGGCGCTTCCTGAGTTTCTTCAGCATTCATGTGAAACAGACGGCCGTTGTGGTTGAGTGAGTTCCCTGGGGCAAATCTCCTTCCAGGATGAACACGACGTTACTGCTGAGCTGGTGCATTCACATTGGTGGATGTTGCAAGCTTCTTGGGGCACTCGTTGGAGTAGTGACCCTTGACTCCGCATTCAAAACAAGTAATCAGAGACTTGTCTTTTTTCTGCACCGAGCACAACATTGCTTCCGATCCTTGGGGGCGTATTGTTGTTGTTGTTGGTGGTGTTGTTGTTGTTGGACTTGGGTGGTGCAGTTGAAATTGTTGGAGTTGCCGGGGTTGTTGTTGTGGTTTCCTCCGGCCTTGGGTTTCCTCCACCACGGTTGGGATAATTCGGACGGGACATAGGGGGTCTATTGTTTCTCGGGGCATATCCTACAGACGGGTTGGGGCGATACTTCGGGGCATGGTGGGATCCTAGTTGATGCATCATTCGACGCTTGCGATTCTCGTTGGCTTGGTTGATCTTGCCTTCCATCTGGATTGCTGAATCCACTAAGGCTTCAAGGTCAGCGAAGGGAATGTTGACCAGCACTGTCTGCATCTCATCATGCAAACCATTCAGAAATCTCTCCTTTTTCTTGGCTTCAGTTCCAATCTCATCAGGGGCATTGAAGGGATACGGGTAGGATACACTAGCGCAAATCAAAATTTTCTACCGCGTAAACCAGGATTACTGTTGTCATAGATCACGGGATTACCACTAGGCGCAGCGATTCGAGAACTTGATGAAGTGCGTCGAGGCAGTGCAGACGATCTACGTCTCCTCCTCGTTCTTGTCCCACGAGCAGCCCCCTTTGCGCGGATTATCCAAGCTCTACAGATGCAGCGCCTCCGAGGTATCCACACGTACATGGTAGAAGCGTCAGGGCGTCGGATTGCTAGAGTCCGCATGTACAACACATGCGTGAGGAGTGGCTGGGTGGAATGGTTCTAACCCTAGGCAGCTCGCCCACCTCTCTTATATAGGCGTCCTAAGCGGGATTCTACATTACAGTCCATTAGTAGCCTAAGCCTGGTCTAATTCGGATCCAATCTTCATTAGGCTTCCAGCCTCTTAAGTGTGTGACCCTATAGGTTCATATACATATAGACATGACACAAATACTCTTATTCTGTCAATAGTTGGTAGCGGCCTCTAGCAAGACATGCCAACTCCTAAACGCATACAAAGATCATATCGGACGAACCATCACAAGGTTTAGTACATGTATTTCCCTTTGCCTCGCAATATTTGGTCTAGCTCAAAGTGACCTCCTTTCTCGATCTTGTGATACGGAATCCCTTTACTAGGTTAACTCTTAACCATATGTACTGCCATGCATTTCTGGATCCGATCACTCGAGGGCCCAGAGATATCTCTCTCAAGTAGAGAGGGGAAAATACCATCTTGATTGACCATGCCGTGCAGCATGCTTCAGGACAAACCTGAAATCTACCTTTATAACTACCCAGTTACGAAGTAGCGTTTGATAGCCCCAAAGTAGGTCGATCCACATCTCAAGTTCATGTGACAATCTGAGGTCTAAGGACAAAACATACACGATGTGTAGAGAGAGCTGCAACTAATTGCCAGTCTCAAGTTGGGTCAGTCCAACCCCATGTTCATAACATGTGTCCACATCATTGGTTTGACATCTCCATGTCTATGACTTGTGAAACATAGTCATCAACCAATCGATGTGCTAGTCTAATATTCACATGTGTCCTCACATGAACTCTGACTAGGGACAACTATTAAATAACCATACAAGTAAAGAGTTTCACAAACAATTCACATAATTGCCAATCAATACAAGTTGCCTGATATGGATATTCAAGGAAAAATACAATAACTCATGGATACATAAGAAATATAATCATCTCTATGATTGCCTCTAGGGTATATTGACTTCAGTCTCCCACTTGCACTAGAGTCAATCTAGATTGTATCTAATACCTATTGCTCTTGCGTGCTTTTCAATACTTACGCGAGAATAAATGGCTTTGTAAAAGGATCAGCAACATTTGAGTCCATATGTATTTTGCATATCATGACACTACCATCCTCAACGAACTCACGAATCTGATGGTAACACATGCGAATATGTTTGTTCTTCTGGTGCTGTCTAGGTTCCTTGGCTTATGCAATAGAACCATTGTTGTCACAATAAATGTCCATGGGATTGGGCCTTTTACTGAACCACACCAAGAGCGATCAGAATTTCCTAATCAAACAGCTTCCTTTGCAGCCTCCGAGGCGGCAATATATTCAACTTCTGTTGAAGAGGAGGCCACCGTATCTTGCTTGGAACTTCTTCCAACTCAGCACCACCATTCATGATAAACACATAACCGGATTGCAAGGATCAAAGTCATCTGAAGTCATTAAGGTAACTGCGTGATCCATGTAACCCTTACACCGAGTTCATCCTCACCTCCATAAGCAGGAACACACATCCTTAGTCCTTCTCAAGTACTTAAGGATATTCTTTACCGGCCTTTGTCCAGTGACCTTCACCCGGATCAGCCTGATATCTACTCATAACACTTAGATCATAGGAAACATCTGGGCGAGTACATATCATTTCATACATGATGGATCCAATAGCCGAAGCATATGGAATCCTACTCATGTGCTCACACTCATCGGTAGTCGAGGACCTTTAGGTCTTGGCTATGAGTTTTATGCCGTGATACATGTGCAAAAGAACCCCTTCTTAGCCTCTTCCATGCTGAACCGTTTCAACACTTTGTCAATGTATGTGTACTACGGCAATCCAATTAGCCCTCCTTGATCTATCTCTATAGATCTTTATGCCCAGAATATATGCCGCTTATCCTAAGTCCTTCATCTAAAAAACTAATTTTCAATGAGGTCTTAACGAGACTCGAGCATAGGAATGTCATTTCCAATCAGCAATATGTCATCTACATATAAGATTAGAAATACCTGCGCTCTCCTACTTTCCTTCTTGTAAACACAAGGTTCTTATTCGTTTTTGATGAAGCCAAACTCCTTTACAACTTCATCAAAATCCGGAAGGTTCCAGAACTCCCGAGATGCTTGCTTCAGCCCATAAATAGACTTTAGAAGTTTGCATACCTTTCCAGCATTGTTTGGATCGAGAAAACCAACTACGAACACTCTATATACACGTCCTCGGTTAAGTTCATTTAGGAAATCAAAGTCTTGACATCCATCTGCCATATTTCATAGTCGAATGAAATGTGCAGCAATGGCTAGAATAGATCCGTGATAGATTTAAACATCGCTTACGGTAGTAGAAAGTCTTGTCATAGTCAACTCGTTGAACTTGTCGAAAACCTTTTGCAACAAATGAGCTTTATGGATGTGAACATTTCAGCATCCATATCGATCTTCTTCTTATAGATCCTTGCACTTTCGATGGCTTTAAAACCATCGGCAGGCGTCAACCAGAAGTTCAAACTTGATTATCTCCCATATGGACTCTATCTCTTGGATCTCATGGCGATTAGCCATTTCTCGCAGTCTGGATCCACCATCACTTCGTGATAGGTGCGCCAAAGTCGCGGGCTCATCATTGTCTAACAATAATAATTCCCGTGTTTTCGTAGAGCCTTCGTGATAACCTTCGTGGTTGTGGTGCTTCTATTCCCACGGGTTCCTCAACATTGTTCTCGCTACAATAGCATCACTCAGAGAAGCATCCCATTTGGATCATCTTGAACTTCTTCAAGTTGCAACCGATTCTTCCACTAGTTCCTTTGTGAAACTCTTTCTCTAAGAAAACAAGCATTGCGGCGATAAACACTTTGCCCTCTTCTCGGTTTGCTAGAAGTAACACCCCAAAGTTTCCCTCGGAGATATCCCATGAAAATGCACTTATCCGATTTGGGTGTTAGCATCATTGTCCGGTAGTCGCCGACAAATGCATCCACAACCCCAAATCTTTAGAAAGGACAAAGCGGGATCCTTTCAGGTCCACATCTCATATGGTGTCTTAACTACTTGATTTAGATGGTACCACATTATCGTGGAAGTATGAAAGCTGCCGTTTTCTAGGCGTATCCCCAAAATGATAATGGTAAACGTCTGACTATGGCTCATCATCGACCAGAACCATGCTCCAACAAAGGATTCGATTATGCCGCTCGTTAGAACTCCGTTTATTTGAGGCGTTCTAAAGTAGCGTGAGTTGTGGAACAATTCACAACTCTTAAGATGATTACTAAATTAAGTGACTCAAATATTCTCCTCCACATTCAGATTGCAAGGCCTTTGGCGGCATTTTCTTGCCACGTTGATTCTCTACCTCACTTCCTAAAACTCCTTGAACCTTTCAAAAGTTTCAGACTTTATGCTTCATCAAGTAGACATAACCATATCTACTAAAAATCATTAGTGAAAGTAATGGAGTAGTGATATCCTCCTCAAAATTTGGCTGTCAAGCTGTGCTCATTGGTCACATACATCAAGGTATGTATGAGTTCCAACAAGTCTACTCGCTCTCTCGGGTAAACCCGAAAAAAGGCGATTTGGTCATCTTTCCAAGTAAACAAGCCCTGACATGTATCGTATGATTCCAAAAATCAAGCGAAGTTAGAAGACCTACATCACCATGGAGCTTATTCATGCTCTTTTCTACTTATATACCCCCAAAAACGACATAATGCCATAAATAGGTAGGACTCAAATCA